>LR738712.1:272486238-272542592 GCA_902687465.1 Secale cereale
GGGGGGGGGGGGGGGGGGGGGGGGGCGCCCCCACCCCTAGGGTTCCCAACCCTAGGCGCAGGGGGAAGGCCAAGGAGGTGTGCCAGCCCACTATGGGCTGGCCCCCCTCCCCCTACGACCCATGGGGCCCTCTGGGATGGGTGGCCCCACCCGGTAGACCCCCGGGACCCTTCCGATGGTCTCGGTACACTACCGGTGACCCCCGGAACTCTCCCGACGGCCGAAACTGGACATCCTATATATAATTCTTTACCTCCGGACCATTCCGGAACTCCTCGTGACGTCCGGGATCTCATCCGAGACTCCGAACAACATTCGGGTTACCGTGTGCATATATCTCTACAACCCTAGCGTCACCGAACCTTAAGTGTGTAGACCCTACGAGTTCGGGAGACACGTAGACATGACCGAGACGGCTCTCCGGTCAATAACCAACAACGGGATCTGGATACGCATGTTGGTTCCTACGTGTTCCTCGATGATCTCATCGGATGAACCACGATGTCAAGGATTCACTTAATCCCGTATGCAATTCCCTTTGTCTATCGGTATAGTACTTGCCCGAGATTCGATCGTCGGTATACCGATACCTTATTCAATCTCGTCATGGCAAGTCTCTTTACTCGTTCCGTAATACATCATCCCGTGACTAACTCCTTAGTCACATTGAGCTCATTATGATGATGTCTTACCGAGTGGGCCTAGAGATACCTCTCCGTCATACGGAGTGACAAATCCCAGTCTCGGTTCGTGCCAACCCAACAGACACTTTCGGAGATACCCGTTGCGTACCTTTATAGACACCCAGTTACGTTGTGACGCTTGGCACACCCAAAGTATTCCTATGATATCCGGGAGTTGCACAACCTCATGGTCTAAGGAAAAGATACTTGACATTGGAAAAGCTTTAGCATTACGAACTACACGATCTTGTGCTAGGCTTAGGATTGGGTCTTGTCCATCACATCATTCTCCTAATGATGTGATCCCGTTATCAATGACATCCAATGTCCATGGTCAGGAAACCATGACCATCTGTTGATCAATGAGCTAGTAACTAGAGGCTTACCTGGGACATGTTGTGGTCTGTGTATTCACACATGTATCACTGTTTCCGTATAACACAATTCAAGCATGAATAACAGACAATTACCATGAACAAGGAAATATAATAATAACCATTTTATTATTGCATCTAGGGCATATTTCGAACAGTCTCCCACTTGCACTAGAGTCAATAATCTAGTTACATCGTGATGAATCGAACACCCATAGTGTTCTGGTGTTGATCATGTTTTGCCCGTGGAAGAGGTTTAGTCAACGGATCTGCGACATTCAGATCCGTGTGCACTTTACAAATATCTATGTCTCCATCTTGAACATAATTCCGGATGGAGTTGAAATGGCGCTTGATGTGCTTGGTCTTCTTGTGAAACCTGGGCTCCTTGGCAATGGCAATGGCTCCAGTGTTGTCACAGAAGAGAGTCATTGGGCTTGACGCGCTTGGAATGACTCCTAGGTCGGTGATGAACTCCTTCATCCAGACTCCTTCCTGCGCTGCTTCGCAAGAAGCTATGTACTCCGCTTCACATGTAGAACGCGCCACGACGCTCTGCTTGCAACTGCACCAGCTGATTGCCCCTCCATTCAAAATATACATGTATCTGGTTTGTGACTTGGAGTCATCCAGATCTGTGTCGAAGCTAGCATCGACGTAACCCTTTACGACGAGCTCTTCATCACCTCCATAAACGAGAAACATATCCTTAGTCTTTTTCACGTACTTCAGGATGTTCTTGACCGCTGTCCAGTGTTCCATACCGGGATCACTTTGGTACCTCCCTACCAAACTTACGGCAAGGTTCACATCAGGTCTGGTACACAGCATGGCATACATAATAGAACCTATGGCTGAGGCATAGGGGATGACACTCATATTTTCTCTATCTTCTGCCGTGTTCGGGGATTGAGCCGTGCTCAATCTCATACCTTGCAATACAGGCAAGAACCCTTTCTTGGACTGATCCATATTGAACTTCTTCAATATCTTATCAAGGTATGTGCTTTGTGAAAGACCAATGAGGCATCTCGATCTATCTCTATAGATCTTGATGCCTAATATGTAAGCAGCTTCTCCAAGGTCCTTCATTGAAAAAATCTTATTCAAGTAGGCCTTTATGCTCTCCAAGAATTCTATATCATTTCCCATCAGTAGTATGTCATCCACATATAATATGAGAAATGCTACAGAGCTCCCACTCACTTTCTTGTAAATACATGCTTCTCCCCAAGTCTGTATAAACCCAAACGCTTTGATCACATCATTAAAGCGAATGTTCCAACTCCGAGATGCTTGCACCAGCCCGTAGATCGAGCGCTGGAGCTTGCATACCTTGTTAGCATTTTCAGGATCGACAAAACCTTCTGGCTGCATCATATACAACTCTTCCTTGAGGAAGCCATTAAGGAATTCCGTTTTGACGTCCATTTGCCATATCTCATAATCATAGAATGCGGCAATTGCTAACATGATTCGGACGGACTTCAGCATCGCTACGGGAGAGAAAGTCTCGTCGTAGTCAATCCCTTGAACTTGTCGATCACCTTTAGCGACAAGCCGAGCCTTATAGATGGTCACATTACCATCCGCGTCAGTCTTCTTCCTAAATATCCATTTATTTTCTATGGCGCGCCGATCATCGAGCAAGTCCACCAAAGTCCATACTTTGTTTTCATACATGGATCCTATCTCGGATTTCATGGCTTCAAGCCATTTGTTGGAATCCGGGCCCGCCATCGCTTCTTCATAGTTCGAAGGTTCACCGTTGTCTAACAACATGATTTCCATGACAGGGTTGCCGTACCAGTCTGGTGCGGAACGTGTCCTTGTGGACCTTCGAAGTTCAGTCGTAACTTGATCTGGATCTTCATGATCATCATCATTAACTTCCTCCCCTGTCGGTGCAGGCACCTCAGGAACAATTTCCCGCGCTGCGCTACTTTCTGGTTCGGGAGGGGTGACTGTCACCTCATCAAGTTCTACTTTCCTCCCACTCACTTCTTTCGAGAGAAACTCTTTCTCCAGAAAGGATCCATTCTTGGCAACGAAGACCTTGCCTTTGGATCTGAGGTAGAAGGTGTACCCAATCGTTTCTTTTGGGTATCCTACGAAGACGCATTTTCCCGATTTGGGTTCGAGCTTTTCAGGTTGAAGTTTCTTGACATAAGCATCTCAACCCCAAACTTTCAGAAACGACAGCTTATGTTTCTTGCCAAACCAAAGTTCATACGATGTCATCTCAACGGATTTTGACGGAGCCCTATTTAAAGTGAATGGGCACTCTCTAAAGCATAACCCCAAAAAGATAGCGATAAGTCGGTGAGAGACATCATAGATCGCACCATGTCCAACAAAGTACGATTTCGACGTTCGGATACACCATTATGCTGAGGTGTTCCGGGCGGTGTCAATTGTGAAACAATTCCGCAGTTCCTTAGGTGCGTGCCAAATTCGTGACTTAAATATTCACCCCCACGATCCTATCGTAAGAACTTTATTTTTCTGTCATATTGATTCTCAACCCCATTCTGAAATTCCTTCAACTTTTCAAAGGTTTCAGACTTGTGTTTCATTAAGTAGACATACCCATATTTACTCAAGTCATCTGTGAGGGTGAGAACATAACGATAGCCTCCGCGAGCTTCAACACTCATTGGACCGCACACATCGGTATGTATGATTTCCAATAAGTTGGTCGCTCGCTTCATTGTTCCGGAGAACGGAGTCTTGGTCATCTTGCCCAAAAGGCATGGTTCACACGTGTCAAATGATTCATAATCAAGAGACTCTAGAAGTCCATCTACATGGAGATTCTTCATACGTTTGACACCAATATGACCAAGGCGGCAATGCCACAAGTATGTGGGACTATCATTATCAACTTTACATCTTTTGGCATTCACACTATGAATATGTGTAACATCACGTTCGAGATTCATAAAAAAAAAACCATTGACCAGCGGGGCATGACCATACAACATATCTCTCATATAAATAGAACAACCATTATTCTCGGATTTAAATGAGTAGCCATCTCGCATTAAACGAGATCTAGATACAATGTTCATGCTCAAAGCTGGTACTAAATAACAATTATTAAGGTTTAAAACTAATCCCGAGGGTAGATGTAGAGGCAGCGTGCCGGCGGCGATCACATCGACCTTGGAACCATTCCCGACACGCATCGTCACCTCGTCCTTCACCAGTCTCCGCTTATTCTGCAGCTCCTGCTTTGAGTTACAAATGTGAGCAACTACACCGGTATCAAATACCCCGGAGCTACTACGAGCGCTGGTAAGGTACACATCAATAACATGTATATCATATATACCTTTGACGTTGCCGGCCTTCTTATCTGCTAAGTATTTGGGATAGTTCCGCTTCCAGTGACCCGTTCCCTTGCAATAAAAGCACTCAGTCTCTGGCTTGGGTCCATTCTTTGGTTTCTTCCCGGCAACTGGCTTACCGGGCGCGGCAACTCCTTCGCCATCCTTCTTGAAGTTCTTCTTACCCTTGCCTTTCTTGAACTTAGTGGTTTTATTCACCATCAACACTTGATGCTCTTTCTTGATCTCCACCTCCGTTGATTTCAGCATTGAATACACTTCGGGAATGGACTTCTCCATCCCTTGCATATTGAAGTTCAACACGAAGCTCTTGTAGCTTGGTGGGAGCGACTGAAGGATTCTGTCAATGACCGCTTCGTCTGGGAGATTCATTCCCAACTGAGACAAGCGGTTGTGCAACCCACACAACTTGAGTATGTGCTCGCTGACAGAACTATTTTCCTCCATCTTACAACTGTAGAATGCGTTGGAGACGTCATATCTCTCAACTCGGGCATGAGCTTGGAAAACCATTTTCAGCTCTTGGAACATCTCATATGCTCCGTGGTGCTCAAAATGCTTTTGGAGCCCCGATTCTAAGTTGTAGAGCATGCCGCACTGAACCAGGGAGTAATCATCACAACGCGACTGCCAAGCGTTCATAACATCTTGGTTTTCTGGGGCGGGAGCGTCACCTAGCGGTGCTTCTAGGACATAAGTTTTCTTGGCAGCTATGAGGATGATCCTCAGGTTATGGACCCAATCCGTATAGTTGCTACCATCGTCTTTCAGCTTGGATTTCTCTAGGAACGCGTTGAAGTTGAGGGTGACATGAGCGTGGGCCATTTGATCTACAAGACATATTGTAAAGAATTTAGACTAAGTTCATGACAATTAAGTTCATCTAATCAAATTAATGAACTCCCACTCACATTGACATCTCTCTAGTGATCTAAGTGATACATGATCTGAATCGACTAGCCCGTGTCCGATCATCATGTGAGACGGACTACTCATCAATGGTGAACATCTTCATGTTGATCGTATCTTCTATATGACTCATGTTCGACCTTTCGGTCTTCCGTGTCCCGAGGCCATGTCTGTACATGCTAGGCTCGTCAAGTGAACCCTAAGTGTATTGCGTGTGTAAATCTGGCTTACACCCGTTGTATGCGAACGTTAGAGCCTATCACACCCGATCATCACGTGGTGCTTCGGAACAACGATCCTTAGCAACGGTGCATAGTTAGGGGGAACAAAATTCTTGAATTTTTTAGTGAGAGATCATCTTATTTACTACCGTCGTTCTAAGCAAATAAGATGCATAAACATGATAAACATCACATGCAATCAAATAAAGTGACATGATATGGCCAATATCATTTTGCTCCTTTGATCTTCATCTCCGGGGCACCATGCTCATCCTTGTCACGGGCATGACACCATGATCTCCATCATCATGATCTCCATCATCGTGTCTTCATGAAGTCGTCTCGCCAAATATTACTTCTACTACTATGGCTAACGTTTAGCAATAAAGTAAAGTAATTACATGGCGTTATTCAGTGACACACAGGTCATACAGTAAATAAGACAACTCCTATGGCTCCCGCCGGTTGTCATTCTCATCGACATGAAAGTCGTGATTCCCTATTACAAGAACATGATCAATCTCATACATCACATATATCATTCATCACATCTTCTTGGCCATATCACATCACATAGCACATGCTGCAAGAACAAGTTAGACGTCCTCTAATTATTGTTGCAAATTTTTACGTGGCTTCTATAGGTTTCTAGCAAGAACGTTTCTTACCTACGCCAAAACCACAACGTGATATGTCAATTTCTATTTACCCTTCATAAGGACCCTTTTCATCGAATCTGATCCGACTAAAGTGGGAGAGACAGACACCCGCCAGCCACCTTATGCAACTAGTGCATGTCAGTCGGTGGAACCAGTCTCACGTAAGCGTATGTGTAAGGTCGGTCCGGGCCGCTTCATCCCACGATGCCGCCGAACCAAGATTGGACTAGTAGCGGCAAGAAAATTGAACAAATCTACGCCCACAACTTGTTTGTGTTCTACTCGTGCAAGATGCTACGCAAAGACCTAGCTCAGATGCCACTGATGGGGAACGTAGCAGAATTCAAAAAAATTCCTACGCTTCACCAAGATCAATCTAAGGAGTCATCTAGCAACGAGCATAAAGGAGTGCATCTACATACCCTTTGTAGATCGCGAGCAGAAGCGTTCAAGAGAACGTGGATGATGGAGTCGTACTCGTCGTGATCCCTATCACCGATGATCCCAGCGCCGAACGGACGACACCTCCGCGTTCAACACACGTACGATGCAGCGATGTCTCCTCCTTCTTGATCCAGCAAGGGGGAGGAGAGGTTGATGGAGATCCAGCAACACGACGGCGTGGTGGTGGATGCAACGGAAAAACTGCAGGGCTTCGCCAAGGACCTGCGGGAGGAGGGAGATGTGTAACGGGGGGGGGGGGGGGGGGGGGGGGGGGGGGGGGGGGGGGAGAGGGAAGAGAGGCACCAGGGGCATGCGGCTGCCCTCTCTCCCCCCACTATATATAGGGGTCAGGGGGCGCCGGCCCTAGGAGATGTGATTTCCTAGGGGGCGGCGGCCAGAGGGGGAGCCTTGTGTGACGCCCCCGATTTGACCGTACACTAATCATGCATGCAAATGTGTACGACTGATACGTCCAAAATGCATCAATATTTTGTATCATAATTTATCCTTATTCATTGATATATTTCACGTTACGGTGATGTTCTTATGTTGTTTTGGTCTATTATACATAGTTTGCAAACTCTCCGATGCCGGAACAGCACACGCAGGATTCAGCAGTAAAATGTGGACGCTGAGTTGCTGAAGAAGAATACCTCCAAATTACCTGAAAATTGACGGGAGATATTTTTCAGATGAATCACGAAGACACGCAAAAGGGGAGTCAGAGGGGGGCCACAGGGTGCCCAGGCGGCCTGGGGGCGCGCCCCCCCTGGCCGCGCCGGGGGGGCGCCTGGAGCCCCTGGCCCACCTCCGGATGCCCCCTTTTGCCTATATACTCTCCGTTCTCCGAAAACCCTAACAAGAAGACTTTTTACGGAGTTCCGCCGCCGCTCCGAGGCGGAAACCTACAGAGAAGAAAAGGGCATCTCCGGCGGGCAGATTCCGCCGGGGAGATCACCTCCCGGAAGGGGAGATCGTCGCCATCGTCATCACCATCGTCACGGGCATCATCGAGATCATCATCAACATCATCCCCAACACCAGCACCATCTCCATCTTCATCCAAATCTCATCTTACAATCGCAACTCGTGTTGTAACTCGTACTACCTATCCTCTCTACTCCATCGGTGTTGATTACTACTTTGTGGTGAATGCTATTGAGTTTTGTTGGAGAAATATTATTATGTCCAGATTGTTTATCACATATTTATCCCCACTGATCATGATCTCTTTTATGTCTCGTGAGTAGTTACCTTAGTTCTTGAGGACATGGGGAAAGTCTTGTTGTTAGTAGTCATATGCTGTTGAAGTAATATGTGTTGTTTGATACTTAAGTTGCGTTGTCATTCTACTAGTGGTGTTGTGTGAGTCGAACACCCAACACTTCGCCTTATTAAGGACCTAGGAGAATACATTGTGTATAAAGAATGCTTATGGTGGGTTAGCGGAGTGACAGAAACCTGAACCCCAGTTCGCACGCTTTTGCATAAGGGAATAATGGATCCTCGATCGTATTGCTATGGTTAGGCTTTTGCCTTAAATTCTATCTTGTATTTGCGGATGCTTGCAAGGTGTTTAATCATAAGAGTGCATTCATCTTAGTCTAGAGAGTGCACTAGCATAGATCCACCCACTCAACACTTATCAACACATAACATAGTATCGATACGGAATATGGTGAAAGCACATGACTACCTCTCCCGTGTGTCCTCAGGAACGCTTTAGTATTTATAAGTTCAGTTGCTAGGCCTCTCCTTTGCTAAGAAAGGATTGGGCCACTTGTTACTCTCAGTACCTTTACATTACTTGCTTTTACTTTCCTGTTGCTTATACCGAAAAAACCCTAAAAGTTATCTTTCAGTGCTTGTAGTAAATTCTTGCTCAGAATCGCTTATCAATACCTTCTGCTCCTCGTTGGGTTCGACACTCTTACTTATCGAAAACGCTGCAATAGATCCCTTACGGTTGTGGGTCATCAAGTACCGTTTTCTGGCGCCGTTGCCGGGGAGCGTAGCGCTATTGGTTAAGTGAAACTGGTAAGAAAGTTTTTTATAATTCTGTTTTTATTTTTGCTATTTGCTGCTCCTTGTCCTTATGGACAACCCTATTATTGGATCGTTGCTTGCGGGAAGACGCCCCACACCTATGGTGGTTGATCCTCCCCCTACTGAAATTGTGCCTTATAAAATACGAGCTGGTATTATCAATTATGTTTTGGCTAATCGTTACGCAAGAGACAGACATCCCGGTGAACACTTGCTATATCTGTCACAATTATGTTTATTATTTAAGCTTGCAGGTGTATCAAGGGAGTTTGTCATGAGGAAATTGTTTGTCGTATCACTTATAGATAAAGCTTCAGATTGGTATGGGCTTCTCGATAACTCACACTTGCTGGACTGGCAGGAGCTTATGTATCTCTTTTATACTAAGTTTTATCCTCTTCATGAAATTCATCGAGACAGGAATTATATCTATAACTTTAGGTCTCGTGACGGAGAAAGCATTGCTCAAGCTTGGGGGAGATTGAAGTCCCTAATGCTCAAATGCCCTATTCATAAGCTTCCCAAGGAAATTATACTTACAAATTTTTATGCCAGGCTTTCTCGTCAGGATAAGGAGATGCTGGATGCCTCCTCTAGTGGGGTGTTTCAGAAGAAGAGTGTTGAAGAAAGGTGGGATCTCCTCGAAAGAATCCAGAGGAATACCGAAGATTGGGAAATTGATAAAGGTATTGAACCCGCTATAAATTATGAACATGATTATATTGAGAGCTATGTGGAAACTGATTACTTCAATGCTTTTTGCTCTAAGATTGGTCTTGATTCCCATATAGTGATTGATTTGTGTAAGAATTTTGCCTCTCACGTTGATTCTTTTAAAAAGAAGAGAGACCAGCACCATGAACCTTTTAAAGAACCACCTATTGATATTTATGTTGCTGACCCTATTTTGCCTGCAGTTATATATGAAAAGCCTCCTTTTCCCACGAGGATAAGGGAGCACTCTCTTGTGACAGGCATAATAAATAAAAGTGAGAGAAGAGTTGATGAGCCTGAGGACCAGATCAGGGTCGATCCTCAAGTTGCATTGATTAAAGACCTTGCTACTAATGATGTTTTGGATTCCAATATAAATATTTGTGCTGTTTCCACTAACCTTGTCACAGCCAAGAATAAAGGCCCAATTCAGGTACTCCAGTGGTATCTGTTAAAATAGGAGATCACAATTATTATGGGCTATGCGATTTGGGATCGAGTGCAAGTGCTATCCCCTATTCACTTTATGAAGAGATCATCGGTGAGATTTCCCCTTGTGAACTTGAAGAAGTTGATGTTACTATTCATCTTGCAAATAGAACAACTATCTCTCCTATCGGAATTGTGAGGGACGTTGAAGTCCTATGTGGAAAGGTAAAATACCCTACCGACTTTCTAGTACTTGGTTCAGAGAGGGACAATTTTTGTCCAATTATTTTTGGTAGACCTTTTCTTAGAACTTGTGGAGCTATAACAGATTGCAAGAAAGGTAAAGTTTCTGTTGAATTCGATGGTGAGCCATATGAATTTAATTTTTCTAAGTTCTCTAAGCAGCCTCGTGGTACTGATTTACCTAGTGATGATAAAATTATTGAAAGTATTGCCTCTATTGCTATTCCCCCTAATGATCCTTTGCAGCAATACATGGAGGACCACGAGAATGATTTGCATATGCAGGAAAGAAATGAACTAGATGAAATATTCTTGAGGCAGCCTGCTATCCTGAAGCACAACCTTCCGGTTGAACCTTTGGGAATTTTATCAATACCGAAAGAAGACCCGGTGTTCGATCTTAAACCTCTTCTCGATACGCTCAAATATGCTTATTTAGATGAAAAGAAAGTATATCCTGTTATTATCAATTCTAACCTTTCAGGATATGAAGAGGAGCGATTATTGGGAGTACTTCGTAAACACCAAGGCGCAATTGGCTATACCCTTGATGACCTTAAGGGGATTAGTCCATCTATCTGTCAACATACTATCAACCTTGAGCCTGATGCTAAACCAATTGTTGATCATCAATGACGGTTGAACCCGAAGATGATGGATGTCGTGAGAACTGAGATTCTCAAGCTTCTAGCCACAGGTATTATCTACCCTATAGCTGATAGTAAGTGGGTAAGACCGGTACATTGTGTTCCTAAGAAAGGAGGTACAACTGTGGTCCCTAATGATAAAAATGAATTAATACCTCAGAGAATTATTATTGGATATAGAATGTGTATTGATTACAGGAAGTTGAACAAGGCAACCAGGAAGGATCACTATCCGTTGCCGTTTATCGACCAAATGCTTGAAAGGTTATCCAAAAATACCCACTTTTGTTATCTCGATGGTTATTCTGGCTTCTCTCAAATTCATGTTAACATTGTCGATCAAGAGAAGACCACTTTTACTTGTCCCTTCGGTACTTATGCTTATAGGCGTATGCCTTTTGGTTTATGTAATGCCCCTGCTACTTTTCAAAGATGCATGTCTTCTATCTTTCATGGTTTCTGCGGGGATATTATGGAAGTCTTCATGGACGATTTCTCCGTCTATGGAACTTCTTTTGACCATTGTCTTCACAACCTTAATAAAGTTTTACAGAGATGCGAGGAGACAAATTTGGTACTCAACTGGGAAAAGTGCCACTTTATGGTTAATGAAGGAATTGTTCTTGGTCACAAGATTTCCGAAAGGGGAATTGAAGTGGACAAGGCCAAGACCGAAGCTATTGAGAGGATGCCCTATCGAAGGGACATCAAAGGTATTCGCAGTTTTCTCGATCATGCAGGTTTTTATAGAAGATTTATTAAAGACTTTTCTAAAACCTCGAGACCCCTCACTAATCTTCTCCAGAAGGATGTTCCTTTTGTATTTGATGAAAATTGTAAGGAAGCTTTTGAAGTCCTTAAGAAAGCTTTAATAACTGCTCCTATAGTACAACCACCTGACTGGAATTTACCTTTTGAGATTATGTGTGATGCAAGTGATTTTGCTGTTGGTGCTGTTTTAGGACAAAGAGTTGATAAGAAATTGAATGTTGTACATTATGCTAGTAAAACCCTTGATAGTGCTCAAAGAAACTATGCTACTACTGAGAAGGAATTCTTAGCTGTAGTTTTTGCTTGTGATAAGTTTAGGCAGTATATTGTTGATTCCAAAGTTATTATTCATACTGATCATGCTGCCATTAAGTATCTTATGACAAAGAAGGATGCCAAGCCAAGTCTTATCAGATGGGTACTCCTTCTTCAAGAATTTGATTTGCAGATTGTTGATAGGAAAGGGGAAGACAATCCGGTGGCGGACAATCTTTCAAGGATGGAAGATATACCGCACGACCCCATCCCAGTTAACGATAGTTTTCCAGACGAGCAACTTGCCGTTGTAAAAGTACAATCTCTTTCTGATCCTTGGTATGCAGATTATGCTAATTTTATTGTTGCAAAGTATTTGCCTCCAGGTCTAACATTTCAGCAAAGGAAGAAGTTTTTCATGATTTGAGGCACTACTTTTGGGATGACCCACATCTTTTCAAAGAAGGTCCCGACGGGATCGTGAGAAGATGCATTCCGGAACATGAGCAGAAGGACATTCTCAGACGGTGTCATGATAGTCCCTATGGAGGACATCATGCCGGTGAAAGGACTGCACATAAGGTTCTTCAATCAGGTTTTTATTGGCCTACTCTCTTTAAAGATGCTAGAAATTATGTTTTAGCCTGTGATAAATGTCAGAGAGTTGGTAACATTAGTAGAAGGAATGAGATGCCTATGAATTACTCACTAGTGATTGAACCATTCGATTGTTGGGGTTTTGATTTTATGGGTCCTTTTCCTTCTTCGCACAAGTACACTCTCATTTTAGTAGCTGTTGATTATGTGACCAAGTGGGTTGAAGCAATCCCCACTGAAAGTGCTGATCACAAGACATCTTTGAAAATGCTTAAAGATGTAATATTTCCCAGGTTTGGTGTACCAAGGTATCTCATGACTGATGGGGGATCACACTTCACGCACGGAGCTTTTAGAAAAGCTTTGGCCAAATACGATGTTAATCATAGAATTGCTTCACCATATCATCCTCAAACTAGTGGGCAAGTTGAGCTCACCAATAGAGAGATTAAGTTGATCTTGCAGAAAACAGTAAACAGAAATAGGAAGGATTGGTCAAACAAGTTAGGAGATGCTTTGTGGGCATATAGAACTGCTTACAAAAACCCCATGGGCATGTCTCCCTATAAGATGGTGTATGGCAAGGCTTGCCATTTGCCATTAGAGTTAGAGCACAAAGCTTTCTGGGCTGTTAGAGAGCTTAACGCTGACCCAAAACTAGCTGGTGAGAAGCGTCTCATGAACTTGACTTCTCTAGATGAATGGAGAAGTGAAGCTTACGAGAGCGCTAAAATGTTCAAGGAAAAGGTAAAAAAGTGGCATGATAGGAAGATTCTGAAACGTGAATTTAATATTGGCGATAAAGTTTTGTTGTTTAGATCCCGTTTCAGGTTTTCTCCAGGTAAACTACTTTCCAGGTGGGAAGGACCATTTCATATTGAAGAAGTTTATCGGTCTGGTGCAATTAAGATTAACAATTTTGAAGGCACCAAACCTCAAGTTGTGAATGGGCAAAGACTTAAACATTACATAGCAGGAGACCCTGTCAATGTTGATGTGAATATAATATACACAACAAACCATGAAGAACATGTTGCAGCCCTGTTTCAGAAGCCGACAGAAGCAGAATAAAGAAAGGTATGTAGTACGGTAAGGAAACATCGCGAACCGCCATAAGAGTTCTGTATTACAAGTTTTTGCAAAATTAGTAAAATTCCGAGTCTAAGTGGAGCCGGAGACGACCTCCAGGGAGTCCAGGCGCCCCCCTGGCGCGCCCCCCCTGGGCCGCGCCGGCAGGCCGCCTGGACACCCGGGAGCCCGTCTCCGACCCCGCTTTGGTCCGTTACCTTCCTTTCTGTGCATAAACTTTTCCTATATATTTGCCCGGATTGTTCCGGCAACGTATCTTGCGATTTCGCGTGTTTTCTCTTCGATCTGTTTCTGCCAGGGAATCTTTCAGCTGAATTTAGGTGCCATGGCTTCTCCAAGTTCCCCCAAGGACAAGTTCGTCGTCAACGTCATCAACCCTTACCTCGCTGAGGTGAAGAAGCACCCCAGGTTGTTCGGATGGAGGATGGCGTCCTTCATCAAGAAGATCTGAAGGGACCTATCAAGGAGGGGAGCATCCAGGCCAGGCTGGAAGAAGTGGAGCAAGAAGTCTTCGAGTACAAGAAGATGACCGAGCGTGGTGTCGAAGCTAACTTTGACATCACCAACGAGCTGAAGAACTACTTCCTGAAGGAGATGAAGGAGATGTGGGAAAGAATCGCCGCGTCTGAAGAAAGAATTATAGAGCTCCAAGGGCAAATTAATGATCTACATAACCAGAACTGTGAGTATGAACTAAGGTTTCTGCACATGGGTTTGGGTGCTGAATGCAGGATTCAGGAGACGAGCTTCTCATATGAGACTGGAGAACCCCTTCCATGGAAGCGTTTCGCCAAGGACTACTTGATCAATGCCAACAAGGATGATGAGTGAAATCTCCTGGGGTAATGGCATTCCCTTGGCTTGTTCCAAGCTTGGGGGAGTGCCCGGTATCTTTATCTTTACCTTTTGTCTTTTAGAGTCAAGTAGAGTCGTATCATGACTAGGGAGGTTATTATATGAGATAGGTGTGTGCATTGAGGTCTGTCACCCCTTCGGTGAAGAATTGTATCCGTGAGTGTGGAGTCGTCCATGATGGAATATTAATGAGAAGTTTATCGATTCCTTTTGCTGCACTCGGTATTCTCTTCATGCAATCGACCTTATATGATGATTCTTATGAGGAGTATTGACCTTATGTCAGGTATGGCTATGAAACTTTATTTAATCTTGGCAAACATAGTTTTGGTCATAACAACAAGCATGATTTTCTTAAATTATCAACATAGCTAAAACTTTATGTTATTATGCTTGAAGTGTTATGCTGACAAGGAAGACAACTTGATGTGTTATGCTTATTTCAATATTCATGCTTTATATTGCTTTGCATCTTAGTCATCATCAATTGTCTGTTCTCTCAAAACCTTTGCTAGCCTAACTCTGTACTAAGCGGAATTCTGCTTGTGCATCCATACCCTTAAGCCAATACCTTCCATATGAGTCCACCATACCTACCTACTCGTGGTATTCCGCTACCACCTCCTAAAAGTATATAATTTATGTGTTATCCTCAAATGTTCAAAATCTTTTATTTTGTGCCTCTGTTTTAGCTCATGAGGAAGTAATAGCTAATTCATAGTCTTTTTGAGTTGGACAAGCTTCACCCCGGGATTGCATGTATAATGTGCAAACCCATAATACGAGAAGGAGCTGGCATAGAGTGCGCCCGGCTTAAAAATAATATAACAAACAAACCCTCCTTCACGCTTTGTTCATGAGAAATCAGAAAACTTTGGAAGTGATAAACAAAGGAGAATAAGTGGATGTTATCGTCCTCGTGCGGGAGCCATTCCTCGAAACTTGTCCAGCTCAAAAAGCAATTGAGTTATCTATTAGCATTCGTTGACAAATCATGCACCCCTAAAAACTTGTTTTCATTCTGTTTGATTTGAGGATAGCACATGAGTTTTCCCTACTACCCTAGAGCAGGGCCTATCTTTTAATTTTAAGTTGAGTCAGTTACTTCTACTTCCTTCTATTTTTCAAAGAGAGCAGACGTTTGATGTTGATAAGGATTCATTCATATAAAGCTGCATTAAGATTTGTCATATCATATCCTTGTTGACATTATCATTCGATAAGTAATTTGTTTGTCATGCCCAGCTAAGGCAAACATCTTCCTTTGTGTTAACACTTTCACTTCTTGCCTACTAACATGTTATTTTCAAAAAGCTTCAATTGATCTCATCAAATATAAGAGCAAAAGTTAAATCTATTGTTGTTCTTTGACCAAAGGACATGTTTGCCATGATATAATGAGTTTCCTTAGCCCTACTTTCGAATATAAGTGTTATCACTCTTTCATAAGGGCCTTATGAGTTGAAGATTGCTGTCGAGGATATTTGAGTTGGTAAAGAAACTATGATGCTTCTTGTCCGTATTCTATTTATCTACACTTCACTCTCTAAACTTGTGGGCAGGTTTACCGAGTTCATATTCGCTTGGGGACAAGCGAGGTCTAAGCTTGGGGGTGTTGATACGTCCAAAATGCATCACTATTTTGTATCATAATTTATCCTTATTCATTGATATATTTCACGTTACGGTGATGTTCTTATGTTGTTTTGGTCTATTTTACACAGTTTGCAAACTCTCCGATGCCGGAACAGCAGACGCAGGATTCAGCAGTAAAAAGTGGACGCTGAGTTGCTGAAGAAGAATACCTCCAAATTACCTGAAAATTTACGGGAGATATTTTTCAGATGAATCACGAAGACACGCAAAAGGGGAGTCAGAGGGGGGCCACAGGGTGCCCAGGCGGCCTGGGGGCGCGCCCCCATGGCCGCGCCGGGGGGCGCCTGGAGCCCCTGGCCCACCTCCGGATGCCCCCTTTTGCCTATATACTCTCCGTTCTCCGAAAACCCTAAAAAGAAGACTTTTTACGTAGTTCCGCCGCCGCTCCGAGGCGGAAACCTATAGAGAAGAAAAGGGCATCTCCGGCAGGCAGATTTCGCCGGGGAGATCACCTCTCGGAAGGGGAGATCGTCGCCATCGTCATCACCATCGTCACGGGCATCATCGAGATCATCATCAACATCATCCCCAACACCAGCACCATCTCCATCTTCATCCAAATCTCATCTTACAATCGCAACTCGTGTTGTAACTCGTACTACCTATCCTCTCTACTCCATCGGTGTTGATTACTACTTTGTGGTGAATGCTATTGAGTTTTGTTGGAGAAATATTATTATGTCCAGATTGTTTATCACATATTTATCCCCACTGATCATGATCTCTTTTATGTCTCGTGAGTAGTTACCTTAGTTCTTGAGGACATGGGGAAAGTCTTGTTGTTAGTAGTCATATGCTGTTGAAGTAATATGTGTTGTTTGATACTTAAGTTGCGTTGTCATTCTACTAGTGGTGTTGTGTGAGTCGAACACCCAACACTTCGCCTTATTAAGGACCTAGGAGAATACATTGTGTATAAAGAATGCTTATGGTGGGTTGCCGGAGTGACAGAAACCTGAACCCCAGTTCGCACGCTTTTGCATAAGGGAATAATGGATCCTCGATCGTATTGCTATGGTTAGGCTTTTGCCTTAAATTCTATCTTGTATTTGCGGATGCTTGCAAGGTGTTTAATCATAAGAGTGCATTCATCTTAGTCTAGAGAGTGCACTAGCATAGATCCACCCACTGAACACTTATCAACACATAACATAGTATCGATACAGAATATGGTGAAAGCACATGACTACCTCTCCCGTGTGTCCTCAGGAACGCTTTAGTCTTTATAAGTTCAGTTGCTAGGCCTCTCCTTTGCTAAGAAAGGATTGGGCCACTTGTTACTCTCAGTACCTTTACATTACTTGCTTTTACTTTCCTGTTGCTTATACCGAGAAAACCCCTAAAAGTTATCTTTCAGTGCTTGCAGTAAATTCTTGCTCAGAATCGCTTATCAATACCTTCTGCTCCTCGTTGGGTTCGACACTCTTACTTATCGAAAACGCTGTAATAGATCCCTTACGGTTGTGGGTCATCAACGACCAAGATCAAGGACTCACTGGAAGATATCACAACACAACTCTAGACACAAATTAAAATAATACAAGCTTAATATTACAAGCCAGGGGCCTCGAGGGCTCGAATACATAAGCTCGAAAACACAAGAGTCAGCGGAAGTAACAATATCTGAGTACAGACATAAGTTAAACAAGTTTGCCTTAAGAAGGCTAGCACAAAAGCATCAATGATCGAAAAGGCAAGGCCTCCTGCCTGGGACCTCCTAACTACTCTTGGTCGTCAGCTGTCTCCACGTAGTAGTAGGCTCCGTCGGGGTAGTAGTAGTCGTCAAGTGTGGCGTCTGGCTCTTGGACTCCACCATCTGGTTGCATCAACCAGCAAGAAGAAGGAAGGGGGAAAAGGGGGAGCAAAGCAACCATGAGTACTCATCCAAAGTACTCGCAAGCAAGGATCTACACTACATATGCATCGGTATCAATGAAAAGGGTAGTATATGTGGACTAAGCTGCAGAATGCCAGAATAAGAGGGGGAGAAGCTAGTCCTATCGAAGACTAGCATCTTCTGGAAACCACCGTCTTGCAGCAAGAGGGGGAAGTAGAGTAGTGTAACATAAGTCATATTTATGTTGTTGTTCCAACGCTCCGAGATTCTTTCTCGACCCCCGAAGCAACATATCCAAACAATGCCTCAGCATCCAGTTCTAGTTGTAGCGATCGGGATACAACTCCAAGTGTCCGACCGTAGGACAGGCTATCGATAGATGTTTTCTTCCCTGCAGGGGTGCACCAACTTAACCAACACGCTTGCTTAACTCCGGCCGGACACACCATCAGGTCATGCCCGCCCTCGGCCAAACAATACGCCGCAACCCGACCTAGGCTTAATAGAGAGGTCATGCACGCCGGACTAAACCCTATGCCCCCAGGGGTCATGGGCCAATCGCCCCGGGAACTCCTACACGTTGCGTGGGCGGCCGGTGAGCCGACCTAGCAACCACCTTTTAAAAGGTAGGAGCCTAACCAGTCCAACCCGGCGCGCGCCGCTTAGTCGCAATGACGTCAGTTAAGCTTCGGCTGATGCATACGACGTAGAACGCCCATACTATGCCCACGTGATGGTTAGTGCTATTAGGCCAGAGGCCCCTCGGATCAAATATCCAAACCGTTTAGTGTCTTGGGAACGCGCGGTAACGAGCAGAGACTCACGAAAGATGTGACCCCATCGCCCCGTCTCGAGAACTTGCGGCAAGGGCGAGTGCCCGGCCACGCCTCGTATTTAACTCGCGGGCACCTTCCAGGTCAACCCGACTACACATCACTCGCAATTAAGCTCGCGCGGGTACCCCTCTGGGTCGACCCGTCTTTAGTAACCAGGTTCAGTGTAAAGTCATAGTAACCATAGTAACTGTGTGTCTGACACCAAAGGAAAACCCTGAGGAAATCACCCTTGATGGAATTCCACCTGATGTTTATCGTCAAGGTGAACGAAAGAGGAGTCACCCTCGAGGTCCACTCTTGAGGAGTTGCATGACAGTGTCGTTATCGGGGGTGGAGAAAGAGGAATCACTCTCGATGACCACAACCGATGAACTAACCTACAAGGTTAACATCAGAAGTGCTGATGAGGTCTCACCCTCGGCACTCGATAGTAACCCAGTAGTGTCGAGCAACTAACGGGAAAGTGATGTGCGGTGCCGGGTCCTGGTCTTCGATCCCATTGATCGGGTCTTCTGATAATCCAGCGGGGCAGTCGGGACAAGGTAGGGGGGTCACTGGTGGATCTCTAACCAGCCTATACTAAGCAGTTTAGTATAAACATGTAAGGTATGAAAGCAGTATCAACAACAGGCTATGCATCAGAATAGGATCATACAAAAAGCAGTAGCAGTTCTAATGCAAGCATAAGAGAGAAGAGAATGGGCGATATCGGAATGATCAAAGGGGGTAGGCTTGCCTGGTTGCCCTGGCAAGAAGGAGGGGTCGTCAACACCGTAGCCGATCACCGGGGCATCTTCGGTCTCTGGGTCTACCGGAGAGAAGAGGGGGGAGAAACAATAAATACAAAGCATACAGATGCAATAAAGAAGCACGACAAGTTAACATGCAGCTCTAGGGTGCTCTAACGCGGTGGTACACGGTACCGGCGAAGGGGGATATCACTCGGGAAAGTATCCCCGATGTTTCGTGTTTTCGGACAGATGAAACGGAGGGGGAAAGTTGCAGGTTCACTATGCTAGGGATGTGTGGCGAACGAACGGATCGCGTAATCGGATTCGTCTCGTCGTTCTGAGCGATTTTCATATATAAAACATTTTCATCCGAGTTACAGATTATTTTATATGATTTTCTAAAGTTTTAAACATTTTCTGAAATTATTTATTTATTTAAAACTAACATTATCCAGAACAGTATGTGATGATGTCAGCATGATGTCAGGGTGATGTCAGCAGTCAGTTGACTTAGTCAAACTGACATGTGGGGCCGTGCTGTCATAGACTAATTTAGTTAATCAGGTTTAATTAGACTAATATGTAATTAATTAATTTAAACATAATTAAATAGGTTAATTATCAGGATTAATTAAATTAATTATTAAATAATTAATTAATTTTTTATTACATTTTTTAACCTCTTTTTTTTTGGACAGGCCCCACGTGCCATAGGCACACGGGCCACGCGGGCACGGGCTAACGGGCGGAGTGGGCACGGGCGTACGCGGTTCGGGCGCACGCCCGCTGGGCGTTGGGCGGGCGCTCGCCCCGTTCAACCATGGGGCATGGCACAGCGAGGCGCCGGCGGATGCGCTGGTCCGGGGCGCGGCCGACCGGAGCAAAGGGGCGGCCAGGCGGCGGGCGGCGGGCCGGCCGGCAGTGGCTGGAGCGGAGGCGGCCGCGGCGGTGTGGGGGGGAAGGCCTCGGGCCGCGGCGAGGAGAGCAGGGGAGCGGCGGGGTGGCTGGAGGAGCGGGCGGAGCGCGGCTCAGGTATGCGGCGGGCGGCGGCTAGCAGCGCCAGGGCAGCAGGCGCGGTCCCGAGCAGCCGCAGCAGGTAACGGGGATGGCTGGCGACGCACGAGGCGAGGGAGCACGGGAGCGGCGACACGGGGCTGGACGCGGTGGCCGCGGCCACTGGACGACGACCGGGCAGCGCAAACGACGACCTACGGCGGTGAAATGAGGAGAGGGAAGAGGAGGACGGGCGGCAGCTCAAGGGCGTTGACGAGAAGGCCCGGGGGCGCCAGAGGAACCCGAGGTGACGCGGATCAACGCGGTGAAGCTCGACGTCCGAAGGAAGAAGAAGGCGACGTTCCGGCGATGGAGAGGAGATGGGCTTGAGGTCTTCGGTGTAGGCGAAGCAGTGGACGCGGTGGTTCTACTGGGTGAGGTCGCCGGCGGTAGGGAGCTCGGTGGGCACGGGATTGAGCGTGGCCATGGCGACGGAGTCTTCGGGCGCCGCCGAAACCGAGAGTTAGGGAGGGGAGGATAAGGGAAACGAGCTTAGGGTTTGAGGGAAGGAACGCCGGCGTCTTGTAGGGGTCCGGGGGTAGCCGGATGGTCGGCACGTGGCCAGGCGCGGCCATGGCGCCGCCGGATGCCTGCCACGGCGTCCCTGTGAACAGAGAAAGAAGATGAGAGGGGGAGTCGGGATGGGCCGGTCTGGGGCGGCTAGCTGGGCCAGAGGCCCACTCTCCCTTTTCCCTTACAGCCTCTTTCCTTCTTCTTCCTTTTCTTTTTGCATTTTCTTTTAATCCTTTTTGTCCCAATTAGTTTAGGACACTTAAGACTTTTGCAAAAAAAATGTTGTTTCACCACCAATATTAACAAAGGATTATTTGGCACATGATGAACATTTTGTTTTCATGTTTAAGCAATTTTAGAATTTCACTTAGCATTTGAATTTGCATTCAAAGGGAAAATTGAAAGAAACATGAGACAATAATGATCAGAAACTTGTTTAGCAAAATTATGAACTTAACCCCAAGGGTTACTGTAGCATCATTACACCGGGGTGTTACAACTCTCCTCCTCTAAAAGAAATTCTCGTCCCGAGAATTAAGAGGTAGAAGGGAACAACTCGGGGTATTCAGCACAGAGGTTATCCTCGCGTTCCCAAGTGGCTTCATCCTTAGAATGATTTGACCATTTCACCTTTAGGAACTTGGTAACCTTCTGGCGTGTTCGACGTTCAGCTTCTTCAAGAATGCAGATCGGATGCTCCTTGTACGTGAGATCATCTTGAATTTCAATCAATTCCGGATCCACTTCACGTTCTGGATCCTTGAAGCATTGACGAAGTTGTGACACATGGAAGACGTCATGAACGTGAGAGAACTGAGGTGGCAACTCCAATTGATAAGCCACCAGTCCACGACGGGCGAGAATGCGGAAGGGACCAATGTAGCGCGGAGCTAGCTTGCCCTTCACTCCGAACTGATGAGTGCCTCTCAAAGGAGTGACACGCAGATAAGCTTGTTCACCGGGTTGATAAGTTGAACCCCAGTGTTTCCGGTCATAGTTGCTCTTCTGGCGGGACTGGGCCGCCTTGAGATTATCCCGGAGAATGCGAACCTGCTCTTCAGCTTGTTGAATAATGTTTGGACCAATGAGCGTCTGTTCCCCAGTTTCTGACCAATTCAGAGGGGTTCGGCACTTACGTCCATAAAGCACTTCGAAGGGTGCCATCTTCAAGCTGGCTTGATAACTGTTATTATACGAGAACTCCGCATAAGGGAGAGATTCTTCCCACTTCTTGCCGAAAGAAATAACACTAGCCCGAAGCATGTCTTCAAGAATTTGATTAACTCGCTCGACTTGGCCTTGGGATTGGGGATGATAAGCAGTGCTCCAGGTAATATGAGTTCCCATTGCCTCTTGGAAACTATCCCAGAACTTCGAAGTAAAAATACTACCACGGTCTGAACTGATCTCTTTCGGAATGCCGTGGAGTGACACAATTCTGGAGATATACAAGTTTGCTAATTGACTAGCAGTGATTGTTTACTTGACTGGCAGAAAGTGAGCAACCTTCGAGAATTGGTCGATGACGACAAAGAGAGCGTCATTACCTTTCTGAGACTTGGGAAGGCCAGTGACAAAATCCATCTGAATCTTATCCCACTTCCATTCAGGAATCGGAAGTGGTTGTAGAAGTCCAGCTGGTTTCTGATGTTCAGCTTTGACGCGACGACAAACGTCACATTCTTCAATATACCGAGCAATGTCTTGCTTCATGTTAGACCACCAGTACTTCTGACGGATGTCTAGATACATCTTAGTACTTCCCGGATGAATAGAGAGAGGGGTGTCATGTGCTTCTTTCATCACCTTCTCAGTCATAAGCTCGAAGCGGGGTACCACTATGCGATCTTTGAAGTACAAGGTCCCATCTTCAGCAAGTGAGAAATCTCTGGATTTCTCTAAGGCAAGATCCTTTTTCATTATATCAACGTGAGCATCTTTGGCTTGAGCAGACTTAATTGCTTTCAATAGAGTTGGTTCCAGGACAAGGTTATTCAGAGAACCCTGTGGAACTAGTTGAAGGTTCATCTTGGAAAGCTCTTCATAAAGGCGGGGTTGAGCTTTATGAACCATGTGGTTACTACAATACGACTTGCGGCTCAGGGCATCGGCCATGACATTAGCCTTGCCTGGGGTATAGGAAATTCCCACGTCATAATCTGCTATAGCCTCCATCCATCTTTGCTGACGGAGGTTCAGGTCTGGCTGAGTAAACAGATACTTCGGACTCTGATGATCGGTGAAGATCTCGCAACGATTACCGAGAAGGTAATGTCGCCACAGCTTCAATGAATAAATAACCGCTGCAAGCTCGAGGTCATGAACCGAGTAGTTTTCTTCGTGGGAACGCACTTGACGGGAGGCATAAGCAATCACCCTGCGCTCTTGCATTAGGACACAGCCTAATCCTTGATGTGAAGCATCGCAATATATGACGAAATCCTTCTGAGAATCCGGAGGAGCAAGCACTGGGGCAGAAGTCAGCTTGTCCTTGAGAGCCTGGAAACTTTCCTGACATTTTTCTGTCCATTCAAACTTAACGCCTTTGTGTAGCAGATTGGTCAGTGGCTTGGCGATCTTGGAGAAGTTCTCAACGAAACGATGGCAGTAGTTGGCGAGTCTGAGAAAGCTTCTGACTTGCTTGACATTCTTGGGAGGGGTCCAGTCTAGAATATCCTAAACTCGCTCTGGGTTGACGGCAATACCATCCTTGGAGATCACATGACCAAGGTAGGTTACTTCGGGTAGCCAGAACTCACACTTAGAATACTTGGCATATAGTTGATGCTCTCGAAGCTTTTCCAGAATAAGACGAAGATGTTCAACATGTTCTTCTTTATTCTTCGAATATACCAGGATATCATCCAGATAGACCACGACGAACTTGTCGAGGTAATCCATGAATATATAGTTCATCAGACGAGAGAATGTCGCTGGAGCATTGGTCAAACCGAAGGACATGACGGTGTACTCGTAAGAACCATAATGAGTGACGAATGCGGTCTTTGGAATATCCTCTTCACGAACACGGATCTGGTGGTAACCCAACCTCAAGTCGAGTTTAGAGAAAACTGATGAACCAGCCAGTTGATCATACAGATCGTTGATCCGAGGAAGCGGATATTTGTTCTGAATTGTAGCTTGGTTGATAGGACGGTAGTCTTGGACCAAACGGTTCGTGCCATCCTTCTTCTTCACAAAGAGAGAAGGTGCTCCCCAAGCAGAGGAACTTGGACGAATGAATCCACTGCGAAGAGACTTGTCGATTTCCTCCTTAAGTTCAAGGAGCTCATGAGGTGGCATCTTGTAAGGTCGTTTGGCGATAGGAACGGTGCCTGGTTTCAAGTCGATGACAAATTCAACAGCCCGTGTAGGAGGTATGCCTGGGAGTTCTTCTGGAAAGACATCTTGGAAATCGCGAACGACTGGAATCTTCTCAATGCCCTCAAGAGGTGTTGCGTTCAACGCATTCAAGGCATAAAGTCGTGCCTCAGCATTTTGAACAACTTGAGCATGGTAGCTTACTATCTCATTCGATGGATGTAGGAGATGAACGACTTTGGTGGCGCAAACGATAGATGCAGTATGTGCTTTCAACCATTCCATTCCCAGAATGAGATCAATATTAGAAGACTCCAATATAATGGGAGAAACATGGAATTCCAACCCTTCAATTTCAACGGGGACGTCGTGACCAATCATGGTGGTTCGACACTGACCCGCAGGGGTGCGTACCACTATCGGAGTGTTCATGGGCTCGCACCGAATGTCGTGTGCGTAAGCAAAATTTTCTGACATGAATGAATGTGATGCTCCTGAATCAAATAACACAGAAGCCGGTACTGAGTTCACGAGAAGAGTACCCATCACAGTAGCAGGCTGGTCTTGAGCTTCATTCAGATCGACGTGGTTAGCCTGACCACGACCATAAGGTCTGGCATTTTTATTGCGGGGCTGATTGTTACGGCCAGCGGTAGGGAGGGCCAGCTGGTTCTTGCTCTGACTGCAATCCCTAGCACGGTGACCTGGATGGCCACATCTGAAGCACAAATCACCATTGGGATTGGGAGCAGGAGCTCGGGGTGGTGCAGTCCGGAGAGGCTGCCTCGATGGTGGAGGTGGCAGACGCGAAGCAGCATAGGATGGTCTTGGAGGAGGAGCAGTTGGACGATACATGTTGTGGGGGATCCAAATCTGACGCTTCTGTGCGGACGGGCCCGAAGATGAGCCAGCATCACGGTTGCGCCTGAGGGACCCTTGGTGTTCCCGAAGACCAGTCTCAACCTGAATAACCTTATTCACCAAGGTGGCGAAGTCGGCAAAGTCATGAGCGAGAAGTGCTAGCTTGATATTAGGGTGAAGTCCATCACGAAACTTTTCTTGCCTGCGAGCATCAGTAGCAATGTCTTCTTCAGCGTAGCGGGACAAGTCCAAGAATTCTCGCTGATAAGTATCTACAGACTTGCTGCCTTGGATGAGGTTGCGGAACTCTCGCTTCTTCCTGTCCATGATTCCCCGAGGAATGAAGCAGGCACGGAAGGCGGCTTGGAAATCCGGCCAAGTGATGACCGTTCCAGCAGGTAGGGTACGCCTGTGGCTGTCCCACCATTGAGCAGCGGGGCCCTTCAGATAGTATGCCGCGAAGGTGACATAGTTGGCAGGGGCTACATTAGCAGACTCTAACTCGAAAGCGATGTCACGGAGCCAATCATCAGCATCCAGTGGTTGAGTTGAGCCGCGGTAGACGACAGGGTTGAGTTGCGCAAAGTTTTGCAGAGTTACTGGGGTTGGCTGCTGATTCATATTTGGGCGAGGAAACTAAGCCATCACTCTTTCCATGAACTGGCGATTCAGCTCAAACTGTTGCATCATTCCTGCCACGAATTCGGGCGGTTGTGGAGCGTTGCCACCACGGCCACAACCTCCTGGTCTAACCATCCTGCTAACATGTAATAGGGGTAGTTCAGCATTGAGCATTTGCAAAGACAAAGAATTATTCATTATCTAACATGTAGAATGAACGAGGTTCGACGGGTAACACATAGTAGTCGGCCAGACAGAATGGGGTACTTATTCAAAATACTAACCTAAGGAATAACTATGGCTTATCCAACTTTGGGGTGAATGTGGTCACGGGATCCTAAGGTTAGAATTAGTAAATTCGTTTAACCCGAATAGAAGAGAGTTCAGAGTCCCACAGTAAAGATGAGGAGTAAAAGATCCTAATACCACCCAATGGCGACGTGGGCCCGTAAGCCACACAACCAAGTCAGTAAAACGGTTTTTCAAAGACTAGACTCAACTTCGACCAAGGAGTTGGAAAGGGGGTTCCTATAGGCAGTCGGCTATGATACCAACTTGTGACGCCCCCGATTTGACCGTACACTAATCATGCATGCAAATGTGTACGACCAAGATCAAGGACTCACTGGAAGATATCACAACACAACTCTAGACACAAATTAAAATAATACAAGCTTAATATTACAAGCCAGGGGCCTCGAGGGCTCGAATACATAAGCTCGAAAACACAAGAGTCAGCGGAAGCAACAATATCTGAGTACAGACATAAGTTAAACAAGTTTGCCTTAAGAAGGCTAGCACAAAAGCATCAATGATCGAAAAGGCAAGGCCTCCTGCCTGGGACCTCCTAACTACTCCTGGTCGTCAGCTGTCTCCACGTAGTAGTAGGCTCCATCGGGGTAGTAGCAGTCGTGAAGTGTGGCGTCTGGCTCCTGGACTCCACCATCTGGTTGCATCAACCAGCAAGAAGAAGGAAGGGGGAAAAGGGGGAGCAAAGCAACCATGAGTACTCATCCAAAGTACTCGCAAGCAAGGATCTACACTACATATGCATCGGTATCAATGAAAAGGGTAGTATATGTGGACTAAGCTGCAGAATGCCAGAATAAGAGGGGGAGAAGCTAGTCCTATCGAAGACTAGCATCTTCTGGAAACCACCGTCTTGCAGCAAGAGGGGGAAGTAGAGTAGTGTAACATAAGTCATATTTATGTTGTTGTTCCAACGCTCCGGGATTCTTTCTCGACCCCCGAAGCAACATATCCAAACAATGCCTCAGCATCCAGTTCTAGTTGTAGCGATCGGGATACAACTCCAAGTGTCCGTTACCATAGGACAGGCTATCGATAGATGTTTTCTTCCCTGTAGGGGTGCACCAACTTACCCAACACGCTTCCTTAACTCCGGCCGGACACACCATCAGGTCATGCCCGCCCTCGGCCAAACAATACGCCGCAACCCGACCTAGGCTTAATAGAGAGGTCATGCACGCCGGACTAAACCCTATGCCCCCAGGGGTCATGGGCCAATCGCCCCGGGAACTCCTGCACGTTGCGTGGGCGGCCGGTGAGCAGACCTAGCAACCACCTTTTAAAAGGTAGGAACCTAACCAGTCCAACCCGGCACGCGCCGCTCAGTCGCAATGACGTCAGTTAAGCTTCGGCTGATGCATACGACGCAGAACGCCCATAGTATGCCCACGTGATGGTTAGTGCTATCAGGCCAGAGGCCCCTCGGATCAAATATCGAAACCGTTTAGTGTCTTGGGAACGCGCGGTAACGAGCAGAGACTCACGAAAGATGTGACCCCATCGCCCCGTCTCGAGAACTTGCGGCAAGGGTGAGTGCCCGGCCACGCCTCGTATTTAACTCGCGGGCACCTTCCAGGTCAACCCGACTACACATCACTCGCAATTAAGCTCGCGTGGGTACCCCTCTGGGTCGACCCGTCTTTAGTAACCAGGTTCAGTGTAAAGTCATAGTAACCATAGTAACTGTGTGTCTGACACCAAAGGAAAACCCTGAGGAAATCACCCTCGATGGAATTCCACCTGATGTTTATCGTCAAGGTGAACGAAAGAGGAGTCACCCTCGAGGTCCACTCTTGAGGAGTTGCATGACAGTGTCGTTATCGGGAGTGGAGAAAGAGGAATCACCCTCGATGACCACAACCGATGAACTAACCTACAAGGTTAACATCAGAAGTGCTGATGAGGTCTCACCCTCGGCACTCGATATTAACCCAGTAGTGTCGAGCAACTAACGGGAAAGTGATGTGCGGTGCCGGGTCCTGGTCTTCGATCCCGTTGATCGGGTCTTCTGATAATCCAGCGGGGCAGTCGGGACAAGGTAGGGGGGTCACTGGTGGATCTCTAACCAGCCTATACTAAGCAGTTTAGTATAAACATGTAAGGTATGAAAGCAGTATCAACAACAGGCTATGCATCAGAATAGGATCATACAAAAAGCAGTAGCAGTTCTAATGCAAGCATAAGAGAGAAGAGAATGGGCGATATCGGAATGATCAAAGGGGGTTGGCTTGCCTGGTTGCCCTGGCAAGAAGGAGGGGTCGTCAACACCGTAGCCGATCACCGGGGCATCTTCGGTCCCAGGGTCTACCAGAGAGAAGAGGGGGGAGAAAAAATAAATACAAAGCATACAGATGCAATAAAGAAGCACGGCAAGTTAACACGCAGCTCTAGGGTGCTCTAACACGGTGGTACACGGTACCGGCGAAGGGGGATATCACTCGGGAAAGTATCCCCGGTGTTTCGTGTTTTCGGACTGATGAAACGGAGGGGGAAAGTTGCAGGTTCACTATGCTAGGGACGTGTGGCGAACGAACGGACCGCGTAATCGGATTCGTCTCGTCGTTCTGAGCGATTTTCATATATAAAACATTTTCATCCGAGTTACAAATTATTTTATATGATTTTCTAAAGTTTTAAACATTTTCTGAAATTATTTATTTATTTAAAACTAACATTATCCAGAACAGTATGTGATGATGTCACCATGATGTCAGGGTGATGGCAGGAGTCAGTTGACTTAGTCAAACTGACGTGTGGGGCCGTGCTGTCATAGACTAATTTAGTTAATCAGGTTTAATTAGACTAATATGTAATTAATTTATTTAAACATAATTAAATAGGTTAATTATCAGGATTAATTAAATTAATTATTAATTAATTAATTAATTTTTTTTATTACATTTTTAACTTCTTTTTTTGGACGGGCCCCACGTGCCATAGGCACACGGGCCACGCGGGCACGGGCTAACGGGCGGAGTGGGCACGGGCGTACGTGGTTCAGGCGCACGCCCGCTGGGCGTTAGGCGGGCGCTCGCCCCGTTCAGCCATGGGGCATGGCACAGCGAGGCGCCGGCGGATGCCCTGGTCCGGGGCTCGGCCGGCTGGAGCAAAGGGGCGGCCAAGCGGCGGGCGGCGGGCCGGCCGGCAGTGGCTGGAGCGGAGGCGGCCACGGCGGTGTGGGGGAGGGGGGGAAAGCCTCGGGCCGCGGCGAGGAGAGCAGGAGAGCAGCGGGGTGGCTGGAGGAGCGGGCGGAGCGCGGCTCAGGTATGCGGCGGGCGGCGGCTAGCAGCGCCAAGGCAGCAGGCGCGGTCCCGAGCAGCCGCAGCAGGTAACGGGGATGGCTGGTGACGCGCGAGGCGAGGGAGCACGGGAGCGGCGACACGGGGCTGGACGCGGTGGCCGCAGCCACTGGACGACGACCGGGCAGCGAAAACGATGACCTACGGCGGTGAAACGAGGAGAGGGAAGAGGAGGACGGGCGACAGCTCACGGGCGTTGACGAGAAGGCCCGGGGGCGCCAGAGGAACCCGAGGTGACACGGATCGACGCGGTGAAGCTCGACGTCCGAAGGAAGAAGAAGGCGACGTTCCGGCGATGGAGAGGAGATGGGCTTGAGGTCTTCGGTGTAGGCGAAGCAGTGGACGCCGGTGGTTCTACTGGGTGAGGTCGCCGGCGGTAGGGAGCTCGGTGGGCACGGGATTGAGCGTGGCCATGGCGAAGGAGTCTTCGGGCGCCGCCGAAACCGAGAGTTAGGGAGGGGAGGATAAGGGAAACGAGCTTAGAGTTTGAGGGAAGGAACGCCGGCGTCTTGTAGGGGTCCGGGGGTAGCCGGATGGTCGGCACGTGGCCAGGCGCGGCCATGGCGCCGCCGGATGCCTGCCACGGCGTCCCTGTGAACAGAGAAAGAAGATGAGAGGGGGAGTCGCGATGGGCCGGTCTGGGGCGGCTAGCTAGGCCAGAGGCCCACTCTCCCTTTTCCCTTACAGCCTCTTTCCTTCTTCTTCCTTTCCTTTTTGCATTTTCTTTTAATCCTTTCTGTCCCAATTAGTTTAGGACACTTAAGACTTTTGCAAAAAAATGTTGTTTCACCACCAATATTAACAAAGGATTATTTGGCACATGATGAACATTTTGTTTTCATGTTTAAGCAATTTTAGAATTTCACTTAGCATTTGAATTTGCATTCGAAGGGAAAATTGAAAAAAACATGAGACAATAATGATCAGAAACTTGTTTAGCAAAATTATGAACTTAACCCCAAGGGTTACTGTAGCATCATTACACCGGGGTGTTACACCTTGCCCCCCAAGGCAAGGGGGGCGCCCCCCACCCCTAGGGTTCCCATCCCTAGGCGCAGGAGGAAGGCCCAAGGGGGTGCGCCAGCCCACTATGGGCTGGTCCCCCTCCCCTTACGACCCATGGGGCCCTCCGGGATGGGTGGCCCCACCCGGTGGACCCCCGGGACCCTTCCGGTGGTCCCGGTACACTACCGGTGACCCACGGAACTCTCCCGACGGCCGAAATTGGACTTCCTATATATAATTATTTACCTACGGACCATTCCAGAACTCCTCGTGATGTCCGGCATCTCATCCGGGACTCCGAACAACATTCGGGTTACCGTGTGCATATATCTCTACAACCCTAGCGTCACCGAACCTTAAGTGTGTAGACCCTACGGGTTCGGGAGACACGTAGACATGATCGAGACGGCTCTCCGGTCAATAACCAACAGCGGGATCTGGATACCCATGTTGGTTCCTATGTGTTCCTCGATGATCTCATCGGATGAACCACGATGTCAATGATTCACTTAATCCCGTATGCAATTCCCTTTGTCTATCGGTATAGTACTTGCCCGAGATTCGATCGTCGGTATACCGATACCTTGTTCAATCTTGTCATGGCAAGTCCCTTTACTCGTTCCGTAATACATCATCCCATGACTAACTCCTTAGTCACATTGAGCTCATTATGATGATGTCTTAATGAGTGGGCCCAGAGATACATCTCCGTCATACGGAGTGACAAATCCTAGTCTCGGCTCGTGCCAACCCAACAGACACTTTATGAGATACCCGTTGCGTACCTTTATAGCCACCTAGTTACGTTGTGACATTTGGCACACCCAAAGTATTCCTACAGTATCGGGGAGTTGCACAACCTCATGGTCTAAGGAAAAGATACTTGACATTGGAAAAGCTTTAGCATTACGAACTACACGATCTTGTGCTAGGCTTAGGATTGGGTCTTGTCCATCACATCATTCTCCTAATGATGAATGATGTGATCCCGTTATCAATGACATCCAATGTCCATGATCAGGAAACCGTGACCATCTGTTGATCAACGAGCTAGTAACTAGAGGCTTACCAGGGACACGTTGTGGTCTGTGTATTCACACATGTATCACTGTTTCCGTATAATACAATTCAAGCATGAATAACAGACAATTATCATGAACAAGGAAATATAATAATAACCATTTTATTATTGCCTCTAGGGCATATTTCCAACAATGAGTAGGTGGTTCTCTCTCAGAAAATGTATGCTGGAAGTGTAGGCACGTTCTGATGGCTCTCTCCCCGAATGAAGAGTGGGTGGAGGGGTATATATAGCCTCCACACAAAATCTAGCTGTTACACACAATTTACCAAACTCGGTGGGACCGAATCACGAAACTCGGTCGGGCCGATTTAGTTCAAAATGTGAATGTTAGGCTTTTCGTTGGGACCGATTTCATTATGGTTAGGGCATAACGTAATCTCGGTGAGACCGATCACATAAACTTGGTGATACCGATTTCTGTAATAGGCAACCAGAGAGTTGTTCAGACAAACTCAGTGGGACCGACTCGCTCATTTCAGTGAGACCGAAACGTTACGAAAAGGCAACAGAGAGTTTGCAATGCTAACTCAGTGGGACCGATTCTCACATCTCGGTAAGACCGAAATGTTGCAAATAGGAAACAGAGAATTTACGTTCCCATATTGGTGAGACCGAGATCCCTATCAGTGAGACCGAATTGATTAGGGTTTTGGAAGTGGCTTTGTCAAGTGAACTCGGTGGCGCCGAATAGATCAAATCGGTGGGGATGAGTTTGACTTTAGGTTTGGGACAAATGTGGAATGAGAGAGTGGTTGAGGGTTTTGGAGCATATCACTAAGCACTTTGAGCAAGCAAGCCATTAAGCAACACCTCATCTCCTTTTAATAGTATTGGCTTTCCTATAGACTCAATGTGATCTTGGATCACTAAAATGAAAATGAAGAGTCTTGAGCTTTGAGTTTTTGCCAATCTTTTGTCCTTAGCATGTTGAAGGGGTTCAACATCCTCTTGTCCATGCCACTACACTGTTGAACTTATCTGAAATATACTAGGTAAAAGTATTAGTCCAACAAGAGATATGTTGACATTAATTATCAAAATCACCCAGGGAGCACTTGTGCTTTCATTCTCACCCTTTTTGGTAATTGATGGCAACATACATCAAGGCTTTAGATAAAGATAAAGAGAATAGCAAGTAAAGCTTTGGAAAGACATGTAACATTCATAGGTTCCCCCTACATGTATGCAATCATGTAAATATGGAATATAGATGCATGTGAATGCATACGCATGTCAGAGAAAGCAATGAGTTACATGTATCTTGGCTGTATGCATCAGAGCAAATGGATATACGAAATGTACCTTCATGTTCATGAGTCCTTCTTGCAAACAATATGTACATCAGCAAGAGATCATCATGCACATGAGTGTGATGCATATACTTACCTTATGGTCTTGAGCTAGCTTTGGAAGAGATGAACCTGAGTAAACAAGGTTAGATAACACAGAAACATCTACTAAACAGAGCAAGAACAGCTAACCACAAGAGTACCAAGATTGGGATGACATGTAGTGAGTGAGTACTAGGTACTCTATTGAGTATAAACATGTCCCTAGAAAGATATGCAATGAATTCGAAGGTTTCCTTCCCTTAGATGTCTTTCTCCCCCTGAATCTTATATTTGATAATGGGAGAAGGTAGAGAAAGAAAATCAGAGCAAGACAAATAATCGTAACAAATACTAACATGTCTTTTCCCTCAAGAAGACATGTGACTTCTCTCCTCTTTTAATACCAAGCATCCGGGAGGACTAAGAAATTTCTCTCTCCCATAGGGTCTCTCTCTCCCTTTGGTGTGAGTAAGATTTGATGTGATCTCTCTCCCCCTTTGACATCAATTTCCAAGAAGGGTTCTTCTGGATTATGAGTCAAGTAGGTGTGGTCCTTGAGTCACAGTACAAAGCAACATGTAGAATGTGATGCTTATGGAGGTCAAGAATCATTGAGTTGAGGTGGAACAAATATGCAGGATGCAAAAGGCAACATGTCTCCTCAACATTGAAATCGATAACACTGAGTTGTTTTCTTCGGTGGCACCGATGTGGTTCGATTTGACCGAAAGAGACAAACCGGTGTGTCTGAGTTCAACATAGAGAGAACAATTGTCAACTACGCTCACTAGGCAAATAAGATCTCACAAGGATTTGCAAGGAATTAACTGAAGAATTTGGAATGAATTGGATGTAGAGAAAAGAAAAGAAAATAAGAGAAAATATAGATGAAGTTTTTTTTGAAAGGGGAACAAGCATGCAAAGGCAAAGCAAGAGCAAAGAGAAATACTAGAGAACTTCATCTAGAAATGGTCGGCGACAAAGTCACCTTTGTTAGAGTATATTGACTTAGGAGTCAAGTGAGATCACTTGATCATAGGTCATACTCATCGTTTAAGCTCAAAATGGGGTTGCCATTTTCCGTTTAGGCATCTTGATGTATTCACATCTTGTTGAGTTGCTTTGACCTCATGTCTTGGGATAAAGCTTCTCTAAGATGGAATAACATACCTTGGGTGGTGATGTTGATCTTGATCATGTAGTTGAACTTTTGTTGCAATCTCAAGGTCGATGTAGTTCATCAAGAGTTTGGAGCACCACTTGTAATTTGAGTTGATCTTCCTACATGAGTTAGATTTGCAAGGAAGAGCACTTGTGTATCCAAAATGACAATCATGAAAATTTGATATCAAATGAAATTTGATATAGAGAAATTGTCAAAGGATATGTTGAAGGATTCATGCTTCCTTGACTTCAACCACCGTATCGTGGAGACTTGGTGATGTAGTGTGATGGCCTGGCTTAATAGGGATGATAGACTGCTCATATCAATAAGGAATTCCTTCTTTTCCGGGAGCCCATTCAGATAAAACTCCAAAGTTAAGCGTGCTCAGCTTGGAGTAGTTTCAGGATGGGTGACCGACCGGGAAGTTGCTCCCGGGTGCGCACGAGTGAGGACAAAGTGCGCAGAAAAGACTAGTATTGATATGTGGGGCCAGTCTAGATTCCGCCAGGAGTAATGACCACCGGCGGGTGTGTCCGGGGCGTGACAAGTTGGTATCAGAGCCGACCCTCGCGGTTACATGGATGTTTGCGGACAGTTTACAGTCATGTTGTCCAGGACGTTTGTGACCCGTCGTGGCACACGGCATGGCACATGTGCTGTCCTGGAAGCACAAACGGTTGTGCCAAGAGGGAACGTTCCTGTGGCCCGACGAGGACGTCGGTTCCTCTGAGTGAGGGTGTATGTGATGGCCTGGCTTAATAGGGATGATAGACTACTTATATCAATAAGGAATTCCTTCTTTTCCGGGAGCCCATTCAGATAGAACTCCAAAGTTAAGCGTGCTCAGCTTGGAGTAGTTTCAGGATGAGTGACCGACCAGGAAGTTTCTCCCGGGTGCGCACGAGTGAGGACAAAGTGCGCAGAAAAGACTAGTATTGATATGTGGGGACAGTCTAGATCCCGCCAGGAGTAACGACCACCGGCGGGTGTGTCCGAGGCGTTACAAGTTGTCAGGCCCAAGATGCGATTCTATCCCGATCACGGGACACTTACGTGATTGGGGCACAACCGCATTTCGGGCGCTTAGCAAGATGGATATCATTACATCATACCAATACATACATACATAGGGGATACAACATACATACAAGTCACATGAATACAACATCATCAATACAAGGCATCCGACTACGGATGCAAACATAAAAGGCACAACGACATCCATCTGCTATCCCAGGCTGCCGACCCGGAACCTAACCCAAGACTGAAGAAGAAGAAGAAGAAAGAACTCCAACACAACGATCATCGCTCTCACGTCAAGACATCGGATACCTGCACCTGCAACTGTTGTTGTAGTATCTGTGAGCCACGAGGACTCAGCATTCCCATAACCATGGGTAACAAGACTATCAAAGCTTAAAGGGTAGGAAGAGGTTAAGTGGTGAGGTTGCAGCAGCAGCTAAGCAATATATATGGTGGCTAACTTACAAGTACAAGAATAAGATGAGCATCTACGCAAACGGTCGCAAACTAGTAGTGATCGCTAAAGATCCTGAACTACCTACGAGTCAAACATAACCCCACCATGTTCTCTTCTCAAAGTGAAAAGAGACAGTCAAGGTTACTCACACAGTTGTGTGTTTTACTTCAGATCCTCTGTCAAGTTTTCTACAACCGGACATTAACAAATTCCAGTCTGCCACATAACCGTGGGCACTGCTTTCAAAAGATCATAACCCTGCAGGGGTGTCCCAACTTAGCCCATCACAAGCTCTCACAATCAGCTGAAGTAATAATAATTATTACCCCTTATCTTAGGGAAATCCGATCAGGCTCGGCATCCCGGTGCACAAGACATTTCAACAATGGTAAAACAAGTCCAGCAAGACCTCCCGGCGTGCCGACACCCTGATAGTAGCCGCGCGTATCTCGTCTCAGGCCACAACCGGATAGGTGATCCTACGGGAGCCAATCCTCGAGTTTCCCCGTGGTGGCCCTGCAGTCTCCCCGTTTGGGACCAACACCATCAACACTGGCCCCCCTGCTATGTAGAAGAATCCTCGGGTAACGCTAACTCCCTATGTAATTTAATTAATTAATTAAGTTGTTATTATGAGCAAATTAAAACCAATGTTGGGCCTTGCTGGAGGAGTTTTATTCAAAGACGAATTGTCAAGGGGTCCCCATATACCCAACCGTGTAAGGAACGCAAAATCAAGGAACATAATGCCGGTTTATAGGCTCCTAAGGTGGCATGAGTGGAACAAAACACCGAGCAAAAGGCCAAGCCTTCCACCCATGCCCAGTATATAGGTGTGTTATTATATATATATAACATATTGTGATATTCCAACAACAAGTTCCCTCCTGGAACGATCTTAATCTTCACCTGCAACTAACAGCGCTATAAGAGGGGCTGAGCAAGCGGGTAACATAGCCAAACAATGGTTTTGCTAGGAAGGTTTCAAAGGTTATAGGTTTCATGGCAACAAGGAGAGGGGCTGACAATAATGATGGGTAGCGCGACATATAGCGATAGCATCGAGACAACTAAGCAAAGGCAATGATAGTAAATGTATCCAAGGGTATGGTCATCTTGCCTGAGATCCCGCAAGGAAGAAGAACGGTTCCGTGAAGAAGACGGAGAAGAAGCCTTGAAGAAGAACCACGGGTAGGCGAACGAATCCTCACGATCGCAACGGAACAAGCACTAACGAGAAGAAGCAAGCAATACGGTAAACACAGAACACAAGATCATTACAATATGCTCAACCAAGTATGATGCAAGACAGTTCTATATAGGAAGCACTACAAGTCTATACAGGAAGCAAAACATGACAAGGTAGGAAGCATAACATGACAACACAAGAACATGACAATATGCTCCACCAAGTAGGATGTACGACATGTCTACATATGATGCACAAAAAGTCTATACAGGAAGCAAAACATGACAAGGTAGGAAGCACAGAAAAACAACACAACCTATATATGATGCAATACATGGCAAGGTAGGAAGCACAGAAAAACAACACATGTCTATATGATGCAATACATGGCAAGGTATGATGCATGACAAGTCTATACAGGAAGCAATATATGGCAAGGTAGGAAGTACAAAAAGCAACACAAGTGTATGTATGATGCAATACATGGCAATGTATGATGCATGACAAGTCTACACAGGAAGCAAAACATGGCAAAGTAGGAAGCCAAGAAAACAACACAAGAACATATATGATGCAATACATGGCAAGGTATGATGCAATACACAAGCAGATGACATGGCAACGACAACGAATAACTGACTGACACCTGGCGCATCGGTCTCGGGGTGTCACAACACTCCCCTACTAACAAGAGATCTCGTCTCGAGATCTTAGGAACGAGACGGGAGGGAAAATAAAGAACAAAGTTCTTCGAGGACAAAAGAGTGAAACCAAAGAATATTGAGAGGTTGAACAACTTGAAAGAAAGGATGCAACGGAGATGAACGAAGTTGCAACGACTTCGTTAAACTAGATGAACAGGGAAAACGACGAGAATCAAGGAGGTTGAAAGGAACGAAACAAGAGCTGAAGGAACGAGAACGAATTCGGAACCACTCCGGTTAATAAGAGATGGAAAGGAATTTCCACGAAGGAATACGGGCAGCACTCCGGCTGAAACTGAAAGAGATAGCACACCAGTTGAAGATGAATGGAATAGGATAAGAACTTGAGGGATGGAATAATAATTGCCGAGATTAACAACACAATGCCTCCGGAAAGAATTAAAGAATTGAAAAGATGGAATGACAAGAACGGAGGGGAAGAACAACTTCCATGACGACTGAATTGGAAAGAGAATCATCAAGAGAAAGGCTTGAACGGAGTTGTTGAGAAAGTCAACAACAAAAGAATGAGCTTGTTGTGGACTTATTTAAACATCTGAAGACTTGAGGTGAATTATGCCGCAACCAAAAGATGGATTAGCTGAGAATGAAGAAATGCAAAACTCCACTTCAAACGAGTACGGAGAATTATTTGCACTCGGAAGGCAAAAGAATAAAGCTTGAGCTGCTCTAGAAGAATTAGCTGAATGCTTGAAGAATGAATTAAATGATGGAGAACCACCATGAAGAACTTCGGTAAAATGAAAGGATTATGATATAGAAATGACGGGCGAAAAGACTAAGATTAAAGCCTTGCGATGATTAAACGGGGTTCCGACGAGATGGCCGAGAAAACTTGAACTCCGGAAAGAAAAGATTAAGCACTTGGAACTAGAATTTATTCATCAAAAATAAACTCCAAAGGAAGGAATTAATCAACTTGATGAAAATAATAAGAATTATGTTATGCTTATCCTCCACCAATTAAATTGATGAGAAGCAATGGACTAGCATACTACTTATTCGCGATGAAATTGAATAAAAAGGGATATATCGCGAACTTGCGAAAATCTTCATGAAACACCGGTAAGATGGGAATAATTTGAATGGATTGATATGATAACACCGGAAAAGAACTGTTGAGCGAACCACCGTAAGGAATTAAAGCCGAGTGAAGAAAATGAACGAACCATCGGGGAAGAATTAATCGAATGATGAAAATAACAAACCACCGAGAAGAATTACAATCGAGTGAAGAACGAGAATGACCACCGTAAGGAATGAAATTGAACGATGCAAGAGGACAAGCCACCGTAAGAAAAATGAATCGAGTGAATACGATGAATCGCCGGAAGAATAAAGCACTTGGGGAATTTAGATGACAAGCACGAAGAGATCGCGAACTGATTAAAGAATACTTGAACGAAGCACCAGAAGAATGTGAGACGAACGAAGAGGCATCAATGAAGAATATTTTGAGGACGGAGTTGAAAACTGAGAACGAAGAAATCTTCTGAAATGATGGCCTTCGGAGGAACACAACGGAAGAATTCATGAAATACTCCGGATGGATGAAAAGAAGAAAGGTTGAACCAACGATGAAAAGAATTAAAAACGATCTTGGAGAAGGCAGGTGACTGATGGAATCCATACTTACGTCACATTTGAAAACAATATAGGAACACCCCGGGAAATATTGGAAGAGTCAGGTAAGATCCTGGGAATAAGCCTGTGGGTTATAGGCCCACCGAAGGAAAAACTCCCTTGAAAAGGATTGAAACGAAGATAATGCACCGGAACGAATGAAAAACTCAAATGAGGTGACAACCTCGAATTAAATGGAACACGGATAAATCTCCTGAGATGACTTCAGAACTCCGGAATAATTAAATAACGAGAGCAAACGAGCAAGGGGAAACATTTGAGCCGAGGGACAATAAGAACAACACCGAGAACAACTTGAATTGGAACCACCGGAGAAGAAAAGAGATGAAGAATGCCGAACGAGAGGAGAATTCACCAATTGGAATAACTGAGGAAAGAATGCAAAGGATTCACACGAGTAGGACGGGTACTCAATTAAGGAATCCGGTCCGAGAAGCAAAAGGGTGGGCGGGTGGGAAAAGAAAGTCCACTACGGACGGGGAAAACACCGGTTGGAAGAACTGAGGATGAACTTGCAAAGAAGAAGAGGGTTGAATCCACTTGACGAGAGATGCACCAGATGAAAAAAACTAACGACGCAACGAACGAAAACTAACCACGTGATCCTAAAAAAAATTTGAAGGGGAAGAGGAGTAATTTAAAACACCTACGTCAAGATTCCTCACCAGAGCGACGAAGGGGCAGGGGAGTAAAAAGAATTCCTACTCTCCGATATAACTAGACTCCAAAAAAGTTTTCTGCTAGACTCAACAACAGCCATTCTACGATCAATCAAGGGGGCTCCTATGGTCGGTCGAGGCTCTGATACCAACTTGTTAGGCCCAAGATGCGATTCTATCCCGATCACGTGACACTTACGTGATTGGGGCACAACCGCATTTCGGGCGCTTAGCAAGATGGATATCATTACATCATAGCAATACATACATACATAGGGGATACAACATTACATACAAGTCACATGAATACAACATCATCAATACAAGGCATCCGACTACGGATGCAAACATAAAAGGCACAACGATATCCATCTGCTATCCCAGGCTGCCGACCCGGAACCTAACCCAAGACTGAAGAAGAAGAAGAAGAAAGAACTCCAACACAATGATCATCGCTCTCACGTCAAGACATCGGAAACCTGCACCTGCAACTGTTGTTGTAGTATCTGTGAGCCATGAGGACTCAACAATCCCATAACCATGGGTAACAAGACTATCAAAGCTTAAAGGGTAGGAAGGGGTTAAGTGGTGAGGTTGCAGCAGCGGTTAAGCAATATATATGGTGGCTAACTTACGAGTACAAGAATAAGATGAGCATCTACGCAAACGGTCGCAAACTAGTAGTGATCGCTAAAGATCCTGAACTACCTATGAGTCAAACATAACCCCACCGTGTTCTCTTCTCAAAGTGAAAATAGACAGTCACGGTTACTCATACAGTTGTGTGTTTTACTTCGGATCCTCTGTCAAGTTTTCTAGAACCGGACATTAACAAATTCCAATCTGCCACATAACCGCGGGCACGGCTTTCGAAAGATCATAACCCTGCAGGGGTGTCCCAACTTAGCCCATCACAAGCTCTCACGATCAGCTGAAGTAATAATAATTATTACCCCTTATCTTAGGGAAATCCGATCAGGCTTGGCATCCCGGTGCACAAGACATTTCGACAATGGTGAAACAAGTCCAGCAAGACCTCCCGGCCTGCCGACACCCTGATAGTAGCCGCGCGTATCTCGTCTCAGGCCACAACCAGATAGGTGATCCTACGGGAGCCAATCCTCGAGTTTCCCCATGGTGGCCCCGCAGTCTCCCCGTTTGGGACCAACACCATCAGCACTGGCCCCCTGCTATGTAGAAGAATCCTCGGGTAGCGCTAACTCCCTATGCAATTTAATTAATTAATTAAGTTGTTATTATGAGCAAATTAAAACCAATGTTGGGCCTTGCTGGAGGAGTTTTATTCAAAGACGAACTGTCAAGGGGTCCCCATATACCCAACCGTGTAAGGAACGCAAAATCAAGGAACATAATGCCGGTTTATTGGCTCCTAAGGTGGCATGAGTGGAACAAAACACCGAGCAAAAGGCCAAGCCTTCCACCCATGCCCAGTATATAGGTGTGTTATTATATATATAACATATTGTGATATTCCAACAACAAGTTCCCTCCTGGAACGATCTTCATCTTCACCTACAACTAACAACGCTATAAGAGGGGCTGAGCAAGCGGGTAACATAGCCAAACAATGGGTTTGCTAGGAAGGTTTCAAAGGTTAGAGGTTTCATGGCAACAAGGAGAGGGGCTGACAATAATGATGGGTAGCGCGACATATAGCGATAGCATCGAGACAACTAAGCAAAGGCAATGATAGTAAAGGTATCCAAGGGTATGGTCATCTTGCCTGAGATCCCGCAAGGAAGAAGAACAGTTCTGTGAAGAAGACGGAGAAGAAGCCTTGAAGAAGAACCACGGGTAGGCGAACGAATCCTCACGATCGCAACGGAACAAGCACTAACGAGAAAAAGCAAGCAATACGGTAAACACACAACACAAGATCATTACAATATGCTCAACCAAGTATGATGCAAGACAGTTCTATATAGGAAGCACTACAAGTCTATACAGGAAGCAAAACATGACAAGGTAGGAAGCATAACATGACAACACAAGAACATGACAATATGCTCCACCAAGTAGGATGCACGACAAGTCTACATATGATGCACAACAAGTCTATACAGGAAGCAAAACATGACAAGGTAGGAAGCACAGAAAAACAACACAGCCTATATATGATGCAATACATGGCAAGGTATGATGCATGACAAATCTATACAGGAAGCAATACATGACAAGGTAGGAAGCACAGAAAAACAACACAAGTCTATATGATGCAATACATGGCAAGGTATGATGCATGACAAGTCTATACTGGAAGCAATATATTGCAAGGTAGGAAGCACAGAAAACAACACAAGTGTATGTATGATGCAATACATGGCAAGGTAGGAAGCACAGATAACAACACAAGAACATATATGATGCAATACATGGCAAGGTATGATGCAATACACAAGCAGATGACATGGCAACGGCAACGAATAACTGACTGACACCTGGCGCATCGGTCTCGGGGTGTCACATGTAGAGATTGCTTAGGATATGAGAGAGTTGTAATCTCGTAGATTTGGGTTCACCCAATTACCTACATGGGTTAGATAGCATGCAAGGGTACAAATAGATCCAAGATATATGATCATCTTCATAAGAGAAATATCAAGGATTAGTCAAAGGCTCATGCCTTGCATGTATCCAGAAAGGAGTTATTACTCCAAGTTTGAGGCATAAATAATGTTCAATTCACCTCTCAACCTGCAAAACACTTTATCATCAAGTGGTTTTGTAAATATATCCGCTAATTGCTTATCGGTACGAACATGTTTAAGATTGATATCACCCTTAGCAACATGATCTCGAATGAAATGATGACGAACTTCAATATGTTTAGTTCAAGAATGTTGCACGGGATTATGAGCAATCTTAATAGCACTTTCATTGTCACAAAGCAATGGAACATGTTTCAAATTTATCCCATAATATTTAAGAGTTTGGGTCATCCAAAGTAATTGAGCACAACATGAACCAGTGGCAATATATTCCACTTCGGCGGTGGATAATAGGGCTGGAATTCGAGCCGAGTCGAGCCAGCTCGGCTTGACTCGCTAGAGCTTGTTTCGTTAACGAGCTAGCTCGACTCGACTCGTTACTATAACGAGCTCATACCCAAGATTGGCTCGACTCGTATAACTCGCGAGCTGGCTCGTTTAGCTTGTCAAGCTCGTTAAATGTATGAACATATAACCCTCAATTATGATAAAAATGATTGTGTATCTATTAAACATATACATCACTAAACAATTGTAATTTCCTTGTAACACATGAGTCTCCTAGGCGGTTGGGGCTTCAATGGCTGGGCCATGTGTTGTGCGCTTGGGACGCTGGGTGCTGAGTGGCTGACCTTTTTTTAAGATTGGGAGTGGCTGATCTTTTGTACCAATCCTAACGAGTTACACGAGTACTCGTGAGATTGGCTCGTTTAACTTGATCTATAAACGATCTTAAAATAAAGCTTGGCTTGACTCGTTAATCTTCGAGTTCGAGTCGATTCGAGCTGAGTCACGAGCTACTTGTTTAGCTCGCGAGCTTCAAGCTTTTTTTCCAGCCCTAGTGGATAAGGATACCGAGTTTTGTTTCTTGGAGGACCAAGATACAAGAGATCTACCAAGAAATTGACAAGTACCCGAAGTGGACTTTCTATCAACCTTGTCTCTGGCATAATCCGAATCAGAGTAGCCAACAAGATCGAAAGAAGACCTCTTAGGATACCAAATGCCAAAGTTTGGTGTGTGAATTAAGTATCTCACTATCCTTTTCACAACCTTAAGATGACATTCTTTGGGGGCCGCTTGATATCGTGCAGACATGCATACACTTAGCATAATGTCGGGAAGGGAGGCACATAGATATAACAATGAACCAATCATAGAACGATAAACCTTTTGGTCAACCGGTTTGCCATCCTTTGTCAAGTCAAGATGTCTACTAGTAGGCATGGGTGTAGTCATACCTTTGCATTCTTGCATGTTGAACTTCTTGAACAAGTCCTTGGTATATTTTGTTTGAGAAAGAAAGGTACCCTCCTTAGTTTGCTTGATTTGAAATCCAAGAAAGAACTTGAGTTCACTCATCATAGATATCTCAAATTTTTTCCGACGTTAGCTTTCAAAACCTTTCACTAAAATGGGGGTTAGTAGAACCAAATATAATATCATCAACATAAATTTGGCACACAAATAATTCACAATTAACCCTTTTAGTAAAAAGTGTGGAATCAATTTTCCTGATTTCAAAGCTTTTTTCAATAAGGAACTTGGTCAAGCATTTATACCATGCTCTAGGAGCTTGTTTAAGACCATAAAGAGCTTTGTGAAGCTTGTAAACATGATTAGGTTTCTTGAGATTAACATAGCCGAGAGGTTGTTTAACATAAACTTCCTCCTCAATTTCACCATTGAGAAAAGCACTTTTAATGTCCATTTGGCATAAACTGATATGATGATGATTTGCATAGGCAAGTAAGATGTGTATGGACTCAAGTCTAGCAACTGGGGCATATGTCTCACCATAGTACATACCTTCGACTTGAATGCAGCCTTGGGCGACGAGATGGGCCTTGTTGCGTACAACTTGTCCATCTTCATCTTGCTTATTGCAAAACACCCATTTGGTACCGATGATGTTTTGGTTGTTGTCGGGCTTCTCAAGCAATGTCCAAACTTGGTTTCTCTCGAAGTTATGTAGTTCCTCGTGCATAGCGTTCACCCAATACGGATCATCAAGAGCATCTTCAACCTTCATAGATTCAAGGTTAGATATGAAGGAGTAATCTTCACAGAAGTTAGCTAAGCGAGATTTAGAGCGAGTGATTCTCCTGGTTTGGATATCATCATATATTTGCTCTACAGGATGATCTCTAGCAATTCTTGCTCTAACTCGTGAAAGCTTTTGCTTGGGTCACGGTGGAACATCCTCTTCATCCTCTTCTTCTTTTTATCCTTCTTCATTGTTTTTGGTGTTGTTTTCCCTTTGTGGAGGTGGAGAAGGAGGTTGATGAGGTTCATCTTGAAGCACTTCCTTGTTTCCTTCATCTTAGCATGTCCCACTTGTGGATGCATCCGAGTCAACTTGTGGGTCACCTTGTCGTGAAGATGAGCTTTCCACTTGAATGGATGAAGTATTCTCCTTCACCTCCGTTGGGCGAATCTTGCCAACATACAATTCTTGTATTGCCTCCGAAGGGTCTTTGTCTCCTACATCAATTGGCAATTTCTCTACTTGCGTGCCCTTAGATTCATCAAACTTCACATCTACAGTCTCTTCAACCTTTTGGGTGAAATTGTTGTAGACACGGTAAGTGTGAGAGTTTGAGCAGTAACCGAGTAGAAAACCTTCATGATATTTAGGGGCAAATTTTGAACGATGATGCTTGCCAAGAATGTAACACTTTCAGCCAAATACTCAAAAGTATCCAACTTGGGGTTTGTTACCGGTGAGAAGCTTGTATGCCATCTTGCTGAGAAGTTTGTGAAGATATAGACGATTTGTAGCATGACAAGCTGTCTCAACTGCTTCCGCCCAAAAGTGTCTTGGCGTCTTATACTCATCAAGCACCATTCTCGCCATTTTTATGAGTGTCCGGTTCTTCCTCTCAACAACTCCATTTTGTTGAGGTGTGCACGTAGTCGAAAACTCATGTGAAATCCCTTCTTCGTCAAGAAAGGTATCCATTGCGTTCTTGAACTCCGTTCCGTTGTCGCTCTGAACCTTCTTGATATTTACTTCAAATTGGTTCTGGGCCTTCCTAGCGAAGTTTTTGAAGATCTTTTGGACCTGCGATTTGTTACCAAAAAAGAACACCCACATAAATCTTGAAAAATCATCAATAATGACCAATCCAAAAGATTTACCACCGAGCCTCTTGTAAGCATTGGTACCAAAAATATCCATGTGAAGTAGCTCAAGTGGTCTTCTCTTAGTCATGATGTTCTTCACAGGATGACTTCCTCCAACTTGTTTTCCTGCTTGACAAGCACTACAAAGTCTATCCTTGTCAAATATAACATCTTTAACACCAAGGATATGATCACCTTTAATAAGCTTATCAAGATTTCTCATGCCAACATGACCTAACCTTCTATGCCACAACCAACCTTTAGAAGATGTAGCAATAAAACAAGTGCGAGGTTGGGCTTTCTTAGTAAAGTCAAAAGTGTATAGGTCACCTCTATGAATGCCGATAAAGACCATATTGCAATTATCTCTACGAAAGACTTGGCAATCAACATGAGTGAATAGCACATTTAAACCAAAATCAGCTAATCTAGACACGGAAAGAAGATTATATCCGAGAAATTCTACAAGCATGACATTCTTGATAGAACTATCATTGGATATGGCCACCTTACTAAGGCCAACAACTTTACCCTTAGAGTTGTCACCAAAGGTAACATACATTCGTGGACCATCATTTCTAGCAAGCTCATCAAACATGTCCTTATCTCCGGTCATATGATCCGTGCATCCACTATCAAGCACCCATTCCTTTCCTCCGGCTGCGTAACCACGTAGATTAGCCATAACACCAAAATGTCTCATTTGTTCATCAAGGTCAAAGTCACTATCATCATCCTCATCATAATAACCATGTACAACATCGTCTTGTGATAGATTAACACCTAGAGAGAGTGATTCATTTGTTATGCGATCATGACAATGTTCATCTTTATGAATTCGAATGACTTACAAGATGATATTACTAATGATTCCTACATCTCCTTTGGCACGCATAAGGTCACGAAGCTCAGATAAACATTCATCAAATTTGGTATCACCAGAGTTCATCTTATTTAAAGCAATGGACTTTTGAAGGATCACATCTGGATTTTTCAAAGAGTAGTCCAGAAATCGTTCCTCAAGGAATTTCCATATAGTATATGCAAATTTGAAAGTTGGTAAGCAAACAAGAAAATTTCTAGGAAATCCTCTAGTAATAAGATCAACAGTTCTAAGATTGCGAATTATGTCAAGATGTTCATTTGAAGTAGGATTTGACGGGTCAATGGGGGTCACACAAGGACCAACAATATGTTGGAAATATGCCCTAGAGGCAATAATAAAAGTATTATTATTATATTTCCTTGTTCCTGATAATCGTCTGTTATTCATGCTTGAATTGTATTGTACGGAAACAGGGATACATGTGTGAATACATAGACCAAAATGATTCCCTGGTAGGCCTCTAGTTACCAGCTCGTTGATCAACAGATGGTCACGGTTTCCTGACCATGGACATGGGATGTCGGTGATAACGAGATCACATCATTAGGAGAATGATGTGATGGACAAGACCCAATCCTGAGCATAGCACGAGATCGCATAGTTCGTAATGCATAAGCTTTTCAGTGTCAAGTATTTATTCCTTAGACCATGAGGTTGTACAACTCCCGGATGCCGTATGAATACTTTGGGTGTGCCAAACGTCACAACGTAACTGGTTGGCTATAAAGGTACGCATCGGGTATCTCCAAAAATGTCTGTTGAGTTGGTACGAACCGAGACTGGGATGTTGTCACTCCATATGACGGAGAGGTACCTCTGGGCCCACTCGGTAAGACATCATCATAATGAGCTCAATGTGACTAAGTAGTTGGTCATGGGATGATGGATTACGGATCGAGTAAAGAGACTTGCCATGACGAGATTGAACAAGGTATCGGGAATACCGACGATCGAATCTCGGGCAAGTACCGTACCGATGGACAAAGGGAATAACATACGGGATTGAGTGAATCCTTGACACGGTGGTTCATCCGATGAAGATCATCGAGGAACACGTGGGAACCAACATGGGTATCCAGATCCCGCTGCTGGTTATTGACCGGAGAGTGGTCTCGGTCATGTCTACGTGTCTCCCGAACCTGTAGGGTCTACACACTTAAGGTTCGGTAACGCTAGGGTCGTAGAGATACATGCACGTGGAAACCTGAAAGTTGTTCGGAGTCCCGGATGAGATCCCGGACGTCACGAGGAGTTCCGTAATGGTCCGGAGGTAAAGATTGATATATAGGAAGTCAGGTTTCGGCCATCGGGTAATCTCCGGGGGTCACCGGGAGCGTCCCGGGACCACCGGAGGGGCCCCGGGGGTCCACCGGGTGGGGCCACCCATCCCTGTGGGGCCCCTAGGCCGCAAGGGGAAGTGTCCAGCCCTAATGGGCTGGCGCACCACTAGGGGCCCACCTCCCCATGCGCCTAAGGTTGAAACCCTAGGGGGGAGGGGGCGCCCCACTTGCCTTGGGGGGCAAGGACTCCCCCCTGGCCGCCGCCCCCCTTGCAGATTGGATCTGCAGGGGCCGGCGCACCCCCCTGGCCCCTATATATATGTGGGGGGGGGGGGGAAGAGGACAGCCGCACCCAAGCCCTGGCGCCTCTCCCCCTCCCGTCACACCTCCATACTCCCAACGCAGGGCGCCCGGCGAAGCCCTGCTGCGATCTCCACTGCATCCACCACCACGCCGTTGTGCTGCTGGATCTCTGACGACTTCTCCTCCCCCCTTGCTGGATCAAGAAGGAGGTGACGTTGCTGCACCGGACGTGTGTTGAACGCGGAGGTGCCGTCCGTTCGGCGCTAGATCATCGGTGACGAAGAACGCGAAGAGTACGACTACTTCATCCACGCTTCTTCGAAAGCTTCCGCACGCGATCTACATAACGGTATGTAGATGCACTCTTACTTGCTCGTTGCTAGATGTCTCCTTAGTTGGATCTTGGTGAAAGCGTAGAATTTTTTTGAATTCTGCTACGTTCCCCAACAGTGGCATCTGAGTTAGGTTTTAATGCGTAGCATCTTGCACGAGTAGAACACAAAGCAGTTGTGGGCGTTTGAGTTTGTTCAACTTTCTTACCGTTACTAGTCAATCTTGATTTGGCGGTATTGTGGGATGAAGCGGCCCGGACCGACTTTACACGTATGCTTACGTGAGACTGGTTCCACCGACAGACATGCACCAGATGCATAAGGTGGCTGGCGGGTGTCTGTCTCTCCTACTTTAGTCGGATCGGATTCGATGAAAAGGGTCCTTATGAAGGGTAAATAGAAATTGACAAATCACGTTGTGGTTTTGGCGTAGGTAAGAAACGTTCTTGCTAGAAATCCTATAGAAGCCACGTAAAACTTGCAACAACAATTAGAGGACGTCTAACTTGTTTTTGCAGCATGTGCTATGTGACGTGGTATGGCCAAAACGAAGATGTGATGAATGATATATATGATGTATGAGATTGATCATGTTTTTGTAATAGGGAATCACGACTTGCATGTCGATGAACTTGACAACCGGCAGGAGCCATAGGAGTTGTCTTAATTATTGTATGACCTGCGCGTCACTGAATAACGCCATGTAATTACTTTACTTCATTGCTAAACGTTAGCCATAGTAGTAGAAGTAATAGTTGGCGTGATGACTTCTTCAAGACACGATGATGGAGATCATGATGATGAAGATCATGGTGTCGAGCTGGTGACAAGATGATCATGGTGCCCCGAAGATGGAGATCCAAGGAGCAAGATAATATTGGCCATATCATGTCACTTTAATTGATTGCATGTGATGTTTATCATGTTTATGCATCTTGTTTACTTAGAACGACGGTAGTAAATAAGATGATCTCTCACTAAAATTTCAAGTATTGTGTTTCCCCTAACTGTGCACCGTTGCTAAAGTTCGTTGCTCCGAAGCACCACGTGATGATCGGGTGTGATAGGTTCTAACGTTCGCATACAACGGGTGTAAGACAGATTTACACACGCGATACACTTAGGGTTCACTTGACGAGCCTAGCATGTACAGACATGGCCTCGGAACACGGAAGACCGAAAGGTCGAACACAAGTCATATAGAAGATACGATCAACATGAAGATGTTCACCGTTGATGACTAGTCCGTCTCACGTGATGATCGGACACGGGCTAGTCGATCCGGATCGTGTATCACTTAGATGACTAGAGAGATGTCATTTTGAGTGGGAGTTCATTAAAATTTGATTAAGATGAACTTAATTATCATGAACTTAGTCTAAATTCTTTACATGTGATATCCTGGCTTATTAGGGATGATAGACTACTCATATCAATAAGGAATTCCTTCTTTTCCGGGAGCCCATTCGGATAGAACTCCAAAGTTAAGCGTGCTCAGCTTGGAGTAGTTTCAGGATGGGTGACCGACCGGGAAGTTGCTCCCGGGTGCGCACGAGTGAGGACAAAGTCCGCAGAAAAGACTAGTATTGATATGTGAGGTCAGTCTAGATCCCGCCAGGAGTAACGACCACCGGCGGGTGTGTCCGGGGCGTTACAAGTTGGTATCAGAGCCGACCCTCGCGGTTACACGGATGTTTGCAGACAGTTTGCAGTCATGTTGTGCATGACGTTTGTGACCCGTCGTGGCACACGGCATGGCACATGTGCTGTCCTGGAAGCACAGACGGTTGTGCCAAGAGGGAACGTTCCTGTGGCCCGACGAGGACGTCGGTTCCTCTGAGTGAGGGTGTATGTGATATCCTGGCTTATTAGGGATGATAGACTACTCATATCAATAAGGAATTCCTTCTTTTCCGGGAGCCCATTCGGATAGAACTCCAAAGTTAAGCGTGCTCAGCTTGGAGTAGTTTCAGGATGGGTGACCGACCGGGAAGTTGCTCCCGGGTGCGCACGAGTGAGGACAAAGTGCGCAGAAAAGACTAGTATTGATATGTGAGGACAGTCTAGATCCCGCCAGGAGTAACGACCACCGGCGGGTGTGTCCGGGGCGTTACATTACAATATCTCTTGTAGATCAAATGGCCCACGCTCCAGTTTCCCTCAACTTCAACGCGTTCCTAGAGAAAACCAAGTTGAAAGACGATGGTAGCAACTATACGGATTGGGTCCGTAACCTGAGGATTATCCTCATAGCTGCCAAGAGATCATATGTCCTTGAAGCACCGCTAGGTGATGCACCTACTCCCGATGCGGCCCAAGACGTTTTGAACGTCTGGCAGTCGCGTAGTGATGATTACTCCTTGGTTCAGTGCGGCATGCTTTACAGCTTAGAGTCGGGGCTCCAAAAACGTTTTGAGCACCACAGAGCATATGAGATGTTCGAAGAGCTGAAAATGGTTTTCCAAGCTCATGCCCGAGTCGAGAGATATGATGTCTCCGACGCATTCTACAGCTGTAAGATGGAGGAGAACAGTTCTGTCAGTGAGCACATCCTCAAGATTTCAGGATTGCACAACCGCTTGTCTCAGCTGGGAATGAATCTCCCAGATGAAGCGGTCATTGACAGAATCCTCCAGTCGCTCCCACCAAGCTTCAAGAGCTTCGTGTTGAACTTCAATATGCAGGGGATGAAGATGTCCATTCCCGAGGTGTATTCGATGCTGAAATCAGCGGAGGTAGACATCAAGAAAGAACATCAAGTGTTGATGGTCAAAAAAACCACTAAGTTCAAGAAAGGCAAGGGTAAGAAGAACTTCAAGAAGGACGGCAAGGGAGTGGCCATGCCCGGCAAGCCTGTTGCCGGGAAGAAGCCAAAGTATGGACCCAAGCCTGAGACAGAGTGCTTTTATTGCAAGGGAACGGGTCACTGGAAGCGGAACTGCCCCAAATATTTAGCAGACAAGAAGGCCGGCAACGTCAAAGGTATATATGATATACATGTTATTGATGTGTACCTTACCAGCACTCGTAGTAGCTCCTGGGTATTCGATACCGGTGCAGTTGCTCACATTTGTAACTCAAAACAGGAGCTGCGGAATAAGCGGAGACTGGCGAAGGATGAGGTGACGATGCGCGTCGGGAATGGTTCCAAGGTCGATGTGATCGCCGTCGGCACGCTACCTCTACATCTACCCTCGGGATTAGTTTTAAACCTCAATAATTGTTATTTAGTACCAGCTTTGAGCATGAACATTGTTTCTGGATCTCGTCTTATGCGAGATGGCTACTCTTTCAAATCGGAAAATAATGGTTGTTCTATTTATTTGAGAGATATGTTTTATGGTCATGCCCCGCTGGTCAATGGTTTATTTTTGATGAATCTCGAACGTGATGATACACATATTCATAGTGTAGATGCCAAAAGATGTAAAGTTGATAATGATAGTCCCACATACTTGTGGCATTGCCGCCTTGGTCATTTTGGTGTCAAACGTATGAAGAAGCTCCATTCAGATGGACTTCTAGAGTCTCTTGATTATGAATCATTTGACACGTGCGAACCATGCCTCTTGGGCAAGATGACCAAGACTCCGTTCTCCGGAACAATGGAGCGAGCAACCAACTTGTTGGAAATCATACATACTGATGTGTGCGGTCCAATGAGTGTTGAGGCTCGCGGAGGCTACCGTTATGTTCTCACCCTCACGGATGACTTGAGTAGATACGGGTATATGTATTTGATGAAACACAAGTCTGAGACCTTTGAAAAGTTCAAGGAATTTCAGAATGAGGTTGAGAATCAACGTGACAGAAAAATAAAGTTCTTACGATCAGATCGTGGGGGTGAATATTTAAGTCATGAATTTGGCACACACCTTAAGAGCTGTGGAATTGTTTCACAATTGACACCGCCCGGAACACCTCAACGTAACGGTGTGTCCGAACGTTGAAATCGTACTCTGTTGGACATAGTGCGATCTATGATGTCCCTCATCGATTTACCGCTATCTTTTTGGGGTTATGCTTTAGAGACTGCCGCATTCACTTTAAATAGGGCTCCGTAGAAATCCGTTGAGACGACTCCATATGAACTTTGGTTTGGCAAGAAACCGAAGCTGTCGTTTCTAAAAGTTTGGGGTTGCGATGCTTATGTCAAGAAACTTCAACCTGAAAAGCTCGAACCCAAATCGGAGAAATGCGTCTTCATAGGATACCCAAAGGAAACAATTGGGTACACCTTCTACCACAGATCCGAAGGCAAAGTCTTTGTTGCCAAGAATGGATGCTTTCTGGAGAAAGAGTTTATCTCGAAAGAAGTGAGTGGGAGGAAAGTAGAACTTGATGAGGTGATAGTCACCCCTCCTGGACCGGAAAGTAGCGCAGCGCAGGAAACTGTTCCTGAGGTGCCTGCACCGACAAGGGAGGAAGTTGATGATAATGATGATGAAGAAACAGATCAAGTTACTACTGAACTTCGAAGGTCCACAAGGGCACGTTCCGCACCAGAGTGGTACAGCAACCCTGTACTGGAAATCATGTGGTTAGACAACGATGAACCTTCGAACTATGAAGAAGCGATGGCGGGCCCGGATTCCAATAAATGGCTTGGAGCCATGAAATCCGAGATAGAATCCATGTATGAAAACAAAGTATGGACTTTGGTGGACTTGCCTGATGACAGGCACGCCATAGAAAACAAATGGATATTTAAGAAGAAGACAGACGCGAATGGTAATGTGACCATCTATAAGGCTCGGCTTGTCGCTAAGGGTTATCGACAAGTTCAAGGGATTGACTACGACGATACTTTATCTCCCGTAGCGATGCTGAAGTCAGTCAGAATCATGTTAGCTATTGCCGCATTCTATGATTATGAAATATGGCAAATGGACATCAAAACAGCATTCCTTAACGGCTTCCTCAAGGAAGAGTTGTATATGATGCAACCGGAAGGTTTTGTCGATCCAGAGAACGCTAACAAGGTATGCAAGCTCCAGCGCTCGATTTACGGGCTGGTGCAAGCATCTCGGAGTTGGAATATTCGCTTTGATGAGGTGATCAAAGCGTTTGGCTTTATACAGACTTATGGAGAAGCCTGTATTTACAAGAAAGTCAGTGGGAGCTCTGTGGTATTTCTCATATTATATGTGGATGACATATTGCTGATGGGAAATGATATAGAATTCTTGGAAAATGTAAAGGCCTACTTGAATAAAAGTTTTTCAATGAAGGACCTTGGAGAAGCTGCTTACATATTAGGCATCAAAATCTATAGAGATAGATCAAGACGCCTCATTGGTCTTTCACAAAGTACATACCTTGACAAAATATTGAAGAAGTTCAATATGGATCAGTCAAAGAAAGGATTCTTGCCTGTTTTGCAAGGTATGAGATTGAGCAAGGCTCAGTCGCCGACCACGGCAGAAGATAGAGAAAAGATGAGTGTCATTCCCTATGCCTCGGCCATAGGTTCTATCATGTATGCCATGCTGTGTACCAGACCTGATGTGAACCTTGCCATAAGTTTGGTAGGGAGGTACCAAAGTGATCCCGGTACGGAACACTGGACAGCGGTCAAGAACATCCTAAAGTACCTGAAAAGGACTAAGGATATGTTTCTCATTTATGGAGGTGACGAAGAGCTCGTCGTAAAGGGTTACGTCGATGCTAGCTTCGACACAGATCTGGATGACTCCAAGTCTCAAACCGGATACGTGTATATTTTGAACGGAGGGGCAGTCAACTGGTGCAGTCGCAAGCAAAGCGTCGTGGCAACATCTACATGTGAAGCGGAGTACATAGCTGCTTCCGAAGCAGCGCAGGAAGGAGTCTGGATGAAGGAGTTCATCACCGACCTAGGAGTCATTCCAAGCGCGTCAAGCCCGATGACTCTCTTCTGTGACAACACTGTGGCTATTGCCATTACCAAGGAGCCCAGGTTTCACAAGAAGACCAAGCACATCAAGCGCCGTTTCAACTCCATCCGGAATCATGTTCAGGATGGAGATATAGATATTTGTAAAGTGCATACGGATCTGAATGTAGCAGACCCGTTGACTAAACCTCTTTCACGGGCAAAACATGATCAACACCAGAACTCTATGGGTGTTCGACTCATCACAATGTAACTAGATTATTGACTCTAGTGCAAGTGGGAGACTGTTGGAAATATGCCCTAGAGGCAATAATAAAAGTATTATTATTATATTTCCTTGTTCATGATAATCGTCTGTTATTCATGCTTGAATTGTATTGTATGGAAACAACGATACATGTGTGAATACATAGACCAAAATGATTCCCTGGTAGGCCTCTAGTTACCAGCTCGTTGATCAACAGATGGTCACGGTTTCCTGACCATGGACATGGGATGTCAGTGATAACGAGATCACATCATTAGGAGAATGATGTGATGGACAAGACCCAATCCTGAGCGTAGCACGAGATCGTATAGTTCGTAATGCATAAGCTTTTCAGTGTCAAGTATTTATTCCTTAGACCATGAGGTTGTACAACTCCCAGATGTCGTAGGAATACTTTGGGTGTGCCAAACGTCACAACGTAACTGGGTGGCTATAAAGGTACGCATCGGGTATCTCCGAAAGTGTCTGTTGAGTTGGTACGAACCGAGACTGGGATGTTGTCACTCCATATGACAGAGAGGTACCTCTGGGCCCACTCGGTAAGACATCATCATAATGAGCTCAATGTGACTAAGTAGTTGGTCACGGGATGATGGATTACGGATCGAGTAAAGAGACTTGCCATGACGAGATTGAACAAGGTATCAGGAATACCGACGATCGAATCTCGGGCAAGTACCGTACCAATGGACAAAGGGAATAACATACGGGATTGAGTGAATCCTTGACACGTTGGTTCATCCGATGAAGATCATCGAGGAACACGTGGGAACCAACATGGGTATCCAGATCCCGCTGTTGGTTATTGACTGGAGAGTGGTCTCGGTCATGTCTACGTGTCTCCCGAACCCGTAGGGTCTACACACTTAAGGTTCGGTAACGCTAGGGTCGTAGAGATACATGCACGTGGAAACCCGAAAGTTGTTCGGAGTCCCGGATGAGATCCCGGACGTCACGAGGAGTTCCGGAATGGTCCGGAGGTAAAGATTGATATATAGGAAGTCAGGTTTCGGCCATCGGGTAATCTCCGGGGGTCACCGGGAGCGTCCCGGGACCACCGGAGGGGCCCCGGGGGTCCACCGGGTGGGGCCACCCATCCCGGTGGGGCCCCTAGGCTGCAAGGGGAAGTGTCCAGCCCTAATGGGCTGGCGCACCACTAGGGGCCCACCTCCCCATGCGCCTAGGGTTGAAACCCTAGGGGGGAGGGGGCGCCCCACTTGCCTTGGGGGGCAAGGACTCCCCCTTGGCCGCCGCCCCCCTTGCAGATTGGATCTGCAGGGGCCGGCGCACCCCCCTTGGCCCCTATATATATGTGGGGGGGGGGAGAGGGAAGCCGCACCCAAGCCCTGGCGCCTCTCCCCCTCCCGTCACACCTCCATACTCCCAACGCAGGGCGCCCGGCGAAGCCCTGCTGCGATCTCCACTGCATCCACCACCACACCGTTGTGCTGCTGGATCTCTGACGACTTCTCCTCCCCCCTTGCTGGATCAAGAAGGAGGTGACGTTGCTGCACCGGACGTGTGTTGAACGCGGAGGTGCCGTCCGTTCGGCGCTAGATCATCGGTGACGAAGAACGCGAAGAGTACGAATACTTCATCCACACTTCTTCGAAAGCTTCCGCACGCGATCTACATAACGGTATGTAGATGCACTCTTACTTGCTCGTTGCTAGATGTCTCCTTAGTTGGATCTTGGTGAAAGCGTAGAAATTTTTTGAATTCTGCTACGTTCCCCAACACAATATACTTGTTCGAACGATATTCATTGAAGATCACAAGCATGTCATTTTTCCATTCCTTATAAAATTCTCCATCGAGCATAGGCACTCTACGTCTAATGCTCCCGATCGTAGACTCATCCATCTTCCTCCAATGGTGATTAAACCAAAGAAATGGAAACCAAAGCTCTGATACTAATTGAGAGGATCGAAGAATATGTGTCTAGAGGGG
>LR738712.1:272542773-272557844 GCA_902687465.1 Secale cereale
TTAGACAATCAACAAGAAAAATAGCAATCTTTAAGTTCTTTGAGTTGAGTTAGAGTTTTGTTGCACAATTTTAAACATTCACAATACATTTCAAGCAAGCATGCCAAGAGTATATGAGCAACGGAAAGTAAAGCATGCAATTTGCAAGAAAGTAAAGAGATGGGATTGGAGTGTGCAAACGCAATTGGAGACACATATGTTTTTCGCGTGGTTCCGATAGGTGGTGCTATCGTACATCCACGTTGATGGAGACTTCAACCCACGAAGGGTACCAGCTGCGCGAGTCCACGGAGGGCTCCACCCACAAAGGGTCCATGAAGAAGAAACCTTGTCTATCCCACCATGGACATCGCCCACGAAGGACTTGCCTCACTAGGGTAGATCTTCACGAAGTAGGCGATCTCCTTGCCCATACAAACTCCTTGGTTCAACTCCACAATCTTGTCGGAGGCTCCCAAGTGACACCTAACCAATCTAGGAGACACCACTCTCCAAAAGGTAATAGATGGTGTGTTGATGATGAACTCCTTGCTCTTGTGCTTCAAATGATAGTATCCCCGACACTCAACTCTCTCTCACAGATTTGGATATGGTGGAAAGAAGATTTGAGTGGAAAGCAACTTGGGGAAGGCTAGAGATCAAGATTCATATGGTAGGATTGGAATATCTTGGTCTCAATACATGAGTAGGTGGTTCTCTCTCAGAAAATGTATGCTGGAAGTGTAGACACGTTCTGATGGCTCTCTCCCAAAATGAAGAGTGGGTGGCGGGGTATATATAGCCTCCACACAAAATCTAGCAGTTACACACAATTTACCAAACTCGGTGGGACCAAATCATGAAACTTGGTCGGACCGATTTAGTTCAAAATGTGAACGTTAGGCTTTTCGGTGGGACCGATATGATCAACCACTACAAGGATACCCCCTGTAAAGCAACACATATTGTACAACGGTTTGACTATAAGTTGCAAAATTCATAAGAGATACACATATAACCGTTGCAGCATATGCGTTGTAGACATGCAACTCGTAACCATAGTGTTGTACATCAATTACAACTGATATTATTTGTTGCCATGTATGTGTTGCAAATTATATATGCTATAAGACTATAAATATTCATAATTAAAAATAAAAATTAATTAGACACACAGGTTTTTTTTAGGGGTATTTTTTCCAGCAAAGAAACCAAATCACGCGCAGTCGCGCCTTTTATTCTCCGATCCGAGCAGTGGCGGAAGCTCAAGGTGGGCCCTATTCAACCCTGGAATTTTGGCCCGGCCTGCATACCAATACGAGATAGGTTTAGAGAAAAAAATAAGCCCAGTAACAACCTGCCCTGCTCGTCGTCCCGAAGCGAACGCAGGCAGGCACGCTCGGTCAACCCAGTTTCTCCGGTCTCGCGAATACTCGATCCGTCGCCTGCTTCGCCGTCCCTGTCCGGTCGCCCGGAGCCACCGGCAGACCGCCCTGTGACTCTGACCGGCCTGAAGGCTGACTCCCGCGACCTGCGGCTGCCTGTCCCGCTTGGCGCCCGGCCAGCTACTGTCCGCGCAGGCGCGCACGGCCACGGCGCACTACCGCGCAGGAGCGCGCCCTGCTGACCGGACTACCGGAGCCGCCCACTCCCAGTCCGCTCAGCGCTCGCCTCAGCCGCTGATCCTCCGGTCCTCCCCAATCCCCATCCCCTGCTCAGTTCAGTTCAGAGAGTTATGTCATATCCCGCGTCTCGTGATCTCTGAATCTGCAAGCTTTGGACAAAATTACATGAAACTTATATTCAGTAGTTTTCAAAATACCGCACTATTCCAAAACTTCCGTATTATGATGCCTTGGCAACGAATACTGCAGTTTGTAAAAACAGAATTTTTCTCAGTTTCAGTGAAATTGACGATATGTTTGGCTAGTACTGTTACGGTAGTTTTGACCGCTTAAGGAACTGAACCTAACTTAGCTAGCTACACCAAAGAGCTACACGACCGGATGGACCTTTTGTATTTGCCAATCAAATTGACCAAGTGTTCTACGTGGATGATCTTATCCAGGATGTTCAATTGTTTTGGAGATGAAAACTCGAGATAATTTTGATGAGTCAAGAATGGGATGTTGTGGAAATAGAACCTTATCATGTCAGCAAATTATTCAAGCTTTTTTATACTGCCCATCATAAACAAAATTGGATGAGAAGAGAAATAGAGGGAGAAACTGTAGATGCTCCTATAGTGCCAAGTGATGACACAGTACCTCAATAAAGGCCAGCTTCCATTGTGATTCTGTTATATATATTTTTAGTATTATTGCTGCAACTTATGTCATTTTAGACATGAAACTTACTACTTTATTGCTTCCGCATGCAGGTTCGATGGATAACGAAAGTCACCGATCTGAAAATGCGAAGCCTAGTTGAAGTGACAAATTCATTACTGTTATTTGCTATTTTTTTCTTTTATGTCCATGTACTTTATAATTCGGACAACAAGATTTGCAAGTGTGACAGGCCTAAAGTGTCAATACTTGATCCTAAATACGTTGGTGTTGGTTGTTCTGTTTCCTACACATTCTTACACATGTTCATATGTACCTACATCCGGGTTGTTGCTTATCTCTTAAACATCGAAGTATTAAATAGGCTTGTTCCACGAACTCGATCAATACGTTGATGCTGGTTGTCTTTTGCCAATATATCATGAGGGCATCTCTAACTTGGACGGGAATAGCAGTAGAGTGTTAGTGTTAATCTCTTTGCACCAGAATAATGTAGCTGTAGCTTTCCTTCAGTTAGCTGCAGCATTCTTCAGTTAACTGTAGCTTTTTTTCAGATAGCAGTTTGTTTTGCACACATGATTTAACAAAAAAAAAATTGATGCTAATTCAAATTGATTGGACGATTTATGTTTAAACTTAGATATTTTTAACATAAAACCGGACGATATTTTATCTCGTGAATTAAAACTTCAAAAATAAATAAACCAATCCTACCCTATACTTGACTGTGACCTAGTACAGCCGGCCAGGCGACACGTCCGTCACCGTTGTCCAGCATCCAACAGCGAAAGGGCGCGAGGTCGCGGCAGTGCTTCCCGACTGTCGTCTAGCGCTCACGGATGATCTTGTTCGCTTGCTCCTGCATCGCGCGCAATGCAGCCGCGGAGGCGGAGACATCGCTTTCTCGTCTCTGTCGTGGTTTTTGACTGGTCGATGACCCAGGCCATCACATCATGTCATATCTCTCTGACATGTAACATGCGCGGAGACCCGAATGTGGGCGGGCGTTGCTCTGGGCCGAGTTGCCGCTTCACTGCCGGCTCTAGTGACAGCTCGCGTCCGCTTTGGGCCGACATGAATGCGGCACAAAGAGTGAAGGAGCGTTCACACAGGAGAGGCACTCGCGTGGGAGATATTTTTGGTGGTCCCTAGTTTGCAGTTAATTTGCGGTATTTCGGAAAAACTAGACCGGTCCATGGACTGATGGGGTGCCATGTTGGAAGGCAAATTGCATCAGGAACGTTCATCCGGATGTTTGCAGACATTTTGTGGGTCCGTGTTGGTGCTGATGCAAAAACAGACACACCATTTGTCCGTGGACTGGTCCTTTGAACTAAAACCTAAAGAAACTTGGCTAACTTGTAGCGGACGGTGACCTCGTCTGCGTAGCCGCCCTAGTCGGACGCAATATCGTCGTCATCATCCGTGCTGTCGTCGTAGCACGAGTAGTCCTTCCAGTGGCGGAAGGGCACCGAGGCACCACAGCACTACTCAGCCGCGACTTGGCGCTCGCGGAGGAACCGTTCCGCTTCCGCCTGTGCCATGCGGAGGGCCTCTGTGGCAAATGCCGACCTCGGCCGCGGTTCCCTGGCAGCAGTCTTGCCCCTGCCGGTAGCAACGAAGATGCCGCTTAGCATCCCCTCCTTATCGATCCTGATGAGCTTCCCATTGAGGTGTCGCGCGACACTATGGAACTGTTTTCATTGTGGTGACGGACCGGTCACGGATCCAGGCCTCCATTGGGCCAGGGTCCCCGCGGACCCAGGTCGGTGCCTCGTCGAACTTGGCAAACACGGAGTGGCGCGCTGCATTGCACCACGCCTGACGCGTCGCCTATCTCGCTGCCCTCTCCTCGGCGGACCTGATGGCCCGCGATGAGGATTCGACGCCATCACGGTTGCTGAGGTAGTGGAGGCGGCGGGCGCGCCTTTGCTGTCACATGTGGCACGTCCTCCTTGACGGACTTGTCGGGCCAGTTGCAACGTTATGGTGACGCCATTCCGTTGATCCGGGTGTAATGGTTGTACGGTGGCGAGGGGCTCCACCTTCATGCGACTCCTGATCTGGACGCTGTGGTTGCACTGCATGTCATGAAACTCTAAATTAATACTATGTCCATGAAAACTAATGATCTTGGATGACAATTATACTTATACATGTAGGTCCGAACATGGAAGCTAAGATTTTTGTGTGTGTTATGGATGAATTTTTTCTATTGTTTGAGCAACAGAATTCATTTTTGCTTCACCTATATTGAACTGAAATTTTTCAAACATAGAAGAAGCACTGAATTTCTACAAACATAGAAGTAGCACGTCCTGTTTAGCACAAATATATGTACAAGTGCCTATCACGGGCCAGATGATTAATAACCAAATTTATAATTTGTTTCGCTCCAAATTATTAGACTCGCTTCTATTTCTTTTTTGGTTTCGCTCCATTTTTCTTTTCCCTCGAGTCTCACCCGCCAACAGCGACTAATCTGACAAAAAAATTAATTAAGTACGCGCGCTCCATTACCATGGCCCCACCTATCATTGGAATCCAGAACGGAGACTAAACATCGGTCTAACCGATTGTGATGAGCTAATTCCGCAAATAAAATCGGCAACCTCCCCCCAAATCAGCACAGTTCCCTTCCTCGTCTCGTACAGGATTCATCCGCATGCCCGGCGGCCGGTGGCGGAGGCATCTCCACGACCTGGGCAATGTTAGTTGCCGACCCTCCCTCAATTCATCCTCTGTTCCTCCCTGCTCTGCCGATCTATGCTCTAAATCAATTCACATCTCTCTTGTCAGGCAAATCCGGCTGATATAGATTCTTCAAATCCGACTGGTACGTGGTGGCAACAATCCTGCGAGTTCATCTAGTAAGTGCCCTGCTCCTTATCCCATCTCATTGCTGCAATTCATGCTCTACATATTGGTTCTAAGCTGTTTTTTTTTTCAGTCACGAATCGATATACAGTGAGATCACGATTCTAGTTTAATCTGAAATTGACTCATATATTTTGTTCACTCGTTGCAAAAGTTTCCATTGTCAGTCGACTGAAAACCATTTCAGTCAGATTTTTGCCAATTGGAGCCTGACAATTTGTCCCTCTTTCTACTTGTCATCTGTATGTCCATGTCAGTTTTTTCTACCGGCCCCACTGTTCTTTCCCCATTGAGTTGCTTCACAGTCTTATGACAAACAAAAAAGAAGAAACATGAAACATATATCTGATTAGATCAGTGTCATTGTAAACTTGAAACCACCACCAATTGCTGACCAAATTACAGTGAATCTTAGTAAAAGCACACTGTAAAAATGAATTAAATTGGCACTGTTATAAACAATACTTCAGTATCAGACTGGGAGCAGCAAAACACACTTGGATGCTATGATTCAAGTTTTCTATAACTATGTAGGAGAGTAGCCCCTGCTACACTGAAAAATGTACAATAGATGCACGGTAAACAAAACAACATTAGTTTAGGGAGCAACAGAACAACTACGATCCTAATGGTTCTAGGCTCAAAATGTATTACAACTTTGCAGCACAATTACATTTCTTGTCACACTGAAAAATCATACAGTAGATGCATTTAGTAAAAAACTGGGTGCAGCAAACAAGCTCACATGCTAGGGTTCACAATTACAAAAAGCTTTGTGGTAGAATACACTGCACGCATACCAAATAAAGTAGTTTAGTACCTACTGGGAGCAGCAAACAAAATTCAGCTACAAATACTAGAAAAAATAAACCATTTAGGACTAAACTTCAGAATTACTATAGCTTTGCAGTAGAGTTACATTTATTGTGACACTATAAATAATATACAAAATTCAATGTAAGTGTACTAGAAATTACTAAATCCTTGCTTGCCAATTACATTTCTTGAGACTCTGTAAAATGATACATAAACACACTGTAAAGAAAAACACTGAACCTGTGGTCTTTGTGTGCTCTATATTGTAGTTTCCCGAACAATCTATATTGTATTTTCATAATTTATTTAAACTTTTGGTCATTTTCATTTTGCAGCAGATATGTCACTGACAAGAACTAACGTTGTTGAATCCAACGAGGAATATATGGCGGAAGAATCAATCAAACATCACAATTCTGCTGAATAAGATGTCCAAGAAATAGCTACTAATGATGAAGAAGGCTTCATAGATTGTGATGATGCTAATGCAGATGAAAATGAAGATGGTAAGTTTAGTACCTTCATTTTTTTTTGGTAAAAACCTTTCTGTATTTCCATGATAGGAAATTTCAGATCCAATGGCTACAATTGGGCTTGAACGTTTGGTTGATGGACATAACTCAAACATAAAAGTATGTATCTTGTCGAAATTCACAATAAAATTCCTCAAATTTCACTAAAAAATTAGGGTCTCAACTTATACTTTGTTATGCTATATGTAGAGAGTGCTTGCTCCTTCGGCTGATGGACTTCGACTAGTTAAAAAGTGACCCAATAATTTACAAAACAAGCCAAGTGGTTCAAATAGTGCAGATTTGCAAGCATGAAACAACAATTATGTTCCCGATAAGGTTGTTTATTTACTTAAATACTCTTTGGAACATGTCATTGCCGAGGATTAAGTTGTTATGCTTACACCTTTTGCAATTACATATACAGTACCCAGAACTTGATGTGTATCCTTTTATCCCAGAAGAAAGAAACTATGATTCATAATGGTGGCAGTGCATGACAACTAGAAAGATGTTCTGCTGCACACAGGGTATCTTCATAGTCTCACATACAAAATTATGATCAAACTATAGTGCTCCCATGTTTATGTATTTACTTTCTGCTATGAGAATGTTGTCCAGAACCAAGAAATTTTTGATTAGAATTCCAGTACACGGCTAGGGGAAATAAATTCTGCTGAACACAAGGTATATTTCCATTACCATATACAATATGTTCAAAATATATTTCTTCGATGTTTATGCATCTGGTGGTCATCTTGCTATCAGAATTCTGTTTGGAACAAAGAAACTTTGCTTGAGAATGTAAGTGCACGTCAGGCAGGAAAAAACTTCTGTTGTAAAGAAGCTGGTATCTTTCCATCACATACAAACTGTTCAAACTATAGTGCTAGCTTTTTTATTTGTTCAGTACTTCTTTGCTATCAGACTGCTGTCCAGACCAAAAGAACAACAAAAGGTACTAATGTAGCCAGTAAGAGTGCTTAAAGTGGTAGTTCGCTGAGTTGGTTGGGTGCGAGTGAACTACTTGTAAGAGTGCTGAAATCCATTGCATATGTTCCCCTGTTTTGACTCTGTTTTTCATGGGTGATGAGGATGATTCTGACAACAGTAACTTTGATCTTCTCTACCAGGAAGGAACTATATTATTCTTGAAGAGACTGAAAAACCATAGCAGGGACGTAGCTCTTGCTGCAAGTGTATGGTGTGATCCTAAAGTTAAACTTGATGGTGCAGAAATTAGAAATGAATTCTGACAGGGCCTTTTGATATGGCACTTGTGAAAACTGAAAATATGGTACGTAGTTGCAAAACCGCAATACTCGCGGTAATACAGAAAACACAAAGAGTTCGTGGCCTTCAACCTTTGTATGTGACTAATATCTTGCCTTAATTACTACTTGCATCTTGTCAATGCATTGTGTTCTAACAGTTCATTTTGTTTTCTTGTTTGCAGATTGAGAAGATAAATGGATGAGTATATGTGTGTGTGGCGAGTATACTTCCATGATGATGCTGATGTTCCGGTTCATGGTGACGATGATGGATGCTTTCAGTTTTAGTTAAGTTGTAGGGATGTCATTCCTGTTGGATGTTGGTCCTCGTTTATGTTTTAGTTAAGTTGTAGGGATGTTGATGGATGTTTTCAGTTTAAGCTTCGCTGTCAAGAAAATAGTTATATTATGCATAACATTTGGATGGTGTTCCTCCTCCAATATACACTATTGTAATCCAACAGCTTTATCTATTATATGATTTCCTCCTCATGAGTATATTTTCTTGTTTTCCTTCACTTGGAAGTACATAATTATGACCATGACGTGGAGCATTAATTTAATATATAAATGATATTATTCGCATGATATATGTTCAACACTTGAAGCGTTGGAAATTCTTCGTTGCCAAGCAATGGGATTTTGATTCCTGTGCATTAACCACCAACGTATAGAAGTGTTGTAGAAGTCCATTTTATCTGTTGTAGTCTTGCAACGGTCCCTTTTACCAACGAAAATATAAGCGTTGCATTATGCGCTAGCAACACTGGATAAGGCTACGCATCCAAAACCGTTGGTAAAGACCCTAGCAACGCATATATGGACTCTTAGATACGGAAAAATGCGTTGCTATATGGGGGTTCCTGTTGTAGTGAACTCGGTGGGACCGATTTCATTAGGGTTAGGGCATAACGTAATCTCGGTGAGACCGATCACATAAACTCGGTGAGACCGATTTCTGTAAGAGGCAACCAGAGAGTTGGTCAGACAAACTCGGTGGGACCGATTCGCTCATTTCGGTGAGACCGAAACGTTACGAAAAGGCAACAGAGAGTTTGCAATGCCAACTCGGTGAGATCGATTCTCACATCTCGCTAAGACCCAAATGTTGCAAATAGTGAATAGAGAGTTTACATTCCCATCTTGGTGAGATCGAGATCCCTATCAGTGAGACCGAGCTAATTAGGGTTCTGGCAGTGGCTTTGTCAAGTGAACTCGGTGGCGCCGGATAGATCAAATCGATGGGGACGAGTTTGACTTTAGGTTTGGGACAAATGTGGAATGAGAGAGTGATTGTGGGTTTTGGAGCATATCACTGAGCACTTTGAGCAAGCAAGCCATTAAGCAACACCTCATCCCCTTTTAATAGTATTGGCTTTCCTAGAGACTCAATGTGATCTTGGATCACTAAAATGAAAATGAAGAGTCTTGATCTTTGAGCTTTTGCCAATATTATGTCCTTAGCATCTTGAAGGGGTTCCACATCCTCTTGTCCATGCCACTCCACTATTGAACTTATCTGAAATATACTAGGTAAAAGTATTAGTCCAACAAGAGATATGTTGACATTAATTACCAAAATCACCCATGGAGCACTTGTGCTTTCATGCGGGTCTCCTACCATGGGTCTCGAGCGGTGAGTCTGCGAGCTCTGGTCATGCTGCTTAGGGACGGCGGCCTACACGGTGGGCGGGGAGGTGGAGGTACGCAACATGCGGCAGTGGCGGCGAGTGGAGAGGCGGAGGTACAACACTGTGTAGTGGCGGCTTGTGCGGTGGCGGGGATTGATCGACTATATTTCCATAGCTGAATTGTGGGCCACATAGTAGAATAAAGAGCCAATCACTAAGGGATCTTGACGCCTTTGCAATATTCCATGCCAAATTTCCTGAGTACATCCTTGACGCCCAGGTGCACATAGATACAATAAAGAGCCAATCATGGAGCGATATACCTTTTGATGAAAATATTTACCATTTTCCTCAATGCACATATGGCCATTTGTGGGCATAGGGATTTTGACGCCTTTGCAATCTTGCATGCCAAATTTCCTCAGTACATCCTTGAGGTATTTCTCTTGATATATGAAGATGACATTGCGTTGTTGACGAATTTGAAGTCCTAAGAAGAATTCCAATTCTCCCATCACGGACATTTGATATTCTTCACTCATCATGTAGGCGAATTCATCATTGTAACGTTTGTCAGTACAACCAAAGATAATATCGTCGACATATATTTCGCACGCGAATAATTCATCATCATAAGTTTTTGTGAAAAGAGTTGCGTCAAGTGAACCGGATTTGAAGCCTTTCTTCATGAGGAATTCCTTCAGAGTGTCATACCACGCCCGAGTGGCCTGCTTGAGGCCATAGAGGGCCTTGTTGAGTCTGAAGACTTTGTCAGGATGTTTAGGATCTTCAAAACCTGGGGGTTAAGCAACATATACTTATTCCTCAAGCTTACCATTGAGGAATGCACTTTTCACATCCATTTGATATAAGATGATATTATGATAGTTAGCATAAGCAAGTAGTATACGAATAGCAACAGGTGCAAAAGTTTCATCGAAGTCAATTGCCTCAACTTATGATCAGCCTTGAGCTACAAGACGAGCCTTATTCCTTACCACTGGGCCATTTTTGTCTTACTTGTTGTGATAGATCCATTTGGTACCAATGACATTGTGCTTGCAAGGATCTGGTCGCTTGAGAGTTCCCACACATTGTTGAGCTCGAATTGATGCAGTTCCTGTTGCATAGCTTGAATCCACTCAGGCTCCAGAAATGCCTCATCAATTTTGGTGGGCTCTGTGATAGAGACAAAAGAGAAGTTCCCACAAAAGTTAGATAAGTGTGAAGCTTTTGAGCGTGTGAGAGGACCTGGTGCGCTGATGTCATTGATGATTTTCTCAATATGCACTTCTTTTGCCACTCGAGGATGAGAAGGTTGACGACTTTGATTTGGATGATCATTTTCTTCAGCAACAGATTCTTCAGATGCACCAGTATGATGTTCTTCATGGTCTGGAATGACTTCTTCAGCATGTTCTTCAGTGGGTATGATATCCTTAGTAGACTTGTGTTTAATGGATTTCTCAGGAGGTATTTCATCAGACACAGGAGGCGTGTGCTCCTTTTGTGAGCCATTAGTTTCATCGAACCGCACATCTACAGTTTCAACAACCTTGTGATGGTGGGTGTTGAAGACTCTGTAGCTGTGCGAGTCCTTTCCGTAACCAAGCATACAACCTTTATGTGCTTTCGGTGCAAATTTGGAACTGTGATGAGGATCTCTAATCCAACATTTAGCACCGAAGACTTTGAAATAACTCAGATTGGGTTTCTTGTCAGTGAGGAGTTCATATGAGGTTTTCTTGAGGAGTTTGTGGAAGTATACCCTGTTGATGATGTGGCACGCAGTGTTGATAGCCTCAGGCCAGAAGTGAAGAGGCATCTTGTATTCATCAAGCATAGTGCGAGCCATCTCAACAAGAGTCCTGTTCTTGCGCTACACGACGCCATTCTGCTCAGGAGTGTATGTGGCAGATAACTCATGAGTAATACCAATTTTATCAAGATAGTTATCGAGACTAGTGTTGTTAAAATTAGTCCCATTGCCACTCCGGATATGCTTGATATTCACATTGAAATTCATAGAGTCCCTTGAGGAAAATCGCTTGAAGATTTCCCGCACTTCATGTTTAAATGTGATGATCACTACAAGAAATATGTCAACTTATGACCTTTTGTTAGTGACCCTGGAAGAATTGGTCATAGATCTATGACCATTTCAGACCAATTGGTCAAAAGCTATTCGGGGGGCTCCAAACCCTAAACTATAACGACCATTTTGGTCAGAAAGGTCATAATTTCCTTACACGAAATGGTCACAAAGCAGATAGCACTGGTTCGCTGCCTTATTTCTAGCTGTTCATGACCAATATAGATGGTCATAACCTTGAAAATTGTGGTGGGTTGCTACGACTAGGCGCCACCTCATCAGTTTTGCCTATGTGTCATGTCCATGTGGCAGTTTTTGCCCTAGGTTGTGAAGCAACCTATATTTCTGTCATTCCCAAAATTCCCCAAAAAATCTCATAAATTCTTTGGGTCATATCTTCGTCAAATATGTAAAAAACCTTCCTTGCCTAGTTCAAAAATAATTCAAAAATATTCATTTTCCTATTCTGTTCAAAAAACACTTTGTGAAGGAAGTACCACTTTGGCATGTCCAAATGGTATCCATTTTCTACAGTGCTTTCCTATGCCCAAATAAATATCCTCCACCAAATGCCAGCTCAATCCATTCATTATTTTGAGCCCATCTTCAACATTCGTATTTATGTCCAGTGTGGTACTTTGCAAAGCAAGTACCACCTAGACTCCTCCTTTTGAGCTGAAAATTTGTGAAGACGATCTTCTTAGTAACTGATCATCCTCAACCAAAACTCACGCCCATTAGCCATGTGCATTTTCCGTACCGCTAATCAAACACTTGGCTGCTAATTCATGTTTGAGCATCGATCGGTCTCCTCGTGAGAATCTTATGTTGTAATTTTCTTCCTAGCACCTACCTGGGGAGTGGCCAACCCACTAGACATGCCTAGGCCGCCCAGAACACATGGCAACGCCACAGTCACGCGGTGACCACGCAGCGGGCATGCGAGTTTACGCGCTCTAGAGTTGGGGCCCTCGACCACCGCCCAAACCTCGACGTATCGCCACCAAACCATGTATTTATGATTAAATAGGTACTTATGTACCTAGAAATGATTTTTGGAAAAAATAAATAGCAAACTATGAGGCAGCCGCAGTTCAAATTTGACCCGCTTCCAACTGAATCGACGGAAATTTGTCTTTTTCACGAGAGGTGGATCAAAACTTTTTACACCCAACCATTTTGTCAATTGTGCATTAAATATGTCCTAGTATTTTAGAAAATTGATTTGGTCAAATTTTGCAACAATTATTTGGGAGGTCCTTCACAAAAAAACCTCCTTTTGGGCACTCGAAAAATGGAAAATGAATTTTTCGTCCAAAGAAAATGAAAACTTCCTTAGGAAACATTGTTTGCCATTCCAAGATGCACCCTTGTGCACAATATGAGATCATTTGAACAAACTATGCCATGAATGTGGCCATAGGATTGATCATTTGGCTTGAAAGCCATGAATCTTCACGCATGATAGCTCATTTATGAGAACACTTTTTTAATAGAATTGCCGTATTACAAGTTTATTATTTTTCCTGGTAACTTGGTCATATATAATGACACAATGCGAAGGTGTTCCAATTTTTTGTTTTTTTTTTTGAATTTTTTATGCCCGTTTCAAAATGCGGTCAAAACGGCGGGAATGACCGTTCCTAGCTAGTGGTTGAATCTTGGATTTTTTTTGGTGTTTCTCTGAATAAATAGATACTTATGTACCTACAAATGATTTTTGGAAAAAATAAAAAGCAAACTACGAGGCAGCTACAGTTCAAATTTGACCCGCTTCCAACTGAATCGGCGGAAATTTGTCTTTTTCACGAGAGGTGGATCAAAACATTTTACACCCAACCATTTGGTCAATTGTGCATTAAATATGGCCTAGTATTTTATAAAAATGATTTGGTCCAATTTTGAAACAATTATTTGGGAGGTCCTTCACAAAAAAAACCTCCTTTTGGGCACTCGAAAAATGGAAAATGAATTTTTCGTCCAAAGAAAATGAAAACTTCCTTAGGCAACATTGTTTGCCATTCCAAGATGCACCCTTGTGCACAATATGAGATCATTTGAACAAACTATGCCATGAATGTGGCCATAGGATTGATCATTTGGCTTGAAAGCCATGAATCTTCACGCATGATAGCTCATTTCTGAGAACACTTTTTTAATAGAATTGCCGTATTACAAGTTTATTATTTCTCCTGGTAACTTGGTCATATATAATGACACAATGCGAAGGTGTTCCAATTTTTTGATTTTTTTTGAATTTTTTATGCCCGTTTCAAAATGCGGTCAAAACGGCGGGAATGACCGTTCCTAGCTAGTGGTTGAATCTTGGATTTTTTTGGTGTTTCTCTGATTAAATAGATACTTATGTACCTACAAATGATTTTTGTAAAAAATAAATAGCAAAGTACAAGGCAGCTACAGTTCAAATTTGACCCACTTCCAGCTGAATCGGCCGAAATTTGTCTTTTTCACGAGAGGTGGATCGAAACTTTTGACACACAACCAGTTTGTCAATCATGCATTAAATATGGCCTAGTATTTTAGAAATTTGATCTCGTACAATTTTGCAACAAATATATGGTAGGTCCTTCACAAAAAAACTCATTTTGGGCATTTGGAAAATGGAAAATTGTATTTTCATGCAAAAGAAATAAAAACTCCCTTTGTCAATGTTATTTGCCAATCTATGATGTAAACTTGTGCAAAATATGACATTATTTGAACAAATATTTGATAGGTCTTTCACAAAAAAACGCATTTTGAGCATTGAAATATGAAATGAAAAATTTGTATGTAATCAATCATGACCAATTTATATGGTCAAAAAATCTTCAAATTGTTTAGTGCGCTCTGATTGGTCCATAGGCATATCACGCGGATCATGCATCAACCACCGTCGGATGCTTCTGGATCCAACGGCAGCCCTCACCCTCCTCACCCTCTCACCCAAACCCTAACTTCCCCGATCCACTCCTCTCCCCCGATCCACTCTCCCCCTCTCGCCCCACAGCCGCCACCCCTCAACCCTCTCGCTCCTCCTCTGTCTCCATCTCTCGATCCCCAACCACCCAGCCGCCGCCGCCACCGTCCTCCGTCCTCTCCCCCAACCCCGATCGCCGACAACCCCTCCCCTCCCCTTCTCTCCCACGGCCACGGTCGGATCCGCGCTCGTCCCTTCCAGATCGCAGCCACCACCTCCTCCCTTCCAGATCGCGGCTGCCACCTCCCTCCGGCGGAGCTCCCCGCCGTCCATGGCCTCCCCCATGCCCTCCTCTCTCCCTTCCCCTCCCTCGCGCCGCCACCACCACCACTCCTTCTGAGCGCATGCTGCCGATCGTCCTTCCTCTCCTCTCCTCCTATCGCGCCGCCATCTGAGCCCAACGACACCAAATCCGTGCGCAGTCCATCGTTCCGCACCTCCTGCAGCAGATCCAGCGCACTACCGAACCTCACAACTGGCGTCGCGGCCGGCTGGCTCGCTGGTGTGCGCGTGCTTCGATGCATGCCACTCCATCGAGCTGGCCGGACCACGACAGCATGCGACCTAGGGTTTGCGGGATCCTTGAACGGCCGCCGTCCACCTCGCGCTGTAGGGGGGGGGG
>LR738712.1:272558147-272579392 GCA_902687465.1 Secale cereale
GGGGGGGGGTCCGTCGTCTCCTCGGAGGAGGGGACGGCCATGTTCGTCGTACTCCATCCTAGCAATCGATCCCGGTCATTGCTACTTCACCAGCCTCCTCCTCTGGCATCTCGGCAAGGGCGCCCGACGCCGGGCAGGCCGTCGACGCGCTGGACCTCAAGGTCGGTCGTGTTGCTCCTTCTGCGTGTGTCCTTCCCCGACAACGTCCCCGACGTGCATCCAGCTGCTCCTTCCCCAGCCCTCCTCAACTTAGCTCCTGGTGAGATTCTGTAGGTGAGACAACTGACTCCATCTGGTAGAACTACTGCTGTAGTTTGGGTGTAGCCGCAACTGTTGTAGGTTGGGTGTATATAAGAACAACATCTGAAGATTGTTTGATGTTTAGGGTTTCATCTGTATTTTACTTGTTGCTATATGAATTCTTGTTAAGGTAATCATTAGGCGTATGGTAGTTTTGCCTGGCTTTCACTATGTTGTGGACATTAATCTTGCCAGGGCTCTTTCAGTTATGTCCTGTTAGAGGAACATGGAAAATTCAGTTATGTCCTGTTAGGGGGACAAGCAAGTGTTCGGTGAGTCACTTAACTGATGGAATAAGGTGTCTATACAAATGCCCAAAAATTCTGTAGAAAAGTAGAAATAGAGCTCGGCAAAGCTTGACTTCTATAGTTCAATGCGTGAGGCCATCAAGGCACGATTCAGTCAACAAGTTTTCGAAATACAAATTTTGTGCCCTGTACATGACAAGCATGATGCTTATAGCAATTGTCCCTTCCATGAGCGTTGTTGTTTTACAAGCACTTGTCGTTGTGGTCTGCAGATCCTAGAGTGGCTTGAACTGCCGGATGCTTCAACTTGCTTCTGCTTTGAATATTGTGGTCTGCATGCTTTAGTCACTGTGCCCTTAGTTCTTTTTTGTAGGGAGCTATGCTTATCATCAGAAACTCTTGGTGATGATGTTATTCTCTTTTGGTTCATGAGTTGCAATTATATACCACCATAGAATTCTACACCATGTGGTGGACTTAAGTATCCTAGTGACTTCATTTGATGTGTGTATTTATGTTAATTTTAAGCTTCTGTTGCTATGAAAATGTACCTCACTGACCGTCTGTCTTTTTATTGTGTACTTCTTGCATGAGGAGGTGACTAGTTATGCGGCGCGCCAAGCAGCAGTAGAGGAAGGCGGTCTCCTGCTCGAGGAGGCGGAGGAGTAGGAGTGTGCCTAGCTAGCAGACATGTTCTGCTCGTCGGGGAGGGACGAGAGGGGTCTGCTCCTCTTCTTCCATTGCAACCGCGACAGGTAGCTCCTCCATTTCCTTCCCCCTCTTCATGTGCTCACTACTTCTGCTGCTAAGTTGACGAATATGTGATGCCTCCGAGGGCACCAATGTGGTTCGTCCCTGCCCTTACCTAGACAACCTAAGTAGGTACCTGTAGAAAGAAGTAGTCCTTGTGGATCTGTCTTTCTCAAGTAGTACTAGCCTGCATATGTGTTGGTTTGATTTCGAGCCTGTAGCATGAACTCATTGTATTGGTCTCTAGTCTGTTCATATTTGCATATTGATCACCATGTTGTTATAGTTAGTTTAGATGCTACCTCGCCGGATAAATCTCATGATATTTCTCGATTGTACTATTACTAACTGAAGTTTGTAGTATCCTGCAATTGTTAGTTCGATTGGTAAACTTCATGAATTATCTGTCATCATCTAGTTTAGAGATGTATAATATGCTCTAGTCTTGTTAGAAAATTGGAGAGGCAAAAAGTTGTTGGGTCGAACTGGCGTGTTGCTCTTTGATGTACTAACTTGTGTTGCCTGCTGAGTGTTGACGGTGTTTCGGGGGATTGATTAATATCTCGCCGGTTGTTTTTTGCTTCTTTAGGGGATTAATCCAGATCCTCGGGGTCGTCCGCGGCAGCGGCGGCGACGGCGGGCGCTTCTCGCGGAGGCCGCTGGCTTGGGCCGCGCCCGCGTCAGCGGCGGCGGTAGGTGGCCGTGGGCGTCCGCCGACTCGTCGCCAACACCAACTAGTCAACCACTACTGTCCCACGACAGGCGGCGCTTCCGTGCAGCGAGGTTTCCTCTGTCGCACTCTCCAATCTGAATGCCCAGCAACTTTTGAAAATGCCCAGCAACTTTCAAGCAGGAATTTAAATGGCTCATCCACACAGCTAGGAGGAACAAATACTCTTCATTTGAGGCATAATAGTCTAGCTTTTAGTTTTTTGTACATACTTTTGAAAATTATTACAGTGGTAAAAATACATCTGCAGTGGTATAAACTGGACACCATGTTCCTGTTTAAATGCATAAGGAATAATTTGTTTCATCATGTCCTGGTTTACCCATGTCATATTTGTTGCTTCCGGAACTCTTTGTTGTTTGCTGCCATTTTGTTAGTCTGCTTAGTATGTTTGCTCCCCCGCGCTGTCTAGAGTCGTCAAGCACCAGAGCGACGCTGTTTGTGAAATGTCAGTACTTGCGTAATCTGACTAGATTATGATTCGGGTGGTTCTGTTTTGGTAGGACTTTTTAGATGTAGTCTTTCTTTCGTAGCAAGTTGGTGCTATGTAAGTACTCGGTAGTATGTCTCTTTCCTGTAGTGGAGCTTATAAAGTTATTCTTGCATACTTTGTTTGCACTATTCTCTTGCTTGCACTGCTTGTTTAACATTAAATGATCAAATGGAAATGAAAATGATCTTGGAGTAGTTTAGTGTAGGACTTGGAGTAGTACATGGAAATTTTTGATTTGCTGCTGGTAATTACTAGTATTAGAGTGCCGCTGGTTTATTAGGATGTGGCTGAAACCATTGGATGTCCTTCCTGGACATGTTATCCAAAATTGGTACTTGTTCCATTTTTTGTTTCCTTGCTGGACATGTTATGGTTCAAGTGTCGATGATGTCTAGTACGGAGTAGTACTTTGCTAGCTATACACCTACTGCTGATTGATGCTCTTGTGGTCTCCTGGAATCATATTATACTATGTGAAGATGCATCACAAACATATAGGTCTTTGAAGTTGGTTGAATCTGTTGCTTTATCATATATTTGGTCCATAAATCTACATTTCTATGAGATCTCTTTCAATATATAATTTTTCGATTGTCCAGGAAAAATAGCGACTCTAATGCTGGTAGCCTATGTGTTCACTCTTTTACAGGAGCTCCAGGTCTACGAAATTTGAAGTTTGAAGCCGTGTAGTGTAGCCCTACTCCGCAAGAGTTGTCTCTACGAAGTTTGAAGACGAGACTGTAAATATTGTAATATTGTAACAGTAGGCATATTGGGGTTGTAATAGACTGTACAGATTGTAGTAGACTTAGTGTTATTTGATGAACTACATTTGTACTGTTCGGTCTGAAATATTGATTATGTATGTGATTTGAAAATGTGTGGAATGGAAACCTGACTCGTGGGACCCACTTATGAAAAAAATCTGAGCAGTTTTGAAATTTCTGTCAAGTGGGCCCAATGTGTGAGATGATGACAAGTGGGACCCATCTGATTGGTGGGTCCAGCTCCAAAATATAATAGCCCAAATAATGTTAAAAGGCCACGGCCCAGAAATAAATAAAAAGCTGAAATGTTGGTCAAGGCCCAAGTAGCTTACAAAAACTAGCAGGAAAAAATATATATTAAAAAGGCCGAATTGTTGGGCTAGGCCCAAGTAGAAAACCGAATTGGACCGGGCTGAATCTTGTGCCACATCAGCTTGCCACGCTGGATGCCTACGTGTCCTGGGGAGGCTGCTAGTGACCAAAACACGACAGTAGGCATATTTTGGTCAAAAACGTTTATGACCTTCTCACAGAGAAGGTCGCTATAGTCAGTTTATGACGGTCAGCTTTTGACCTTATGTTTTTGGTCACAAAAAGGTCACAAATGGAAATTTGTGACCATTCAGTGACCAATAGTGGTGGTCACAAGTTGACATATTTCTTGTAGTGGATATGCACCCATGTGTAACAAGAATAATCATAAACAATAACAAAGCCATATAAAGATGTTGCATTTGTTAGTGTTGAATAATGAGTGGGGCCAAAGAGGTCCATGTAAAGAAATTCAAAAGGACAAGTGGTATTCATGATAGTCTTCGAGGGGTGCTTGGATTTGGTCATCTTTCCAGCTTCGCAAGCCCCACAAGGATGATCTTTGAGGAATTTGACACTCTCAATACCAATGACGTGCTTGTTTTTCACAAGTGTGTGCAAGTTCCTCATGCCAGCATGACCGAGTCATCGATGCCATAGCCAGCCTTCTAAAGCTTTTGCGAGTAGACCTGTGGCTGGTTGTGGTCCTGTATAGAAATCAACAATATACAAGTCTCCTCTCCTAAAGCCTTCGAATACTTTGAAGTTGTCAGATTCCAAGACTACAACACAATGATATTTGCCAAAGACGACAACCATATCAATATCACAAAGCATTGAGACAAACATGAGGTTGAATCCAAGAGACTCGACAAGCATGACTTTGTCCTTGTGTCGATCTTTTGAGATTGCAACCTTACCTAGACCCAATACCTTCCTTTTTCCTTTGTCAGCGTAGGTGATATGCTTCAGATGTGATGGAGATAAAGCAGAGTCCATCAATAAGTTCTTGTCACCGGTCATGTGATTTGTACATCCACTGTCGAGGACCCACTCAGTAGCTTTGAGAGATTCATCATGCAGATGAATTAGTGCATCTTACGAACTCATATACTTCATAGTGAAGAATATGACATCAAGTTCATCAGAATGAATTTCATCAAGTCGAGCAATAGATATAGTAGTATAAGGACGTGAGAAATGAGTAATTTATTTATTCATGATTAGCTTGCATCCTTTCAAGCACACTTAGGTCTCCAGCAAATTCATCAGACGTTTAAGTTTTTCTGGAGACCTGACCCTGCATAAGAGACTAGTTCTTTTTCTTCACCACCCACATCTGGAGGGGTGGAAAAGAATTCATCATTCTGCGTGCTCCATAAGAAAAAGGTGGCATTGAAGGCAGAGCACTTTGTTTCACAAAGGAGGGGTTAGAGTGTGAATATGAGTAAGTATAGAAATTATTCTAGGACTTATGAACATAATGATTTGAAGATAATGCACATATTCATAACCCTTAGATTTTCCCTGCGAAACAGAAGCATTAACATGATGATGTTCATATGAGGAATTTGATCCATGTGAGGACTATGATCCATATGAAGATTTTGATCTGGGTTCCCGTCCTTCACATGTGGTGTCATGAGGACATTCACTTGAAGATTTTCAAGGTACCTTTTGGGAACCCAGATTTTCTTCATAGGGGGGCCATTCCTGCAGTTAGTTCAAACATATCTAGCAAATCCTTCACCATCCTCATTTTTGAATAATTTATAGTTGGAGTCAAATGACTCATCAGATGAATATGAAGATTCACATGTAAAGCCAGATAAAGTAGATGGATCTATGGGAGGTCCTTTTGCAGCAACACATGAGGTTTTGGGATACAGCTCAGGTTTCCAGTAGGTCCCATCAGTATTGAGTTTCCTCTCAAAGGCAATACCCTCTTTCCTAGGGTTCCTGTTCAGAATCTGCTTTTTGAGCACATCGCAAAGGATTTGATGCCCTTTGAGGCTTTTGTACATACCCGTCACATACAATTCCTTCAACCCTGCATTTTTGTTAGTTGCATTGGTGGTTTCCCAAGCTGAGGAAATTGTCACCACATAATCATTTGAAGAAATTGTGGCGATAGAAGCATTTGAACATTCAGCAGAAGAATTTGCATTTTCTCGTTCAATACATTTTAGACATGGTACATCAAATTCTTCCCGAGCGGTACTAATCTGTTGAGCAAGCAACGAATCATTTTCCTTTTGAAGTTCTTCATGACTCAACCTTAGTTTCTCAAGATCTTTCTTTCTTTGAAGAAATTCGTAAGAAAGCTTCCCATGATCAGCTAAGAGTGTGTTTCATGACGACCTTGAAGGTTGTCAAACTTGTACTGTAGTCATTGAAGATTATCACTCAAGGTTTTAGATCAACTCAGTTCCTCACCCAACATGTCATCGCTTTTGTCTAGCATATTTTGAACACTTTCCAACATTTTTTGTTGTTTCACGACAATGTTAGCAAGTTTGGAATATCTTGGTATGAGGTTTTCATCAGATTTATCTTCACTAGAATCAGAGGAGGGACATTTGAGTACCTTGGCACCTTTTGCCATGAAGCAATAGGTGGGAGCAAAGTCCTCATTGCCATTGTATGCAATGTTGTTGTAATTTTCTTCACAGTTGAATAGATACTTCTTGACGAAAGCAGTGGCAAGAGTAAGGATCGCGACACGAGAGTCTGACTCCTTAGATTCCTCCTCTTCCTAATTTTCTTCAGATTCAGCTTCAGCGTCCATTTCATTGCCAATGAATGTCCGTGCCTTTCTGGAACTGTTCTTCTTGTGAGATGAAAATTTTGATGATGAGGATTTTAAAGATTTCTTATTGTTCTTCAAGTCATCAGAACTGCCATCCTTGTGCTTCTTCTTCTTCAACCCCTGAGTGCATTCGTCCATGTAGTGACCATGTTTCTTGCATTTGTGGCAAGTCCTCTTCTTGTAGTCGCGGGATGAAGAATCTGATCTCATGTCAACATCTCTTGAAGATTTCCAAAATGGCCACGTCTAGAGAACTTATGGAATTTTCTCACGAGCATAGCTAGCTCTTGTCTTAGTTCTTCAGGATCACAAGGCTGCTGTCAAAGTCTTCCTCTTCAGATGAGGAAATTTCCTTGGCCTTCAGTGCGCGTGATTTTCCATAGCTTGGCCCGTAGAGGTCTCTCTTTTCAGCATGTTGGAATTCATGTGTGTTCAGTCTCTCGAAGATATCATCGGGATCTAGTGACTTGTAGTCATCCCATTCTTGTATCATCAGTGCCAATGTATCAAACGAGAAATCAAGTGATCTCAGCAATTTCTTCACCACCTCGTGGTCAGTGATGTCTGTAGCACCGAGTGCTTGAACCTCATTTGAGATGTCAGTGAGGCAATAGAAGGTTTCTTAAATGTTTTCATTGTCGAGTCTTTTGAACTGATTGAAGATATTGCGAAGAATGTCAACTACAGAGTCATGTTGGGTAGAGACTCCTTTGCTGACCTTGGAGAGCCTATCCCAGATAAGCTTAGCAGTTTCCAAAGCACTCACTCTGCCATATTGCACTTTGCTCAGATGGCCACAAATGATATTCTTCGCTTGAGAGTCGAGTTGCTTGAATCTCTTCACATTATCCACATTCACAGAAGGAGTGATGGTGGGGACACCATTTTCCACAACGTACCAGATATCCTTATCAATTGCCTCAAGATGCATGCGCATTTTGTTCTCCAATAGGGGTAGTCTGTCCCATTGAAAGGTAGGACACCCAGCCGAGACATTGATCATGCATGTAGTCGAAATAAATAAAATTCCATGTGGTTAAATCAAAATCACATAGAACAAGGGAGTACCTCACTATGATACCAATTGAAAGTGCGTTATATGTGGGCTGGGCCACGACAGGAGTTGGGTTGCTATAGGTGAAGGGATGTCTGCCGGTGGGAACGACACCTATGGGATCACAAGAATCCCTACTACGGTTAGCGGGGCGCAGGGTTGAGAGACGAGCGGATCAAACAGATAGCACACGGTTCGTTTATCTAGGTTTGGGCCGCGAGGATGCGTAAAACCCTACTCCTGCTTTGGTGGATTGTATCTCTGCGTTCTTTAGCTAGCTATGGGGCGTGAGGAGCTCCAAAAAAGCCGAATCCTCTTCCTGGTTGCCTCGAGCCTCCTTTTATAGAAAAAGGGGTTGCCACAGTGGCACACTGTGACGCCCGAAGACCGACGTCCCAGAAGATTCCAGAAGATTCCAGATGTTCAGGGTTCCCCTTGTGTTTCTTTTGTGCTTGTGTTATTTATTTTTGCATTGCATCATGTCATCATGCCAACATGTCATATTTATTTTTGCATCTCAACCTAAATAAATCGTGTGGACCTTCGGTCCATTTAAATCGAGGGAAGGTGACTTCTCTTTATAACATATAAAAGCCTCTCAATATTTAGGGAGCTATATTTATTAATTATTCCATTGCTTCGGAATCACCATAACACACTTGCATAATTTTCCCCATGTCTTTTCACTTCGAGTTTCACCTTCAAAATCTTGCCAATAATTCTTTTCCGTTGTTTCGAGGTTCCTCCAAAAATTTGAACATTTTTGGACACTTCTATAATCAAGTCATAGTTCAAACTATTTGAATTAAATTCAAATATGTTTGAATTATTTTCCGATTTGGCCTTTTGTATTTTTCTCCGGTCGTGCTCATTTTATGATGCCTGAGAAAAATAGTCCCTTGTCCTAATTCTTGCCCTAACCCCCTCCTCTTTTTCTTTTTCCTTCTCTTTCATTTTTTTTCTGCTAAAAAAATCAGTTAAAGAGAGAGGACTCAGCCTCCAGGCCTCCTGGCCCGTCTCCTCCTCCTCTCAACCTCCAGCCGCGCCCTGGCCCATCAGGCCCAGCCGGCCATCAGCCTCTTGGCCCATTTCCCCCACCGAACCCTAACTCCCTTCGCAGCTCACCCGTTCGCTCCCTCTCTTCCCTCGTGCGCCGCCAGGCTCTTCGACCCCGCTCCCTTCTCTCTCGCGCGAGCCCGCACCCCCCCTTTCTTCTCGTCCCGACCCTCCTTTCCCCCGATCTTCCTCTCCCCTCGCGCCGATCTCCCCGTTTCTCTCGCTCGCCCGAGCCTCTCACTTCCCCTCGCCCGCTCGCCTCTGCAGCCCCGTCGCCCAGGGCCGGAGTCCGGTCCGCGGCCTCCCTCCCAGCACCAGGAGCGCAGCTCCCTCCGTTCCTCTCCCTCCGCGCCAGGGCCCCTCCCCAGCCGGGTCGGACCCCGCGCCCTCCTCCAAGTGCTCCGCCAGCGCCTGGCCTCCCGCGTCAAGGCCCGGGCGCCCGTACCCGCGGGGGCCATGCCCTTCCAGCGCGCGGCAACCAGCAGCGCCCTCCCACGTCCTCGCCACCACGTCACCGCAGGCCTCCGTCTTCAGCTCCGCGGCAACCACCGGAGTCCGGCCTCCCCGTTCTGCTGCAGCGCCGAGGCCCCTGCCTCTGTCCGGCCGACCGCATGGCTACTGCTGCCTCCTTCCTTTGTCGCTGCTGCCCTTGCTGCCCTTTGTTGTTTTGTGGCTGTTGTTGTTATCCCAGGACCTCGGAGACGCGTCAAGTTCCTCTACGGAAAACCCAAATGTCTACGAACCGTGACGAGTACGGCTACACGACGATACGACCAAGTACCCCGACATCGATGACATGAACGACTACGAACGAACGACTACTCGGATCAAGTACCACTACCGTCGCGAGATCGAGAACCCCCAAGTACCATGACGACCGGCTCGACAAGTACCACTACGATCGCGATGTAACAAGTACCCTGCCGGCGAGTACCTCTCCGATGAACGTGTACCACTACCGTCGCTCGACGACCGCGAGTACCACTACCGTCGCCCGAGTACAACTACCGCTACGAGAACGACTACCTTCGGTGAAGAAATGAGAACGTCTACTTCCTCTCCGAACGGAACACCTACTTCCACTACACCCCGTGAACGACTACTTCCACTACGAACTCGAACCGTCCCGAAACGCATGTTTCGAAGGTATAACCTCGAGTCGATGACCCGTGAGATGCATGCTTGTTGTGTTGTATGAAATGTTTCCCGTGTGCTTCGCGTCGTTCCGACCTTTTGTCATGTTCCTCGGTTGCCTCGCCACCGACTCGTGGGAACCCGGCAACGGGATCACCCCATCATCTCGTTTGACTCGTTCACACCGCCCTTCATCTTTTGCACCGGACTCTCAACGAGTTACCGGAACCGATATGATGCCGTTGCATCATTTTCGGATCGTTGCCGTGGCACCCCTTTCTTTCCACCACGATGACAAATGCTTCATATCTCTCTTGTTAACCTTAAATAATAATTGCATAAACTTGTTCATGTCATCCGCATCATGTTAACAACATTTAATATGTGTGTAATTGTTGTTGCTTTATAATTATTAAACATGCTCATGGGGATTTTCCGGATATGTTGTTGTTATTTCCGGCCTCATTTAAATTGTCTAGTTAGTATAGTTTTATTATGCTTCACCTCTTGCCATGCTAAAAACATTTAATCTTGTCTTGTTAATAATCGAGAGTCAATTAAATAATTAAATGTGGTGTTTCGTCAATATGCAACTCGTTGCATATTGATCTCCACTTAACTTGTAGTATTTGTTTGTGCACTTTGCCATGCCATGCATATTTAAACCGGACATGGATCATACTTGTTTGTGCATCGTATGCCATGTTTATGATATGTGTGTTTACCGTGTTGTTTCTTCTTTCCGGTTGCTTCTCTTGTTAGCTTCGGTTTCGTTCCGGAGTTGTGAGGTTTCGCTCGTCTGTTGCTCCGTCTTCTTCGAGGATCCGTTCTTCTCCCTTGTGGAATTCCAGGCAAGATGACCGAACCCGGATACCATTACTATCTTTGCCTATTGCTAGTAGTTCCGCTCTATAGTTTTGCCTCGATGCCCATGTCTTTCTTGTCAGCCTCCTACTTGTAACCATGAACCTGTTTAACCACCCTACCTATGCAAACCGTTGCTTGGCTAAGTATGCTTCGCTCAGCCCCTCTTATAGCATTGTTAGTTGCAGGTGAAGATTGAAGATGCTTGCTTCATGTTGAAGTTTGGTTGGGTTATATCACACTATATAAATGCTTAAAATGAAATCATCTATATACTGGCAGGGTGGAAGGCTAAGCCTTTTGCTTGGTGATTTGTTCCACTCATGCCGTTAGGAACCGTATAAACCGGTGTTATGTTCCTTGATTATGTGTTCCTAACACGGTTGGGGTGTATGGGACCCCCTTGATAAACCGCTAAGTGCTAAGTCTTTTCCAGCAAGTCCCAACATTTGGTACTATTTGCCTCATAATAACAACTTAATTAAATAATTAAATTTGCATAGGGGGTCGCACCCTCGGGTTCTTAATTCTACATAGCAGGGGGGGCCAGCGCTGATGGTGTTGGTCCCAAACGGGGGTTCTGCGGGGCCGCCTTGGGGCAACCCGAGGTATCTGGTATAACCTGTAGAATCGCCCATCCGGTCGTGTCCTGAGACTTAGATACGCGCGGCTACTATCAGGGTGTCGACACGTCGGGAGGATTTGCTGGATTAGCCTTACCTTAGTTCGGTTTAACTTGAGCACGGGATTCCGAGAATACTCGGGTCTTCCCACTTTGGAGTTGCGACTCCGCGGATCGTGGGCTTGTAATGGGTCAAGTTGGAACACCCCTGCAGGGTTTGAACTTTCGAAAGCCGTGCCCGCGGTTATGTGGCAGATGGGAGCTTGTTAATATCCGGTTGTAGATAACTTGACACAATGTTTCTAATACACTACCAGCGTGTGTTCCGTGACCGTCAATTTCCGAATAGGGATTCGGGAGTTGAACACGGAGGGGTTATGTTTGACCGGCTTTAGTTAGGATCACTTCGTGATCACTTCTCGACCGAGGCACTTCTCTTCTCGCTCTCGTATACGTAAGCTAGTTGCTAGTTGCTGCTGCAGACTCTTGTTGTTCCTTCACCTCTCGTTCTTTCTTCAGCCTTGTCCTCACCCAAGGCTTAAATAGTCTTGTTACCCGGGAACGGGATTGCTGAGTCCTCTGTGGCTCACAGTTACTTCACCACACCAGTTGCAGGTTAGGCCGAGTTTGATGCAGGAGCTGGTTCAAGTTCTTCACTGGGAGCTCGTTGAAGAGTTTGGCTGTTTGCTTGTGACGTTTCGACGATCAGTAGTGGTTCTTCTACTAGGATTCGATCCTGACCTGTGGCTTTATGTTGTTTTGGTATCTTTCTTTTGGATCTTCACCCGTAGTCGGGTTGTGATGTTTTGAATGATGTATTGCTTATGTATTGTATTGTGTGAAGTGGCGAGTGTAAGCCAACTATCTCCTTTTGCAATTTAATCCCTCTTTTACATGAGTCGTGCAAAGATACCAAACTTGAGATCATTCTAGGATGGGCTTATACCTTTAAGTCGTGCCTCGACACGTAGGAGGTATAGTCCCATCCTGGGCATTACAAGTTGGTATTCAGAGCCTTCTCCGACCTAGAAGCCCCCACTGATTGATCGAATCGTTGACGGTTGAGTCTAGGCACACACTGAAAACTTTTTGAGTCCTATATATTATATCGGAGAGTAGGATTTCTTTTGCTCCTCTTCCTCTTTCATTCTTGTGAGGACTCCTGACGATTACTCTTGCCTCTTCTACTTTCAAAAATTGCACCAAATTTTTTTAGGATCCCGCGAGTATTCTGGGATTGTTTCGATGTTCTTGTGACAAGGATATTGTTCTCGATGCCTCCTGTTCCCGAGGAGTTGAGCTTCGGGGTATCATTGACACAAGCATATCGCGGCAGTACTAAATACTTAAGACGGCCGACATCGAAAATCTCTCCTATACGGCCAGTGGCAAGATAACCCCGACATCACCCAGTACTGGGGAGGTAGTTCGAGAGTATTGCCATAGCTTGTATAGTGGATGCTTTTCGAAGGTCCGAGGTACACAGTTTCCGAGAAAGACTGGTTATGTGTTGAAGGATGGATACACCTGGATGTAGGTTTAGAGTTGATTGCGCGGTGCTTCCCGTGTATCCCCAACACCTGATTGCATAACTGGAAACTTTCGGAAATCTATAGGTGGTTTATCTAGTAGTTCTAGGCATTCTTCCAACAGATGCTTGATATGAAGTTTGGGGTTCTACATTGAGTGAAGTGGTTTTATGGACTTGTTCTGATCGGGAGTTGCATCTTAAAGGATCCTTGGCTATGCTGATCCGGGGATTGCAAAACCCTTTTGTAACACGTTCCATGAGCTTTCAGCACGAAGATGTCGAACGAAGCTTCTATCTTGTATTTGTTCTATCTGATCCTTGTTCCTTTTATTTACTTTTTGTTCTTCCAAGTGGCTTCTCGACCAGTTGATGTACCTGCAGAATTCATTCGTTCAATTCTCTGTTCGGATGATATTGTGAAGATCATGCTGCATATCTACCCTTTGTTTCATTTTGATTCTGGTATTCGAGTTGCTTCGATGTCAAATGTTGATTCCATACCTTTCCTAATCGGTGTTCTCATATTTCTATGGGAGTGCTAGTCCTTCTTGACCATCAAGATTTTCATGTTAATTCTTATCAACCGGTGTGCCTTCTCTTCAAGTTATTCCATACGGACGCCGTTGAGAAATCTGACGATTTGTCTGTTTCATTCATCCCAAGTTGTCTTTGTTTTCCCGCCCTCCCACCCTTCTTCTTCTCAGAGCAAGAATTCTCAGATGAAGTATCCATTTTATTCATGTGATATTTCTTCATTCTTTTCCTTCAATGTTCTTATCCGGTGCTTTATCGTGAAGATGCTCAAGAGCTTCTAGTTCATCATTCTTAATTCCAATAATTCTGCCGGTGGATGTAATTCAAGAATTTGGTGTTGATCTTATCCTTTTCCTCATTTCACAATGCTTTCTTATTCCGGTGCTCCAATTAATCATTCTCCTCTTGCTATTCTTATCCGGAGTGCTGAAGATTCATAATTCCATTGTTAATCCTGTCAAGCTATTTTGAGGTTGTTATCTTATTCAAGCCTTTTTAATTCAACCGGTTCAATATCTCTTAAGCAATCTTTTTCAACGGTGATTTCTTTGAGTGGGCCCTAACCCACAGGTTTTTTTTCCCAGGATCTTACCTGACTCTTCTATTTTCTGGAGTTATACTTAAATTCTTTTCAAAGTGTGACGTAAGAATGAATTTACATCAGTCACATGCCTTCTCCAGGACCGCTTCAAATTCTTTTCTTCATTGGTTCAACCTTTTAATTCTTCATTTCGGAGTATCTCGAAATTCTTCATGGCATTTCTCGTCTTCATTCTCAACATTTGGAGACCGGAGAAGAGTTTCTCTTAATCTTGGCCCGTTCTTCTTGAAGATTCGTGGTTCTAGCTTCATGTCAACCTCATTATTGTTCCGATTGTGAGGAATTATTTTTATGCCATCCGGAGCATTTTCATGAATTCTTTTCTTTGTGATCCTCCGAAGGCCATCATTTCAGAATATTTCTTCGTTCTCAGTTTTCAACTTCGTCCTCCAAATATTCTTCATTGATGTCTCTTCGTTCGTCTCCATATTTTTACGGTGGTTCTTTCAAGATTACTCTTCCTTGTTATCGTATCAATTCATTTGTTCTTTTCATAATCCTACCGGTGGTTCGTTAAATAATTATCCGAGGTTGTACTAGATCTCTCTTAATCCTTTCCAACGAGAATAAGTAGTATGCCAAATCCTTGGTTGTCATCAATTTAATTGGTGAAGGAGATGCATGACATAATTCTTATTCTTATTCCTTCAAGGTGATTTAATTCTTTTGTCTGGAGCTTGTTCATCATATCTTATTCTCGGTTCTAAGTTGTTCATCTTGTTTTCCGGAGCTCCAAGTTATTTCAATTATCTTTCAAACATCCATCTAATTCATCGCAGGCCTTGAATCTTATTCTTTTCATCTTTCACTTCTCTTGCTTTCATTACCGGAGTTTTCATGGTGGTTCATCATGTTTTAATTCATCCTTGAAGTCTTCATCAAGATTCTTGTTGGAGCTCAAGCATTCTTCTTCATGCATTTGAATTGCAATCCTTTCTACCTTATCTTTGAGATGGTGTTATGTCATTTTTGACAATTTCCCTTCATGTTTCATGATTCAAGAGTTATCAAGAATGAGATAATTAAAACCATCATTCCTTTCTCTTTAGGAGATCTTTCCAACCCTTCAATTTATTCGTTGGAGTTATCTTGGGTTGTATTTCACCTAAAAGCTTTCCCTGAGAATTGCTGCTATTATGGTGCTTATAAATGACCCAAGTTCTTCATTTGTCATTCCGGTGAGATAAGTTTATCGTCTCCTTGTTGATCTCAATCCAATCTAATGTTTTCGTCAGTGGCTGGTTGTCACCTCTTAATTTTGAGATGTTTTCCATAAGCCCACATCAAGCTTATTCTTTCGTTGTTGAATTTCCAACAACTCCGTTCAACCCTTCTTCGTAAGGATGCTCTTTCAAATTCATTATGGGAGAAGTTGTCTTTTTCTTCTCCGTTCTTTCTTCCCAACGATCTATATTCTATTCTTTCATTCCGGAGGCTTTGTGATGTTGCTCTCTTTAACCATCATCGCGTTTTTATCGAGATCATGTTCTTTTCCTTTGTTTATCTATTTAACCGGAGTGTTGTATTTCTTCATTCTAGTTCCGTCATCTTACCTAGTTTTGCCTATCTTTCAACCGGAGTGATGTCTGAGTCTTTCTTACCTCTTGTGCCATTCTTTCAATTGTTTCGGAGGCAGTGTTTCGTTGATTTCATCAAGTATCATCTCATCTCCTCAAGTTCATGTTAATTCCTTCCATTTTCAGACGAAGTGCTGCCCAAATTCTGTCATTCTTCTTCCTTGGTTATACCATTGCGGTTTCATATTCTTTTGGTTCGTAAGCTCTTGTTTCATGTCTTTCAACCTTCAAGGTTCTCGTAATGCTCCTTGTTACTCTTTTCTAACGGAGTTTTCATATTCGTTCATATCCGTTGCATTCTTTCCTTCAAGTTTGTTCAACCTCTCAAGGTTCCTTGGTTTCACTCGTCTGTCAAAGAAGCAACTTTGTTTTACCTCTTCCTCTTCCGTTTTTACCCGGTGATATCTCTAGGATCTCGGGTCGAGATCCTCTGTTAGTGTGGGAGAGTTGTGACGCCCGAAGACCGACGTCCCAGAAGATTCCAGAAGATTCCAGATGTTCAGGGTTCCCCTTGTGTTTCTTTTGTGCTTGTGTTATTTATTTTTGCATTGCATCATGTCATCATGCCAACATGTCATATTTATTTTTGCATCTCAACCTAAATAAATCGTGTGGACCTTCGGTCCATTTAAATCGAGGGAAGGTGACTTCTCTTTATAACATATAAAAGCCTCTCAATATTTAGGGAGCTATATTTATTAATTATTCCATTGCTTCGGAATCACCATAACACACTTGCATAATTTTCCCCATGTCTTTTCACTTCGAGTTTCACCTTCAAAATCTTGCCAATAATTCTTTTCCGTTGTTTCGAGGTTCCTCCAAAAATTTGAACATTTTTGGACACTTCTATAATCAAGTCATAGTTCAAACTATTTGAATTAAATTCAAATATGTTTGAATTATTTTCCGATTTGGCCTTTTGTATTTTTCTCCGGTCGTGCTCATTTTATGATGCCCGAGAAAAATAGTCCCTTGTCCTAATTCTTGCCCTAACCCCCTCCTCTTTTTCTTTTTCCTTCTCTTTCATTTTTTTTCTGCTAAAAAAAATCAGTTAAAGAGAGAGGACTCAGCCTCCAGGCCTCCTGGCCCGTCTCCTCCTCCTCTCAACCTCCAGCCGCGCCTTGGCCCATCAGGCCCAGCCGGCCATCAGCCTCTTGGCCGATTTCCCCCACCGAACCCTAACTCCCTTCGCAGCTCACACGTTCGCTCCCTCTCTTCCCTCGTGCGCCGCCAGGCTCTTCGACCCCGCTCCCTTCTCTCTCGCGCGAGCCCGCACCCCCCCTTTCTTCTCGTCCCGACCCTCCTTTCCCCCGATCTTCCTCTCCCCTCGCGCCGATCTCCCTGTTTCTCTCGCTCGCCCGAGCCTCTCACTTCCCCTCGCCCGCTCGCCTCTGCAGCCCCGTCGCCCAGGGCCGGAGTCCGGTCCGCGGCCTCCCTCCCAGCACCAGGAGCGCAGCTCCCTCCGTTCCTCTCCCTCCGCGCCAGGGCCCCTCCCCAGCCGGGTCGGACCCCGCGCCCTCCTCCAAGTGCTCCGCCAGCGCCTGGCCTCCCGCGTCAAGGCCCGGGCGCCCGTACCCGCGGGGGCCATAACCTTCCAGCACGCGGCAACCAGCAGCGCCCTCCCTCGTCCTCGCCACCACGTCACCGCAGGCCTCCGTTTTCAGCTCCGCGGCAACCACCGGAGTCCGGCCTCCCCGTTCTGCTGCAGCGCCGAGGCCCCTGGTTCTGTCCGGCCGACCGCATGGCTACTGCTGCCTCCTTCCTTTGTCGCTGCTGCCCTTGCTGCCCTTTGTTGTTTTGTGGCCGTTGTTGTTATCCCAGGACCTCGGAGACGCGTCAAGTTCCTCTACGGAAAACCCGAATGTCTACGAACCGTGACGAGTACGGCTACACGACGATACGACCAAGTACCCCGACATCGATGACATGAACGACTACTCGGATCAAGTACCACTACCGTCGCGAGATCGAGAACCCCCAAGTACCACGACGACCGGCTCGACAAGTACCACTACGATCGCGATGTAACAAGTACCCTGCCGGCGAGTACCTCTCCGATGAACGTGTACCACTACCGTCGCTCGACGACCGCGAGTACCACTACCGTCGCCCGAGTACAACTACCGCTACGAGAACGACTACCTTCGGTGAAGAAATGAGAACGTCTACTTCCTCTCCGAACGGAACACCTACTTCCACTACACCCCGTGAACGACTACTTCCACTACGAACTCGAACCGTCCCGAAACGCATGTTTCGAAGGTATAACCTCGAGTCGATGACCCGTGAGATGCATGCTTGTTGTGTTGTATGAAATGTTTCCCGTGTGCTTCGTGTCGTTCCGACCTTTTGTCATGTTCCTCGGTTGCCTCGCCACCGACTCGTGGGAACCCGGCAACGGGATCACCCCATCATCTCGTTTGACTCGTTCACACCGCCCTTCATCTTTTGCACCGGACTCTCAACGAGTTACCGGAACCGATATGATGCCGTTGCATCATTTTCGGATCGTTGCCGTGGCACCCCTTTCTTTCCACCACGATGACAAATGCTTCATATCTCTCTTGTTAACCTTAAATAATAATTGCATAAACTTGTTCATGTCATCCGCATCATGTTAACAACATTTAATATGTGTGTAATTGTTGTTGCTTTATAATTATTAAACATGCTCATGGGGATTTTCCGGATATGTTGTTGTTATTTCCGGCCTCATTTAAATTGTCTAGTTAGTATAGTTTTATTATGCTTCACCTCTTGCCATGCTAAAAACATTTAATCTTGTCTTGTTAATAATCGAGAGTCAATTAAATAATTAAATGTGGTGTTTCGTTAATATGCAACTCGTTGCATATTGATCTCCACTAACTTGTAGTATTTGTTTGTGCACTTTGCCATGCCATGCATATTTAAACCGGACATGCATCATACTTGTTTGTGCATCGTATGCCATGTTTATGATATGTGTGTTTACCGTGTTGTTTCTTCTTTCCGGTTGCTTCTCTTGTTAGCTTCGGTTTCGTTCCGGAGTTGTGAGGTTTCGCTCGTCTGTTGCTCCGTCTTCTTCGAGGATCCGTTCTTCTCCCTTGTGGAATTCCAGGCAAGATGACCGAACCCGGATACCATTACTATCTTTGCCTATTGCTAGTAGTTCCGCTCTATAGTTTTGCCTCGATGCCCATGTCTTTCTTGTTAGCCTCCTACTTGTAACCATGAACCTGTTTAACCACCCTACCTATGCAAACCGTTGCTTGGCTAAGTACGCTTCGCTCAGCCCCTCTTATAGCATTGTTAGTTGCAGGTGAAGATTGAAGATGCTTGCTTCATGTTGAAGTTTGGTTGGGTTATATCACACTGTATAAATGCTTAAAATGAAATCATCTATATACTGGCAGGGTGGAAGGCTAAGCCTTTTGCTTGGTGATTTGTTCCACTCATGCCGTTAGGAACCGTATAAACCGGTGTTATGTTCCTTGATTATGCGTTCCTAACACGGTTGGGGTGTATGGGACCCCCTTGATAAACCGCTAAGTGCTAAGTCTTTTCCAGCAAGTCCCAACATTTGGTACTATTTGCCTCATAATAACAACTTAATTAAATAATTAAATTTGCATAGGGGGTCGCACCCTCGGGTTCTTAATTCTACATAGCAGGGGGGGCCAGCGCTGATGGTGTTGGTCCCAAACGGGGGTTCTGCGGGGCCGCCTTGGGGCAACCCGAGGTATCTGGTATAACCTGTAGAATCGCCCATCCGGTCGTGTCCTGAGACTTAGATACGCGCGGCTACTATCAGGGTGTCGACACGCCGGGAGGATTTGCTGGATTAGCCTTACCTTAGTTCGGTGTAACTTGAGCACGGGATTCCGAGAATACTCGGGTCTTCCCACTTTGGAGTTGCGACTCCGCGGATCCTGGGCTTGTAATGGGCCAAGTTGGAACACCCCTGCAGGGTTTGAACTTTCGAAAGCCGTGCCCGCGGTTATGTGGCAGATGGGAGCTTGTTAATATCCGGTTGTAGATAACTTGACACAATGTTTCTAATACACTACCAGCGTGTGTTCCGTGACCGTCAATTTCCGAATAGGGATTCGGGAGTTGAACACGGAGGGGTTATGTTTGACCGGCTTTAGTTAGGATCACTTCGTGATCACTTCTCGACCGAGGCACTTCTCTTCTCGCTCTCGTATACGTAAGCTAGTTGCTAGTTGCTGCTGCAGACTCTTGTTGTTCCTTCACCTCTCGTTCTTTCTTCAGCCTTGTCCTCACCCAAGGCTTAAATAGTCTTGTTACCCGGGAACGGGATTGCTGAGTCCTCTGTGGCTCACAGTTACTTCACCACACCAGTTGCAGGTTAGGCCGAGTTTGATGCAGGAGCTGGTTCAAGTTCTTCACTGGGAGCTCGTTGAAGAGTTTGGCTGTTTGCTTGTGACGTTTCGACGATCAGTAGTGGTTCTTCTACTAGGATTCGATCCTGACCTGTGGCTTTATGTTGTTTTGGTATCTTTCTTTTGGATCTTCACCCGTAGTCGGGTTGTGATGTTTTGAATGATGTATTGCTTATGTATTGTATTGTGTGAAGTGGCGAGTGTAAGCCAACTATCTCCTTTTGCAATTTAATCCCTCTTTTACATGAGTCGTGCAAAGATACCAAACTTGAGATCATTCTAGGATGGGCTTATACCTTTAAGTCGTGCCTCGACACGTAGGAGGTATAGTCCCATCCTGGGCATTACACACACAGGAGGTGGAAAGGGTACAGTGATGCGAGGTTATCCCTCGCATTACATGACAAGGCACATTTAATGCGTCTTGCTTAGGTGTCCTTGCTTTATCGGGGACGGGGGAGAGATCTATCTTGTCCGTCGCCGCTCCTTCTTGTGTCGACACGCGCCCTGGACAGCGATGCTTGAGATGCCATGTAGGTAGGCAGGCAGCTGAGGTGGCGCAATGGTGGGTCTTCACGAAGATCTGCATGCCGCCACACAGGTGCCTGCCCAGCTGGTTGGGTCGGTAGCTGCATAAAGCGGTGGAAGTTTAGTCGGCGTGGGCCTGATGGTGGCCCTGCGGATGTCCTTGGCGAGGGTCTTGCCGGGGCCCCGGCAAGGGTCTTGCCGCAGCGCCTGCTGCCATCCCCGGCAAGGTGCTTGCCGGAGGTCTTGTGGCCTTCCTTGGCTGGGATCCCGCCAAGGGTCGTCGTCTTCTTAGTGCGTATCTGATCTTGAATGTCTTCACAAAGATCTGCATGCCACTACGGGGATGTCTCCCGAATCCTTGCCCCATGGAGGCAGTGGACTCAAGGGTGATTCGCTCCGTAGGCGTGGGGCGAGTTGCCGCGGCAAGGGTCTTGCCGGGGCTGCTAAAGCCGGCCCCGGCAAGGATCTTGCCGGGGCTGCTAAAACTGGCTCCCGGCAAGGATCTTGCCGAGGGAACCCGCTTCGTCCCTTTGCTCTTTGTGGTCTTGTCCTTAGTGTCGTTCTAGTTCTCTTGAGCTTCGGTCTTACCCTGGCTTGCCTCCCTTGCCTTGCTTGGTGCGGTGGTGCCCATGGCTCAGACTGCCCGTGCACAGTCATAGGGGTACAAAAAGTGTACCCCCCCTTTTGTACACCGACAGGAGCCCCCGGGCCTGGGCCACACATAAGCGCGACGCGTTGTTGGCTAGGCCCAGAACGGTGCGCGGGCAGGTGGGACGGTTTTTACCGTGGTAAGACTTTTCGCGCGCTGCGTTTCCCACGATCCGCGCGTGTGGCGCGGTGTGGAGGGGTGTGCGTGATGTGGGAGGCATGCGTGGGGTTGGTTCCCGCAGGCTTGCGTCACATCACAATAAAGGGGCGGTTCGCGCCTTCCCCATAAACGGGGGGGG
>LR738712.1:272579557-272670771 GCA_902687465.1 Secale cereale
CCCATTTACTGAATGGGGCCGAGGCGCGGTCCTCAAGGCGTCCACTCCCCATGATCATGGGGTGGGGAGAGGTCGCCTCACCCGTCGCCTCGGTTCTGCACATCTGCCACGTGTCTCCCATGCGCTTGAGGTGGCAAACGGTGGAGGCGGGAAACCGGGCCGTCGCAGGTTGGGGCGGCGGGTCGGTCCTGGCTCCCTGCGCCTTCCGTGTCTTGATTGGCCGAGCGGGGTGGTCGAGCCCCAACCCCGTTCCTTTATAAAGAGCGGGAGGGGAGGGACGGCGTCCCGCATTCTTCCATCTTCTTCCTCCTTCAGCTTCTGCTCCTCTCTTCCATTCGTCATGGAGAGAGGAAATCCCGGCCCTTCAACGGTGGCGGCGAGGGTCGCCGCTCGACAATGCGTCCCTCCTTCTCCTGCGCCTGTGGTGGCAGAGCCGGCCGCGAGGGGAAGGGGGAGGGGGCGAGGCCGTGGGTGAGGCCGGGGCGCTCGGGGAAGAGGAGGACGGGGTGGCCCGCCGGCCTCGCCCCCGCCAGCAGCTCCTCCTCCAATGGAGGGCCATGTTGGGGATGACCCTTGTGAGTTCTTCGTCGGGTTGCGCCGGCCGCCACACCGTCGCCTTCGTCTCCCGACTCCATTTGCGCGGGAGATGGAGCTGGATCCGCCGGAGTCATTGCGGCTGCACATGAGGGGCTGTGGGATCAGTGGCACGCGGGTCCGCGTTGACTTCCCTACTCCTCATGTGATGTATCTTCGTCGGGGATGGAAGACGTTTGCTCATATCCACAGCTTGACGGAGGGGCTCACTCTCCATTTTAAGCTAATGGAGGGTGGACTTCTCTCCGTCAAGGTCTTCGGGCACTTTGGGACTCGTACAAAGGTGCTGCGTGGAGAGCTCTTCTGATAGTGAGGGTTCCTCCTCGAGTGAGAGTGACGAGGAGGACAGCGGCAACGACGACGAGGGTGGTAGGCGGCAGGATGACGGGTCCGACTAGGTGCCGGGCGCCGCTCCTTGTGGAACCGGCGACCCCATCATCCGTGTCGCCGGCTCCTTGAACTTCTCGGGGCCGTCCCCTTGGGCGGCTGGCGTTCGGGGGCTGTGGAAAAGGAAGAGGGCGGGCGGCAAGGCCGTCAAGTCGGAGTACACGGGCACCGACGCCTTCGACGCGTACTGATGTCCTGCTGCCTCATCTTCGAGCTCTGCTTCCGGTGCCGCCATCACCATCCAGCCTTTGGGCGGCCACCAAGATGTTCTCTCGGTGTCTTCTGCCACCCGTAGCTCGCCTAGGTGCTCCTTTTGCCCTTCTCGCCTCCTTGACCTGCCTCCTGAGAAGAGGGACCAGAAAGGGATTACGAGCATATTATCTCTTTTTAGTTTGTAAGCCTTCGGGCACCTGTTAAATTTAAAACTTGTAATCCCCTTGTTCATGTTTTTCATTCCCTATGGACTGTACCTGGGCGGGATGTTTTTTAATGAAAAAGGGATGTTTGCTGGGTCATTTGTTCGCAGGTAGAACCCACAACAGGGAACAAATCCCTGATATCTCTAAGATAAACATTTTCTTTCCCGACATCAGGCCTCGCCATCCCCCCACTTCGCTCGACCTTTCTCACGCCTTTGGCGGAGGCAGGGATGAAGTGGGTTTAGGCTCCTTGTTTTACCCTTTCGCTGCCGCGACTACGACCAAACTCGGTCCCAGGAACGAGCCCTAGGGCCTAGAGTTAGAGGAGCACGGTAGCCTAAGGATAAAACGAGGTTTCACATACCTCAGTCCATAATGGAATGCATGATAAGAGATGAAGAACTTATCTGAAGCTGCAGCCCCCGGCAACCCTGGTTTGCTGTGGGTGAATCTTTGCTCTTGGAGCCCCAGGCAATACTGGCTCGCCGGCGCCTAGATGCTGGTTTGTTCCTTTTTTTCTCCCCAAGTGGTTTCGGTAAGGATATCTGTGTGTCCTGTGAACCAAAGAAGATTAAAGAAAGACAAAGAGATGCAAACTCGACCTCTAAGCTAGGGGTTAGCCGCCGCTAAGCACTATCAACCCTAACCAAGGACGAGACTCGACCTAGCATGCATGCTATAACTTAGGGCGCCAGCGCTTCATTTATTTATGCTCAAGGTCTGCGCCTGGCTTTGTACAAAGGGTTACATGCCTTGTCGGCAAGGCTTGTACAAAAGGTAGCTTGCCCGGGGGGCCCGGCAAGCCGCGCCTCACGGGTAAAACTTGCGAAGATGCTCAATGTTCTAGGAGTTGCTCACCGGAACGGCATTTTCGGTCTCCAGGCGGACTGCGCCAGGCCTGGTGACTCGTATTACCCGATAAGGGCCTTCCCACTTTGGCGTCAACTTGTTGGTATTCTTGGCCGATTGAATGCGCCGAAGAACAAGATCGCCTTCCTCAAAGCTTCGGGCACGGACCTTGCAGCTATGGTAGCGGCGCAAGGCTTGCTGGTAGCGTGCTGCTCTCACAGCTGCCCGAAGACGATCTTCCTCAAGGAGCGTTGCGTCATCTTGCCACAGTTGCTCTTGCTCAAGCTCATCATAAGCGAGCACTCGAGGTGGCCCGTATATGAGTTCAGTGGGGAGAAGTACTTCTGCCCCGTATACTAGGGCAAAGGGTGTCTGGCCGGTGGCTCGATTTGGCGTCGTTCTGATCGACCAAAGAACCGTCGGCAACTCGTCAATCCAGCGCCTTCCACTCTTGCGCGGCTGGTCAAAGGTCTTTGTCCTTAAGCCTCATAGTACTTCAGCGTTTGCTCTCTCAGCTTGACCATTGCTTCACGGGTGAGCAACGGAAGCGAAACAGACTTTGCTGCCGAGGTCTTGGGTATATTGCATCAAGGTGCGGCTTGTGAATTGTGTGCCGTTGTCGGTGATGACCCTGTTGGGTACACCAAAACGGCACACTAGTCCCTTGAAGAATTTGACGGCTGACAGAGCTGTGACCTTCCTCACTGCCTCCACCTCTGGCCACTTTGTGAACTTGTGATTGCGATGTACAAGTACTCAAAGCCCCTGGCAGCACGGGGGAAAGGGCCCAGTATGTCGAGCCCCCAGACCGAGAAGGGCCAGGAGAGAGGAATGGTTTGAAGGGCTTGAGCTGGTTGATGAAGTTTCTTTGAATGGAACTGACACGCTTCACATCTGGTCACCAGTGTCGTCGCATCCTGGAGGGCAGTGGGCCAGAAGAAGCCTTGCCGAAATGCCTTGCCGGCAAGGGCTCTTGACCCTATGTGGGATCCACATATGCCTCCATGTATCTCTGCCAACAGCGCCAGTCCTTCCTCTCGAGGGATACACTTCAATTTCACGTCGTTCGGTCTCTTTCTGTACAGGACGTCATCGACGAACTAGTACATATCAGATCGACGGACTACTTTTTCCGCTTCTTCCTGCTCCTCAGGAAGTTCCCCAGTTTGGAGGAATCGGATGGTATGCTATGCCCACGCTGGAGCCTGGGGCTCGATGGCGAGGAGTAAAGGCATTTCCTCTGCTATAGGAGCGGCTGTCTCGACGGCAAGAGCTTGACGCTCCGCCGAAGCTAGCCATCCCGTGGCGGGCTCAGTGTCCCTGGCAACATCCTTGCCAGCGGCTCCGGGGAGCTCGGCGGGAAAGTACTTGTCGGGCCCTGATTTCCTCCTCTTGTTTTTGTCAGGGGAAACTGTCCTCCCACGAGCACCTATGGGACCGGAGCCCCTTCTACGTTGCGGTAAGGGAGCGGAGGGAGCACGGAGAGCAGATCGAGGAGCGCACGCGGGCAGTTTTACCCAGGTTCGGGCCGCGCGGACGCGTAAAACCCTACTCCTGCCTTAGGTTGTATTGAGTTCTTGAGCTCGAGAGCTTGAAGAGCTACAGTACTAGCTACACCGAGCGAGAGAGTTGTCTAGGTTTCGAACCCTTTCTACGTTGTGCATGGGCCTCCTTTTATAGCTCAAGGGGTCACCGACAGGTGTCAACGTAGAGGAGGGTAAAAGTGTAATTTTGGTGGTAGTTGTAATAGTGCGTGAATAGTGCATGAACAGTGATCTTTACCTAACCTTGACAGTGGGGGACAAGGGCATTAAATGCCCGTCGCCGTCGACCCCAAAAGCGTCCGCCCATGCTTCTCCGTTCGCCACGGCGGTAGCCTCGTCACCGTGGCTTGCCACCGTGTGACCCATGCTGCACAGCCATCTGCCACGTGCCCCTGGAAGGGCCCCAGGGCGACACGTGGGCCGTTGAGCTGGAGCGCGGGCACACAGCGTAGGTCTCCCCGGCAAGCACCTTGCCAGGGTAGCGATCTTGCCGGGCCCGGAAGCTTGTCGGTCTCCGGGTCCTGCCGGGGCGCAAGATGCGCCGAGGCATCTCTTGAGATATGTATTCCTTGGCCTTCCTGGCAAGCTCCCCTTGCCAGGGTCTTGTGCTAAAGTGATAGCCTTGAGCCTGGTGCGGCCTTCCCGGCAAGCTCCTCTTGCCGGGGCCTTGATTTTCTGTCTTGTATACTTTGTTCTTGAATGACTTCATAAGGACCAGAAAGGTACTTGGCGAGCACGTGGTAAGCCCTGCCGCGGGAAGCTACTACCGCCCGTGCACAAGTTGGGGTACTAAGGTACCCCTATCTTAGTACACCGACAGGAGCCCCCGGGCCTGGGCCACACACGGTGCCGAGCGCTGTTGGGCCAGGCCCAAGACAGTGCACGGGCACACGCGGCCCACGGCAAGCCGTATCCGCCGCATCCCTCCCTAACGGCACGCGTCGATTGCGGCGTCGTGGGAGAGATCGTGGCTTGTTTCTTTAATGGGAAATGCGGAACGTCCCCCACTCCCCCCTTAAAAGCAGAGGAAGCAGGGGCAGTCCCCCTCCATCGTCTTCATTGCGCCTTGATTCTCCAGAAACCTCCGCTGCTTCTTGCCTCCGCCCCTCCTCCGCCGTCTTCCGCATCCGCGGCGCCGTAGAGCTCCTCGCCTCTTCCCTCGCCGCCTCCGCCATGGCTCCGAAGAGCGACAAGGCGAAAAGCGACAAGGCTAAGAACGACAAGGCCAAGAAGGAGAAGTCCGAGCAGGTGGCGAAGCTGGCCGCCCTGCGGAAGAGGTGCGTGGTCTTCGCGCCGAGGCTTGGCGCGAGGGAGCTGCGGAACAAATATTATTTGTTCTGGGCGAGGGAGACCAAAGCTCATCCCCGCACCAGAGCCTTCCCCGCCGTCGCCAAAGATATGTTCCCCGGCGGGTACTTCTTCTTCGCTGCATTTTTCCACTGTGGTCTGTGCCTCCGTTCTCGGAGTTCTTTTGTGATATCATGAACACATTTGGCCTCCACCTCCTAGATTTCACCCCCAACGCCATCCTTACGATGGCCGTTTTCGTACATCTGTGCGAAAACTATGTTGGGATTCATCCAAACGTAGCCCTTTTCCGCCACTTCTTCATGCCTAGAGTAGAGGCTGGCGCTCCCCTCTCCGGCGGCATCTCCTGGATCTTCAGGCTGAACAAGAAGGACTCGTACCTGAAGGGAGAGCTCTGCGGCAAGTGGGAGGAATGGAGAGCCGATTGGTGCTGGGTGGTGGAGGATAAGCCGGAGCCCTTCACCGCGCCGCGCACAACTGCCATAGTGCGCGGCAGGGATTGGAGCGAATTGGCTCCAGAGGACAACAAGCTTAGTATCGCCCTCATCAAGATTATTCGTCTCCGGGTCGCCAATCTGACTATCGGAGAGGTTGGAGCAGATTTCCTTCGCCGCCGCATCGCCCCTTTACAAGAAAGGAAAAGGCCTGCCTGGGAATTCGGCAATGCGGCAGATATCATGAGGCTGCGCCCTGGATTAAACTATAACTTCACTGCCTTGGAGTTGAAGGGGATGGTCCGAGAGCTCTTCAAGCATGACCCGCCCCACCCGGAGTGGTTCAAACCTTCCCGGGGAGTGGTGCCGCTGTGCAACAGCACTGCCCGTGATTCCTTGCGCGCGATGATGCCTGCGTGCGACTCCCATGGCGTCGCCCCCACTTGGATAGAGCCTCCGCCGGATACTGTGCTGACCTTCTTTGACAACTTGGTCGAGACGCCCCGCAACGCCGAGGAGAACAGGGGCCTCACCCGGGCCACTACGGAACGTGATATAGCTTACATCGCCACCAGGATGGAGGAGGCCGCCACAGCTGCGGCGGCGGGTGATTTTGGGTATACCGTGGAAGAGGCACAGGCCGCGGACGCAGTGAGCCAAACAGAGGAGGCGGAAATCCTCAAGCTGCTGAAACTTGCGCCCGAGGAGTTTGCCGGGGAGCCTTCCGTGAAATTTGCCGAGACGAGCGAAGTTGCCGGGGGAGCGATGCCGCTGGGCACGGCGCTGAGTCCAGCGGGCCTGCCGAGGAGGAGGAGGACGCCGAGGCTGATGAAGACTCTGGTGGATCTCTGAATCTCGATGACGACGCTTCTTCATCCTCAGAGAACTCCCCGCCTCCGGCAAGTCCCACGCAACAACCGAGGAAGCGCCTCCGCGAGGCAGCTGGGACGGCGAGGCCGCAAGCGCCTCGACAACAGCCAGCGCGCCGTGCGACGCGCGCCACCAGGACGAGCGAAGTCGTCAAGGAAGCGCCCCGTGCTCGAGCGCCAAGCGGAGGGGGATCTTCCCGGAGCGGAACGGGTGCTCCTTCTGCCCCTTGGTCCTCGGCGACGACGGGGGCCGGGTCTTCACAGCCCACGGCCCCGGAGCCCACCAAGCGCCCGAGGGAATCTTCTCCTCCAGCTCCTCGCGCGGGAGCAAACCAGGCGGAGTTTGACTTCTCCGCCCTCAGCTCCGACGAAGAGGAAGAGGAGTAAGTACTTGCAATTCTTTTAGTTTCTTCGATTTTGTCTTGATTTTCCTTGCTGGTTCTGATCTTGTTTTTGCTCTGCTTTCAGGACCCTGACCCAGCGGATGGCGAAGAGGGCCAAGATCCCTGTGGTCGAGATTGAAGACGACTCGCCCGCCGCGGCGACAGGAGACGGGCCAGTGGCAAACTTGCCGGATCAACCTACTGCTCCGAGGAGCAGCCCCCAGCGCAGCCCCCAGCGTAAGTCTGGTATTTATTTTTCTGCTTGACGGGCGCGCTTGAGATTGTTGCTTGGTTGACGTTTTGATGTCTTGTTTGTCTTGTGCAGAAGTGGAGCCGCAGCCGCGGGAGCGCCCGGAGGTCGCCCCTGACGAGCCACTTGCTCCACCCTCCCCGCCAAGGGTGAACTCCCCGGCAAGGGAGAATGCTCCGCCAAGGACGGGCACTCCGCCAAGGGCGAGTACCCCGCCAAGGGTGAGCAGCCCGACAAGGGTGAGCACCCCGCCAAGGGAGGGCGCGAGCGGCCCTCCGCCAGCAGGGGCCACCACTCCGCCGCCAAGGGTGAACTCCCCGGCGAGGGAGCCTGTCGTTGAAGAAGTCCGCGAAGGTAAGTCTTGTAATTTCTTCTCCTTGAGCTTGTCTTTTTGGATATTTGCTTGACTCTTTCTTTTTCTTTTTCTTCTGCTAGATCCTCCTGCACCGGAGCGGATGGAGACGGAGACCACCGGTGAGGAGGGCGCGCACGGCGACGGCGGCAACGCCACTGCCGCTGACGAGCCGGCCGTCGAAGAGACCGCTCCGACTACCGACGCCGCGGCTGGGGAAGAGGCCGGCGACCACACTGCTGGCCCGGAGGCCGCAGGAGCGTCGGAGGCTGCACCGGTCGCCGACCCCTCCGCCTCCACGGAGCGGTCGGGTGTCTACCTTGAGGCCGCCAACGGGGTCTTTATACAAGTTCCGTGGGCGTCCTCGTCTCGAGCACCCGTGGAGGGAGAGACCTTTGACGGAGAGGTCCTCGCCTCCGCGGGGTTGAAGGTTGTTGAGGCGGCCGGCGGCAGCGACGAGCCCGAAGAGGAGAAGCTCCTTCGTCGGCTCCTGGCCTTGTACCGGGCCAGGCAGGCAAAGTTGGAGTCTCGGGAGGCTCTTGCCGCCAAGGCTGGAGCTGATCTGGAGAAGCGCGCCGCGGAGCTCCACGCCGACAACCAGGCGGCCCTCCGCAACTTGGCGGAGGAGCGCGAAGAGCTTGCCGGGGCGCAGCAAGCCTTCCTCCTTGAGAAAGCTGAGGCCGAGGAGCAGCAGCGGTTGGTCGGCGAGGAGCTGTCCCGGCGAGAAGGAGCACTCAACCAACGGAAGGTCGACCTCGACGCCCACGAGGACGACCTCACCGCCCGGGAGCAAGCCATTGGCGGGGCTCTGAAGGAGGCGAGGAGCGTTGCAGCCGCCGCAGAGACCGCCAAGAAGGATCTGGAAGCCAAGGTGGAGCAGCTGGAGTTGTACCTGAAGGCGAGCGAGGACAGAGTCACTGCGCTCAATGTGGAGTGGGAGAAAGATGCCCACACCAACTCTGAGCTGCAGGTACGTCTCTCCAAGAAAGGCGACGAGCTCACCGCCGCCAAGGATTCCATTGCTCACTTAGAGTTGAAGGTCTCCACTCTTACTGATTCGCTCGACGCCGCCCGGGACCGCGAGACGAAGCTAAAGGACGAACTCCGCAAGGAACGGGGCCTGGTGGAGAGCGCCGCCGTCTCGGCGAACCAGTTCAGCCGGGCAGTGGAGCAGTGGACTGATGAGTTGGTCACCTCCGCTGCCAATATTGACAAGGAGATGATGGCGCTGAGGGCGGAGCACCTCGTGTACTCTCCGGACGAGAACCTCCCCCACAGCGCCAAGTTGAGCCTGTTCTTCAGGGTAATTGCGCCGGCGCTTGCGCGGATGCGGGAGAAGATCCCCGTGCAGCTGGCCGACGAGTCGCGTCGGCTCTGCATGGGCACTCTGGAGCGCGTCTTGTCGAAGATCGTCTACCGCAACCCCGACATCAACCTCGTCAACGTCCTCCGCACCTTGCCGCCCGAAGCTGATCATGAGGCGTTGAAGGCGTAGGTTGCCCACATCGTTGGCAAGGTGGGTAAGATCACAAGGCGTGAAGGCGACCGCGTGGACTAGATTCCTTTGCTTCTTTTTCCTTTGCCGCTGCCAATTAAGTCATAGGCAGTAGTTGATTAGAACAGCGGCAAGCTATCTTTGTAATATACAATCTTATTTTGAACAATCAATGCAGTGTTATCTCCCTTGCTTTTGGTCCTCCACTTTGTATGCTTTCTTCCCTACGCTTTTAGGGGACTTGCCGGCAAGGGGCCCTTGCCGCGAGCGCTGAGTGCTGGACTCTTAGCAGCCTGCTGGCAAAAGACCTTGTCGGCAAGTAACCTTGCCGCAGCTAGTCGCAGCACACTTAGACTGCTGAGCGAACTCGGAAACGAAGTAAGGGCGCGACACTTGTCGCAGCTCACTTAAGCCATTGAGCGTGCTCGAAACAGAGTAAGGGCGCGGCTAGCCATGGGTAGGTTCCTCCGCGCACAGGTTTTCCATACAAAGTGTGGTTGTTCAAGGAAGACAACTAAATTTTAAAATTAAAAATTTGAATTACTCAAACTTTGGTAACTTAGCTTTCATAGATTGTTTGCTCCCCGACAAGGCTTCTCTTTCTTGAACAGCACTTGGTTCATCCTCCATCCCCTTCCCCCCCGGCAAACTTGTGCGCGAGGAATATTCCTTCTACTTAAGAGGGAAAGAAAAATAGGAGGAAAAACAAGTATAGGGCCTCATGGCTTGCTAATGATTACCGGGGACGTGCGTTGCACAAGATGTCAAACAATTCATGCAAATACCAAAGAAAAGTATGAAAACGACGAATAGTGCGAAGCACAAAAGCTTTACTGATGCACGGGGTCTGCGCCCGGCTTTGTACAAAGGTTTACATGCAACAGCGGCAAGACTCGTACAAAAGGTGGTTGCCGGAACGGATCACGGCAACCGCGCCTTATGGGTGAAATTTGCGAAGATGCTCTATGTTCCAGGAATTGCTCACCGGTAAGCCTTCTTCGGTCTCAAGGCGGACAGCTCCGGGCCTTGTGACTTGTCTCACCCGATAAGGGCCTTCCCACTTCGGCGTCAACTTGTTGGAATTCTTGGCGGACTGAACACGCCGAAGAACAAGGTCGCCTTCCTCGAGACTCCTGGGCTTGACCTTGCGGCTATGATAGCGGCGCAAGGCTTGCTGGTATCGAGCAGCTCGTACAGCAGCCTGGAGACGTTCCTCCTCAAGGAGCAATGCATCATCTTGTCGCAGTTGCTCTTGCTCGAGCTCATCATAAGCGAGCACTCGAGGAGATCCGTATACGAGTTTCGTGGGGAGAACTGCCTCTGCTCCATAGACAAGAGCAAAGGGTGTCTGTCAGGTTGCTCGATTTGGTGTCGTCCTGATTGACCAAAGAGCCGCCGGTAACTCCTCTATCCAGTTTCTTCCGCACTTGCGCAGCCTGTCGAAGGTCCTTGTCTTGAGTCCGCGCAGCACTTCAGCATTTGCCCTCTCCGCTTGACCGTTGCTCCTCGGGTGGGCAACAGAAGCGAAGCAGACCTTGGCGCCAAGGTCTTGGACGTACTGCATGAAGGTGCGACTTGTAAACTGCGTGCCGTTGTCGGTGATGATCCTGTTAGGGATTCCGAAACGGCAAACAATCGCTCTGAAGAACCTGACCGCTGACTGTGCTGTCACCTTTCTTACTGGTTCCACTTCTGGCCACTTTGTGAACTTGTCGATTGCTACGTACAAGTACTCAAAGCCCCCGACTGCGCGGGGAAAAGGGCCGAGGATATCGAGCCCCCAGACCGAGAAGGGCCAGGACAAAGGAATCGTCTGGAGAGCTTGAGCTGGCTGGTGAATTTGCTTGGCATGGAACTGGCACGCTTCACACTTGGTTACTTGTGCAGTTGCATCTTGGAGGGCTTCTGGCCAGAAGAACCCTTGCCGGAATGCCTTCCCGGTAAGTGCCCTTGCGCCAATGTGGTGGCCACATATGCCTCCATGTATATCTGCCAACAGCTTCTGTCCATCTTCTCTGGAAATGCACTTCAACCTAACACCATTGAGTCTTCTTCTGTACAGTTCATTGTCAACGAACTGGTACATACTTGACTGCCTGGTTATTTTCTCTATCTCTTCTGGCTCGTCGGGAAGTTCTCCAGTTTGCAGAAAACAGACGATCTGCTGTGCCCATGCTGGAGCCTGAGGCTCGACGGCAAGGACTAAAGGCATGAGGGCTGCTGCGGGAACCTCAGCTTCTACGGCAAGAACCTGCGATTCTGCCGGAGCTGATGGTCCCCCGACAAGCCTGCCGGGGCAAGGCTTGTCAGGAACGCCTGCTTCAGCTGTACAGACCCTTGGGTCTGCAGGAGCAAACTGTTCCTCAGCACCTTGGCTGTTGATCTTGGGGACCTTGGCGGCGGCTTCTGGAAGATCCGCCGGCAAGTAGTCGCCGGAGACCAACTTTCTCTTCTTGTTCTGCCCAACTGACGGTGTAACGGATGGCTGAGTTAACTTGAGCAAGAAGGTCCCTGGTTCCACAGGTAATTTCATTGCAGCACACTTTGAGAGGCCATCTGCAATATCATTCTGAGCTCCTGGGACGTGCTCCATTTGCAGACCCTCAAAGTGTTCTTCAAGCTTCCTCACTTCATCAACATAAGCTTCCATCAAAGGGCTCTGGTAACTCTTATTCACTTGTCGGACCACCAACTGTGAATCTCCCCGCACAATCAACTTCTTGATCCCAAGTTCGGCCGCAATTCTGAGGCCGGCAAGCAAACCTTCATACTCAGCAGTATTGTTTGTCGCTTGTTCCTTGGGAAAGTGCATCTGGATAACATACTTGAGGTGCTCTCCGGTGGGTGCTATGAGTACCACGCCGGCACCGGCGCCTTGTAGCGAGAAAGCACCATCAAAGTACATCATCCATTCGTTGCTCGCTTCTTGGACGGGGACGCTTGTCTCTTGGACTTCTTCATCTGGCGTTGGGGTCCATTCTGCTATGAATTCCGCCAAAGCTCTGCTCTGTATGGTTGAAGTACTCTCAAACTTGAGAGCAAAGCTTGACAGCTCCAGTGCCCACTCGACGATCCTGCCTGTTGCTTCGGGATTTTGCAATATCCTCTTCAACGGAAAGCGAGTGACCACTGTTATCTCGTGCGCTTGGAAGTAATGGCGCAGCTTCCTTGAGGCCATGAGGAGGCCGAACAGCAACTTCTGCACCCCAGAGTATCTTGATCTAGCCCCCTGCAAGAGGGAACTCACAAAATACACTGGGCGCTGCACCATCTTCTTTCGCACTTCTCCTTGTTCCTGCGCAGACTTGTCCTTGTCGGGGCCAGAGCTTGTCGGTGGAGCCCCCTGCTTGTCGCTGGGTTCGCTTGCCGGGGATGTGGGTTCCTCATCTGCCTCCCTCTCCGCTACCAACGCAGCACTAACCACTTGATTGGTTGCCGCTAGGTACAGCAGCAACTTCTCTTGTGGTCTAGGTGCGACAAGTATTGGAGTAGAGGACATGTATCCTTTCAAGTCTTGCAACGCTGCCTCCGCTTCCGGAGTCCATTTCATAGGACCTGCCTTTTTCAAGATTTTGAAGAAAGGCAGGGCGCGTTCTGCGGACTTTGAAATGAACCTGCTGAGGGCAGCCACACAACCAGCAAGTCTTCTTACGTCCTTGACGCGCTTCGGGGCTTCAATCTGCTCGATGGCTTTTATCTTGTCGGGATTGGCTTCAATCCCCCTCTGGGACACAAAGAACCCGAGAAGCTTGCCGGAGGGGACTCCGAAGACGCACTTCTCGGGGTTCAACTTGAGCTAGATCTTGCGCAGGTTCGCAAATGTTTCCTCCAAGTCTTGGATCAGGGTATCCTTGCTCTTACTCTTGACCACTATATCATCCATGTAGGCTTCTACATTTCTGTGTATCTGTGGCTCAAAAGCAGTGTGCACCACCCTTGAAAAATGTTGAGCCTGCATTCTTCAATCCAAAGGGCATGCGTATGAAGCAATATGTGCCACATGGAGTAATGAATGCAGTCTTCTCTTCATCTTCCTTGGCCATGAATATCTGGTGGTAACCTGAGTATGCATCAAGGAAGGAAAGCAGCTCACATCCGGCGGTGGAGTCAACAATCTGGTCAATACGCGGCAAGGGAAATGGATCCTTGGGACACGCTTTATTCACATCAGTGAAGTCTATACAAAGTCTCCACTTCCCATTGGCCTTGCGCACGACGACTGGATTGGCTAACCACGTGGGATGGATCACGCCTCTAACCAGGCCTGCTGCTTCCAACTTCTTTATCTCTTCGGCGATGAATTCTTGGCGCTCCACGGCTTGCTTCCTGACCTTCTGCTTGACGGGCCGCGCATGAGGATAAACAACAAGCTTGTGCTCAATTACCTTCCTGGGAACGCCGGGGATGTCAGATGGTTGCCATGCAAACACATCGACATTCGCCCGCAGGAAGGCAACGAGCGCGCTTTCCTATTTGTTGTCGAGCGCAGCACTGATGGTGAAGGTACCACCAGTGCCGTCCTCTTTGGCGGACACCTTCTTGGTTGCCGGTGGAGCTGCCATTCCTTTCTTGCACTTGCCGGTGGAGCTCGATGGTGCGTCCTCGACGGCAGCGCAGCACTCCGAAGAGGTGCGTTTGCCGGAGTGGGCCCCAGAGCTCTTGCCGGACTTGGCCTTGGTCTTCCCTCCGGGAGCTTCAGCGGCAAGTGTGTTGCTCTCTGCTGCGGCTGCTGCATCCCGGTAGATCTTGTCGGCGCAGATAAGCGCGTCCTTCTTGTCGCCAGGGACAGAGATGACGCTTATCGTCCCCGGCATCTTGAGTATGTTGTAAGCATAGTGGGAAGCTGCCATGAATTTGGCGAGTGCAGGACGTCCAAGTATCCCATTGTATGGTAATGGGATATCGGAAACATCGAACGTGATCCTCTCCGTCCTGAAGTTGAGCTCCCCGCCAAAGGTCACTGGCAGCGTAATCTTTCCCTTCGGCTTGCTCCTTCCCGGGTTGATCCCTTGGAACGACCCGGTTTCTTCGAGCTCGCCGTGTGGGATCTGTAGCTTCTTGATCACAGCTGAGGAGATCAAGTTCAGGCCGGCCCCGCCGTCAACCAACATCTTGGTGACCTTGAGGTTGCGGATAGTTGGTGAGACCAACATCGGCAAGCACCCGACCGCTGTGGTGCGGTCAGGGTGGTCCTCAAGATCAAAAATGATGGGCGTGCCGGACCACCTCAGCAGCCTGCGTGACTCGACGGGCGGCTCTGCTGCGTTCACTTCTCGCACCCACTGCTTGAGCTGGCGGTGGGAAGTGTGCAGAGAGGCACCTCCGTCGACACACAGAACCTCTGTGGCCTTCTGGAACTCCTGCTCGCTGTTGTCTCCTTCTTCCATGTCATCATCGTCGTCTTCGTCCTCATCCTTGTCGCGGCCCCGGGGAGGTCTATCACCTTGCCGCTGCTTGGCCTTGCCGCGCGTCCTCCCCAGCCATTGAACGGCCGCTTCTTGCTGGGTTCTCCTCCGCCTCCTTGGGCCTTCTCCTTGTCGCGACACTCGTATTCAGCCTTCTGCTGCTCTACGAGGTACTCGACTCTTTTGCAGTTCTGAAGATCGTGGCCCTTGGTGCGGTGGATCTTGCAGTACTGCTTGTCGGAGCCGTCCTGCTTGTCGGCTGCCGCTACAGGGGCGGGCTCCTTGCCGGAACCGCCAGCCTGTGCCTTCTTGGCGGGAGCCTCCTTGCCGGACTGCTCGACAACCAGCACCTCCTTGTTCTTTTTCTTTCTGTTGTTCCGCCGCCGGCTCTTCTTTGCCGGGGCGGCATCCTCGCTGTCGCTTCCTCCCGCGCCAGTATCCTCTCCGAGGAGTCTCCTCCCCTCTTCGACGCGCGCGCACTTGTCAGCTAGAGCGTAGAGCTCGCTGACGTCCCGAATCTTGGTCATGGCCATCTCTTCCCTCTTCCGGCGGTTACGCACGTTCTGATGGAACGCGCTGATAACCGCGGCAGGGTGGACGTCGGGAATGTTATGCTGCACGCGGCTAAATCTCTGGATGTACTTGCGCAGGGACTCTCCCTCCTTCTGGGCTAAGATGTGGAGATCGCTCTCCTGGCCGTGGGGTTTGTGGCCGCCCGTGAAAGCGCCAACAAACTGGTAGCACAGATCCGCCCACGAAGAAATGGAGTTCTCCGGCAAGTGCATAAGCCAAGACCGGACGTTTGGCTTAAGCACTAGCGGGAAGTAGTTGGCTAGTATCTTCTCGTCGCGTCCCCCGGCAGCCTGCACTGCTATAGTGTAGATGCTGAGGAACTCCGAGGGGTGTGTCTTGCCGTCGTACTTCTCGGGTACGTCGGGCTTAAAATTCTTCATGCTGGGCCACTGGACTTGCCGCAGCTCACGGGTGAACGCAGGGCAACCTGCCGCGTACGGCAAGTCACCTGGTTCACCGGGCGCGTGCGCGTCGACAGCGGTCCCAGCGCGCTGATCTGACTGTCTTCGGGCTTCTCGTCGACGCTCGATGCGAGTCCGAGCGTCTTCTTGACGCCTGTCGTCTAGGACTTGGCGCTGATCGCGGCAAGCCCGCGGATCCGACGACGCCATAGAGTTGTCGTCGACGTTGATCCGGCGGGGTGGCGATTTCTGCTTTCGCGGCGGGGAGTGCACGGTAGTTGCACCCCCGGCGGTCTTGTCGCCATCAACCTTCGCTTGATCGACTTGCCGTGGCCGTGAGGTTGCCGGCTGCTGCGGCGCGTCGTTGTTGGCGAAGGCGATGAGGCTCTGGATCGTCGCCCTCCAGTCTTCGGCCTTGTCTGCCGCTGGAGGGAAATCGAGGAGCAGCTGTGCTCTTGCTAGAGCTTCTGCGGGAGAAGAGGGGAACGGCGGCGAGCGGTGCGAGGAGCGGGACACGCTCGGACTTCTAACCACGTTAGAAGGAGCATGTTCCCGCCCCGACGACCGCGCCTTGCTCGTGCCAGCACGCTGGCCTTGAGCATCCCGCGATCCTCCGGCCTGGCTACGCCCCAGCAAGCGTATGGTACCTCCAGTACCACGCCGCTGCGGGTCTTGTACCTCCCGAGAGAGACGTGGCGCGTCCACGGACACCGAGGCTTTAAAATTCGCCCGATCGTCCATCTTGTCCTTGGACTTGGTGGCGCCGTGAGTTTCCTCGCCGGCGACCACCCTTCCGCCGGTGTCTCCTCCACCAACCGTTGGTTCTGGTGGCGGTGGAATCGACGCAGACGGGCCTCCGACCTCCGAAGCCTTCTTCTTCGGAGGCATATCGTTGTAGCTGATGAAGTTGATGAAGCTGGAGAGGTTGATGAAGAATGCGCCCGCGTGAGCGCCGGATCAGGTTCGCACAACCTCGACGCCCCCCTACCTGGCGCGCCAAAGATGTCGGGGGAAACTGTCCTCCCACGAGCACCTATGGGACCGGAGCCCCTTCTACGTTGCGGTAAGGGAGCGGAGGGAGCAGGGAGAGCAGATCGAGGAGCGCACGCGGGCAGTTTTACCCAGGTTCGGGCCGCGCGGACGCGTAAAACCCTACTCCTGCCTTAGGTTGTATTGAGTTCTTGAGCTCGAGAGCTTGAAGAGCTACAGTACTAGCTACACCGAGCGAGAGAGTTGTCTAGGTTTCGAACCCTTTCTACGTTGTGCATGGGCCTCCTTTTATAGCTCAAGGGGTCACCGACAGGTGTCAACGTAGAGGAGGGTAAAAGTGTAATTTTGGTGGTAGTTGTAATAGTGCGTGAATAGTGCATGAACAGTGATCTTTACCTAACCTTGACAGTGGGGGACAAGGGCATTAAATGCCCGTCGCCGTCGACCCCAAAAGCGTCCGCCCATGCTTCTCCGTTCGCCACGGCGGTAGCCTCGTCACCGTGGCTTGCCACCGTGTGCCCCAAGCTGCACAGCCATCTGCCACGTGCCCCTGGAAGGGCCCCAGGGCGACACGTGGGCCGATGAGCTGGAGCGCGGGCACACAACGTAGGTCTCCCCGGCAAGCACCTTGCCGGGGTAGCGATCTTGCCGGGCCCGGAAGCTTGTCGCTCTCCGGGTCCTGACGGGGCGCAAGATGCGCCAAGGCATCTCTTGAGATATGTATTCCTTGGCCTTCCTGGCAAGCTCCCCTTGCCAGGGTCTTGTGCTAAAGTGATAGCCTTGAGCCTGGTGCGGCCTTCCCGGCAAGCTCCTCTTGCCGGGGCCTTGATTTTCTGTCTTGTATACTTTGTTCTTGAATGGCTTCATAAGGACCGGAAAGGTACTTGGCGAGCACGTGGTAAGCCCTGCCGCGGGAAGCTACTACCGCCCGTGCACAAGTTGGGGTACTAAGGTACCCCTATCTTAGTACACCGACAATTTTGCTTTGTTGATGGATCAACGGATGGCTGAGAAAGCTGAAGCACAAAGGTACATGGTTCCACAGGTAACTCGAGGGCAGCGCGCTTTGACAGGTAATCGGCGATGTCGTTCTCTGCTCGGGGAACGCGCTCCGCTTGTATACCATCAAAATGCTCTTCCAGCTTTCTCACTTCATCGACGTAGGCCTTCATCAACGGGCTCTGGTAATCTTTGTTGACTTGTTTGACGACAAGCTGCAAATCGCCCCTGACAATGAGTTTCTTGATTTTGAGGTCTGCCGCGATCCTAAGACCAGCAAGCAGCCCCTCATATTCGACAGTATTGTTCGTTGATACCTCCCTGGGGAAGTGCATCTGGACCACGTACTTGAGGTGCTCTCCGATGGGTGCGACAAGCAGTACGCTAGCCCCGGCGCCCTGTAAGGAGAATGCTCCATCAAAGTACATGATCCAGTTGCAACTTGCCTCTTTGCCGGGGAGAGCAGTTTCCTGGGCTTCTTCATCAGGCGTCGCGGTCCATTCTGCAACGAACTCCGCCAGGACTCGGCTTTGAATCGTCGAGGTACTTTCAAACTTGAGGCCAAAGCTGGACAGCTCCAGTGCCCACTCTACAATTCTTCACGTTGCATCTGGATTGTGCAATATCCGTTGCAGAGGGAGGCGAGTGACGACAGTGATCTGGTGTGCCTGGAAGGAGTGACACAGCTTCCTCGAGGCCATAAGAAGGCCAAAGAGCAATTTCTGCACACCGGAGTACCTTGATCTAGCCCCCTGCAAGAGGGAGCGAACAAAGTAGACCGGATGCTGCATCATTTTCTTCCTTGGCGGCACTCCAACCGGCCGTGTCGTCTCTGCACCAATGGCATCAGGCTCTGTCGCTGTTATCACCTCGTCATCAATTCCTCTCTATGCCACTAGTGCGACGCTGACCACCTGGTTCGTTGCCGCCAGGTATACCAGCAATGGTTCTTGTGGCCTAGGTGCAACTAGTACTGGCGTGGAGGAAAGATACCTCTTCAAATCTTGCAATGCTGCTTCGGCTTCTGGCGTCCACTCCATTGGGCCCGCCTTTTTTCAAAATCTTGAACAAGGGCAGGGCACGCTCGGCAGACTTGGAAATGAATCTGCTCATGGCGGTAACGCAGCCAGCAAGCCGACGCACATCCTTGACCCGTTTGGGTGCTTCAATCTGTTCTATAGCTTTGATCTTGTCCGGATTGGCCTCTATCCCACGCCGTGACACAAAGAACCCGAGAAGCTTGCCGGACGGGACGCCGAAGATGCACTTCTCAGGGTTCAGCTTATGATCTTGTGTAGGTTTGCAAACGTCTCTTGTAGATCCGGTATAAGGGTTGCCCTGTTCTTGGTTTTGACCACTATATCATCCATATAAGCCTCCATATTTCTATGGAGCTGGGGTTCAAAACCAATCTGGACTGCCCTTGCAAACGTTGAGCCAGCACTCTTCAACCGAAAGGCATTCGTACGAAACAATACGTACCACATGGGGTGATGAATGCTGTCTTCTCTTGTCATGAAGATCTGATGGTAGCCGGAGTAGGCATCGAGGAATGACAACAGGTCACATCCACCCGTGGAGTCAACAATCTGGTCGATGCGCGGCAACGGGAATGGGTCTTTGGGACAAGCCTTATTGATATCTGTGTAATCAATACACAGCCTCCACTTCCCATTCGCCTTGCGCACTACCACTGGATTGGCCAACCACGTTGGATGGAGCATTCCTCTTACCAAACCCGCTACTTCCAGTTTCCGGATCTCCTCTGTGATGAACTCTTGTCGTTCCAAAGCTTGCTTCCTGACCTTCTGCTTGACGGGCCGCGCATGAGGACAAACAGCAAGGTGGTGCTCAATCACCTCCCTAGGAACGCCGGGGATGTCGGATGCTTGCCATGCAAACACATCGACATTTGCCCGTAGGAAGGTGACGAGTGCGTCTTCCTATTTGTCGTCAAGGGTGGAGCTTATGGTGAACGCCCCTCCTGTGCCGTCCTCCTTGACAGAAACCTTCTTGGTTCCCGGCGATGTGGCCCTTGACTTGTTGTTTCTGCCGGTGGAGCTCTCTGGCACGTCCTCGACGGGAGCACTACCCTCCGAAGAGGTGCGCTTGCCGGAGTGGGTGTCCGAGGTCTCACCGGTCTTCTACTTCTTCTTCCCTCCCGGGGCTCCAGTGGCAGGAGCAAGTGCCCTAGTGGCGGCAGCTCCTGCAACTGCTTGTTGGTAGAGTTGGTCAGCACAAATCAGCACATCTTTCTTATCGGATGGGATGGTGATGATCGTCACAGGCCCTGGCATCTTCAGGTTGTTGTAGGCGTAGTGTGACGCTGCCATGAACTATGCCAGCGCTGGGCGGCCAAAGATCCCATTGTAAGGCAAGGGGATCTTGGCAACATCAAACACGATCCTTTCTGTCATGTAGTTCAGATCACTTCCAAAAGTCACGGGCAGCGTGACCTTCCCCTTTGGTTGACTTCTCCCTGGGTTGACCCCCTGAAACGTGCCCGTTTCCTCGAGGTCTCCGTCAGGAATCTGCAGCTTCTCGATCACGGTAGGTGAGATTAAGTTCAGACCGGCCCCGCCATCCACTAGCATCTTTGTCACCTTGAGGTTGCGTATTGTTGGTGAAACCAACAATGGCAAGCACCCGACCGCAGTAGTGCGGTCGGGGTGATCCTTAGTGTAAAAAATGATAGGCGTGCTGGACCACTTCAGCGGCTTTTGGGCACCAGACGACGGCTCCGCCGCTATAATCTCACGCGCCCACTATTTAAGCTGGCGGTGAGAAGTATGCAGTGAGGCGCCGCCATCGACGCACATGGCCTTCGGGGCTTTCTGAAATTCTTGGTCGCCCGACTCGTCATCCTCTTCGTGATCGTCGTCTTCTGACTTTCTGTCACGGCCCCGGGCGGGTCTCTCCTGCTGTTTATCCTTGCCGCGACGGCCTGCTTGGCCGTCACGCTTCTTGCCGTACCCCTCAGCACCGTCCCGGCCCTTCTCCTTGTCCCGCCTCTCATATTCAGCCCTCTGCTTCTCAGCAAGGAGTTCAACCTATCGACAGTTCTGGAGATCGTGGCCTTTGGTGCGATGGATCTTGCAGTACTGCTTGTCGGAGTTTCCTGGCTTCTCGACAGCCGCCAAGGCCCGGTAGGCGACACACCCGGCAATTTCCTTGCCGGGGTCATCCGCCTTGGTTTTCTAGGCGGAGCCGGCGTCATCAGATCCCTCGACGGCAAGCATGGCTTTACCTTTGCGCTTCCTATTGCGGCGCCGGCCTTTCTTCGCCGGGGCGGCAATTTCCTCATCTGAAGAGCCGGTTTCCACGCCGGCGTCTTCGCCTGGGTACTTCCTTCCCTCTTCAGCCCGGGCACATCTGTCAGCAAGAACATAGAGTTCCGCCACATCTTTCACCTTGTTCATTGCCAGTTCTTCACGCATCTTGCGGTTACGCACGTTCTGATGGAACGCGCTGATGATGGCGGCAGGGTGAACATCAGGGATATTGTACTGTATCCGGCTGAACCTCTGTATATACTTGCGCAGACTCTTGCCTCCCTTCTCGGGAATGACATGCAGGTCACTTGCTTGGCCATGGGCTTGGTGACCTCCAGTAAAGGCGCCAACAAACTCATGGCACAAATCCGACCAGGAAGAAATAGAGCCTACCGGCAAGTGCATCAACCACGACATGGCGTTGGGTTTAAGAGCCAATGGAAAGTAATTCGCAAGCACCTTATCGTTACGGGCTCCGGCAGATTGCATCGCGATGGTGTAGATGCTGAGGAACTCCGACGGGTGGGTCTTGCCGTTGTACTTCTCGCCAACGTCAGGCTTGAAGGTGCGAAGAGTGGGCCAATGGAACTACCGCAGCTCACGGGTAAAAGCCGGATAGCCTACCTCGTAAGGTAGACCTCCAGGGCTCTCCGGTGCTGGGCGGTTCACAGCTGGCCCTGCTCGCCTGTCTGACTGGTGGCGCGCTTCGCGCCGGCGCTCGATGGTGGTTCGAGCGTCTTCATGAGCTCTCTCCTGAAGAACTGGACGCTGGTCGCCGTGGGTCCGTGGGTCGGACGACGCTATGGAGATGTCGTCACCCGCGACGTCTCGGCGAGTCGACACACGCAGTACTAGGCGAGGAGGAGGCGAATGCACCGTGGCCACGGTGCTGTCGATCCTCCCGCCACTGGTGCGTGGGACCCCATCAGAACGTCGACCCGGGGGCCTCGCTGGACTTGGTTCATCCATGTTGGCGACCGCGACAAGGCTTCGGATGGTGGCTCTCCATTCGTCGAGTTTCCCCATAACGGGAGGAAAGTCGAGGAGCAACTGCGCGCGCGCCAGGGCTTCTGCTGGGGTTAGCGGTAGCGAAACTTGCACGGACCGCGACGCGCTTCGACTCTTGACCATGTCAGGAGGAGCTTTATCACGATCCCGCAGTCGCATGCCGTTTTCACCAGCGCTTCGGCGGGCGGGCAGATCTTCTACATCTCGAGAGTGGCGCTCGGGGCTCTTCCCGCGGCGACGCCCGGGATCTTCGGCGTGATGACGCCGTTCGTCGCGTGCTGCTTGGGAGGAGCGCGCTGTTGGCGCCGGCGTGGGAGTCCTGGAGGCCCTCGCGTTGCCTTCGGGTGATGCGGCAGCGATCCTGGAAGGCCCGGCACCACCCGCGGAGGGCCTGGCTCCGTCTTTGGATTTGGTGGTGTGTGGCCCGTTACCAGGCACACAAACATCGCCATCTCCCACACTCCGGCTGCTGGGACAGTGTTGGTGTTCGCGAGCAGCGCCCTGGGTCCTTTCCGCGACCGGTCCGCTGCTCGCCCGCGTCGGGACGGGCTGTCCGGCTTCCGACTGGCTAACCGCCACCTCGTCTTCTTCTTGGGTGCCATGATGATGAAGAAGCGTCGAACTAACAGCTAAAGCCGATTCTCACAACTGCGCCCCCTACCTGGCGCGCCAAAGATGTCGGTGCGAACGACACCTATGGGATCACAAGAATCCCTACTACGGTTAGCGGGGCGCGGGGTTGAGAGAAGAGCGGATCAAACAGATAGCACACGGTTCGTTTATCCAGGTTCGGGCCGCGAGGATGCGTAAAACCCTACTCCTGCTTTGGTGGATTCTATCTCTGCGTTCTTCAGCTAGCTATGGGGCGTGAGGAGCTCCAAAAAAGCCGAATCCTCCTCCTGGTCGCCTCGGGCCTCCTTTTATAGAAAAAGGGGTTGCCACAGTGGCACACAGGAGGTGGAAAGGGTACAGTGATGCGAGGTTATCCATCGCATTACATGACAAGGCGCATTTAATGCGTCTTGCTTAGGTGTCCTTGCTTTATCGGGGACGGGGGAGAGATCTGTCTTGTCCGTCGCCGCTCCTTCTTGTGTCGACACGCGCCCTGGCCAGCGGTGCCTGAGATGCCATGTAGGTAGGCAGGCAGCTGAGGTGGCGCAATGGTGGGTCTTCACGAAGATCTGCATGCCGCCACGCAGGTGCCTACCCAGCTGGTTGGGTCGGAAGCTGCATAAAGCGGTGGAAGTTTAGTCGGCGTGGGCCTGATGGTGGCCCTGCGGATGTCCTTGGCGTGGGTCTTGCCGGGGCCCCGGCAAGGGTCTTGCCGCGGCGCCTGCTGCCATCCCCGATAAGGTGCTTGCCGGAGGTCTTGTGGCCTTCCTTGGCTGGGATCCCGCCAAGGGTCGTCGTATTCTTAGTGCGTATCTGATCTTGAATGTCTTCACAAAGATCTGCATGCCACTACGGGGATGTCTCCCAAATCCTTGCCCCATGGAGGCAGTGGACTCAAGGGTGATTCGCTCTGTAGGCGTGGGGCAAGTTGCTGCGGCAAGGGTCTTGCCGGGGCTGCTAAAGCCGGCCTCGGCAAGGATCTTGCCGGGGCTGCTAAAACTGGCTCCCGGCAAGGATCTTGCCGGGGGAACCCGCTTTGTCCCTTTGCTCTTTGTGGTCTTATCCTTGGTGTCGTTCTAGTTCTCTTGAGCTTCGGTCTTACCCTGGATTGCCTCCCTTGCCTTGCTTGGTGCGGCGGTGCCCGTGGCTCAGACTGCCCGTGCACAGTCATAGGGGTACAAAAAGTGTACCCCCCTTTTTGTATACCGACAATGTCCTTTCTGTGTTTCTTTTATTTCTATTTTTGTTTCCTTTTATTTATTTATTGGCCACTCTTTTGTAAATTTAAGAGAGTTGAAGCAAGTGACAAAACTTTCTGAATATTTTCATGCTTCTTTTATGGACTTCGCCAAATGCAAATGAAATATATCAGAAATATTTGAATCCATATTCTAATTATATGAACATAAATCCAAATCCAAATACAACAGTGAATTAAATTCAATGCCCAAAATATTCCTAAAAAATGTTCTATATTTTTAGTTTGGTGCAAAAGCCTTGCCAAAAATATCCAACAATTAATAAGAACATTTTGAAAAACATTGAATGCAATTTTCCAGTGCTCTTTGCCCTTCTTTTAATTAAATTTTGAGGCTTTAGGAATTCCTTCAATTTCAGTTTCTTGAATTAAAACACGATGCAAGGATGCTGACGCCACTAATTACAATCAATTTCTAGGGTTGTGACTGCCCGACAAGTCCTATCCCAGCAGACACAGGCCAGTCGCCACCGCTCCACCACACAAGGAGCCAGGCCTTCCATCTCCACTGCTCCGTCAGGCTTTCGCCCATTGCGGAAAATTCGCCACTACTGCCTCCCGTAGGAGTCTGGGCCATGTCTCAGTCCCAGTGTGGCTGATCATCCTCTTGGACCAGCTACTGATCATCGCCTTGGTAAGCTATTATCTTAGCAAATAGCTAACCAGACGCGAGCCCCTCCTTGGGCGGATTTCTCCTTTTGCTCCTCATCCTACGGGGTATTAGCAACCGTTTCCAGTTGTTGTTCCCCTCCCGAGGGATTATCGGTGTGGTGTCGAGCCCTCGTGCGGCAAGCTGGCCCATGGCATGCACATGGAGGCTTGCTGGAAGGAGTATTACCCTCATTTGACACCCATCATGGAGGCGTGTCGGTCTAATAAGAATTATATAGCTAAGAGGTGGATTGAGATTGCCGGGGATGCCTCTTTGTGTGCCACCTAAGGTAGCCTTTATGGCATTTTGTCCTAAGTGCCAGAGTTAGGTATAATAGCACTATTTGCTATCTTATCACAAGATAATGTCTATTTTGCCACTGTGGTTACCCTTTGAGCTATAAAAGGAGGCCTAAGGCAACCTAGACAATGATTTGTACTTTCGACCACCTTACACTTGTACGCCGTAGCTGCTCTCCCCGAGGCAACCTTGTCGGGCTTGAGCACTCCGTGTCTTCGTGTTCCTCCATCCAATCCACCAAAGCAGGAGTAGGGTATTACGCTTCTCTGTGGCCCGAACCAGGGTAAAAAACCAGAGTCTCATCGCCGCGCTGCCTTGCCATTTCCAATCTTTGTGCAATGTTGCCTTCCCCTGCCGGACCACAAAGGGGCCCGTGGCCCCATAGGTGATCGTGTCCATACACCATGACATCTCTGGCACACCAGGGAGAGGGAGTCATTTGTGTGAATCCGAAGTAGCAAATAGCGCGTCGATCTTCATCATCGTCTTCTTCATCCATGGTTCTAAAGAGGAAGAGCAATGATGCAGCCTAGCCTTCTCTACTGAAGGCCCCGTCATATACGCCTGTTGCCGCTGGGACGGCGGTAGGTGGAGCAGGCGCCGCGCCCGACATGGTTGAGGCGGCCAGTATGACTGCTATGCCACTCACAGCGGGAGGAGAAGGCAGAGTGGCGTCGGCACCAACCCTCCGCACGACAACGGCACGGGCGTCGACCCCCGCTCCTCTGCCACACTAGGAAGTGCAGCCATCGTAGAAGTGGCACCCACTCCAGAGCAAACCGGGATCTCCTGACCACCAGGCCGGGGAGACCGTCTCAAGACACCCGCTCGCACCATGCGAGGCAGGAGGTACAAGACGCAGAGCGGCACTGCCGGTCAAGGACGGTCGCGTTCGCTCGACGAGACCCCGAGGGATCGAGAACAAGACCCTCAAGCGCAGCTCCATCCATGCCTAACCGCTCTAATGCCTAGTACACAGCGGCCTGAGCACGATGTTGCTCCTGATGGCTCCGCAAGGAGCCATGCCACATCGCGTTCTGCTGCCCACACCATGCCAGGGACGGCTGCGGAGGCGATGGTGCGAGCTTAGCTGTTGTTGGACTTTCCTCCAACTGCTGACAATATGGATGAGCGGAGAGCCACCATCGAAATCTTGATAGCATTCATTGAAACAAGCAAGTCTCAACGAGAAGAACCTTCGCAGCGTCAGCAAGCTATGACGACGGCCTGGGCCGCTGGCCGTGTGGAGAAGACTGCACCTACGTTGCAGTATCCTCCACGGCAGCAACCCTAGTGGCAGCCGCAGCAAGGGTAGCAAGCCCAGCCTGTTGAGGAGCCCGAAGAGATGTCGATGGCTTCATCTAGACCACCATGCCGCCCCGATCAACGACGTGTGTTGGAATATAGGTGCAAGGAAGACGCTTGTGTCACTATCGAGCAGTGGAAGGAAACGCACCGTCAATGAGACACGCGCAATGGTCGAGACATCGACGAACCCACGCCTAGTGTTGGCGGGTGCCTGCCTTATGAGGTTGGGTGCCCTGACTTCACTCGCGAGCCGCGGCAAGTCCATTAGCCATCTTCTCGTGCCTTCATCCAGAGCTACCAGAGAAGTATGATGGGAAGCTGAACCCGACAGAGTTTTTGGGCATCTATACGATTGTCGTCCAGGCTGCCGGTGGCAGGGATGAAAAGGTGCTCGCCAACTACTTCCCATTGGCAATTAAGCAAAATGTGAAGTCTTAGTTGGTGCACCTGCCTGAGAACTCCATTTCCTCATGGGCTGACTTGTGCAACGAGTTCTTTGGCCCCTTCACACGTGGCCACCAAGAGCCACGCTAGCCCAGCGATTTGCAGGTCCTCCCACTGAAGGAGGGGAAAGCCTGCACAAGTACATACATAGATTCATCCGGGTGCACCGCAACATCCCAAAGATATGCCCGGCAGTAGTGATTGCCGCATTCCATTCAAATGTGCGCAATCGGAGGATGCGGGCCAAGATGAATATCCGGCCGCCGAAGACCCTTAGTGAATTGTACATGTTGGCAGATAAGTGTGCTCACGCTGAGGAGGGAAGGCACCTTCCCAGAGAGGTGGCTGGCGTCGAGGTCGACTCAGATGGCAACGATGACGCATCCACCCCGAGGAGGAAAGGCCAGAGACGCAATAGGAAATACAAGGGAAAAGTTGTAATGGCCGTTGAGAGCTCCAGTGATCCCAGTACTAGCAAGAAAGCCAAGACCGAAGCCCCTGGCAAGGGAGCTGCTACATGCGCCGACTGCTAGGAGGCTGCAATGGCTGAGTAGATCAGCAAGCTGACATGCCATACTATAAAGTCCACCGGACCACAGGTCATGATCTCCAAGAGTGTTGCCAAGTCGAGCAACTTAATGAAAGAAAAGAGGCTGAGTATGAAAAGCGCTACAAGGAGAGAGGCCAAGAGGGTGCTGGCGTGAAAGGTCGTGGAGGTAGAGGAGGCTGCTGCGACAAGGCCCAACAACAGAAGGAAAAGCCAGCTAGAGTCGGTGAAAGGCCAAACGGAGATGACGAAAGTGATGAAGGGGATGGAGAAGAAACCCACGAGCAAGAATTCCAGAATGCAACCGAAGCCATGTGCATTGATGGGGATGCGTTCTTGCACTCGTCCCATCACCAACTCTTGCAGTCGACGCATGAGGACAATGTTGTGGAGCCAGCAGGGGAAGACCAAGGTTACATAAATGGTCTCGCACGCCTATCATCTTTGACGCAGAGGATCATCCTGACTGCACCACTGCGATTGGATGTTTGCCGTTGTTGGTTTCCCTAACAATTCGCAACGGCGGGGGTGGGCTAAATCTAATCTCCCCTAAAGTGATTGAAAAGTTGTAGATCTCTGACAAAGAGCTCAAGCATACGGGAACATTCGAAGGAGTCAACGAAGGGAGGAGTCGACCCAAAGGGAAGATTATGATGCATGTGACCTTTGGCGGGGAACTATGCTACATGACCGAAAAGGTTGTGTTTGATGTTGTTGAGCTCCCCTTGCCTTATAATGGGATTCTTGGTCGTCCAGCTCTGGAAAAATTCATGGCAGCATCCCACTATGCTTACAACACCTTGAAGATGCCGGGGAGATGGGTATCATCTCCATCCCATTAGATAGGAAGGATGCAGTCATATGTGTGGATAAGATATATGAAGACGCGGTAGCAGCCGAAGCTTTGGAAGCTTAAGCTCCCGCCAAGGAGGCTAAGAAAGGAAAGAAGGCTAGCAGAGAGGTCGGCAAGGACTCCAGGAAGCACACCTCTTCAAAGTGCACTGCACTTGATGGTGACCTGCCAGAGAGTTCCACTAGCAAAAGATCCAAGGTTGCTTTTCCCGCGACGAGGAAGGTCCCGGCGAGGCAGGATGGCACTGACGGTACATTCACCATCAGCGCTACCCTTGATGACAAATAGGAAAGCACGCTTGTTGCCTTCTTGTGGGCGAATGTCGATGTGTTTGCTTGGCAACCATCTGACACCCCCGGTGTTCCCAGGGAGGTAATTGAGCATACCTTGCTGTATGTCCTCATGCTCGGACCATCAGGCAAAGGGTCAGAAAGCAAGACTTGGAGCGGCAAGAGTTAATTGCCGATGAAATCAAGAAACTCAAAGCAGCTGGTTTAGTCAGAGTAGTATTGCATCCAACTTGGTTAGAAAACCCAGTAGTGGTGCGAAAGGCAAATGGGAAATGGAGGATTTGCATTGATTTCACTGACTTAAACAAAGCGTGCCCTTTCCCTTTGCCGTGCATCGATCAAATCGTGGATTCCACTTCTGAATGTCACTTTCTCTCCTTCTTAGATGCGTACTCTGGATACCACCAGATATTCATGGCTAAGGAAGATGAAGAAAAACCGCGTTTGAAACTCCATGTGTTACATACTGTTTTCTGTGTATGCCTTTTGGGTTAAAAAGCGCTGGTTCCACCTTCACAAGGGCCGTTCAGTTCGGTTTTGAGCCTTAGCTGGACAGAAATGTGGAAGCATATATGGATGATATAGTGGTCAAAACCAATGACAAGTCAACACTTATCCGAGACTTAGAAGAGACCTTTGCAAATTTACAAAAGATCAAGTTGAAACTTAATCATAATAAGTGTGTGTTCGGCGTCCCATCCGACAAGCTCCTCAGATTCTTTGTGTCCCAGCAAGGGATAGAGGCCAACCCTGACAAGATCAGAACGATTGATCATATCCAGGCACCCAAGACTGTTAAGGATGTGAGGCGTTTGGCCGGGTGTGGGGACCCCGGCTCATAAGTCGAGATCACCGAATGCACGTGTACAATGATCCCAGAGATCAATGCTCACTGAACACACATAAGCTGAATAACAAGACTCTTACATCCATACGTACCGTCTTACACAAATTATGACCATTATGGTCAAGTCTTACATAGGTAAAGCCTTAAGGGTTGAACATCAAATAAAACACAAGCATCGAAAATCTTCATTGATAAGTAGAAGCCATGCCATCTGCCTTAACCCTACATGCATTCTGACTGGGAAAGTGTCTTAGTTCGCATGTTCATCTACAAAGAACTCTTCCTATTGTTCCACGCCTGGCCAATTAAATAACAAGTGGCAAGCCAATGAGTACTTTGAATGTACTCGCAAGCAACCCATGTTTTTGGATGAAGGTAACAATGCATGATGTAACAATACGTAGGTAACCTAGCATTAAGCTAGTTGGAATTTCAATGACATGTCCTATCGATTTCTAAAACATGCATCAATGAGCTCTGGTAACCATGTGAAGAGGTTACAAATATCAACATAAATAGAGTTTGGATCAACTCTAGCTTAATCAACATGTCAAGTCATTTTCCTTGACTCACATAGTTCTCTTCCACACACGCGTGTACCAAATTTGTAAAATACTGGACATAGTTTAATTAGCACCACCCAACTGTTCATGACCATGGACACGACTATTCGAATAGTTTGACACTCTACAGAGTGTCGCGGGAAAACCACGGCCACCTATGGGACTGTAGTCCCTTTTTGGTTCGGCGGGGGGATGGGCATGTTGCACAAAGAGCGGAAAGCGTAGCGCAGCACGACAGAGATCACATGGGTAGTTTTTACCCAGGTTTGGGCCGCCGCGAGGCGTAAAACCCTACTCCTGCATTGGTGGATTGATGGTGGAATGGTGGAAAAGAGCACAATGCTCTTGCCCGGCAAGGCGGCCTCGGGGCGAGAGCGGTCGTGCACATATGAGTGTGTGTGGGTTCGAATGGTCGAATCCAATCTACGGTTGCAATGGGCCTCCTTTTATAGATTAAGGGGTCACCATAGTGGCAAATCAGTCTTTCTAGGTTGATTAGATAGCAAACAGTGCTATCATACCTAACTCTGCAGGCTGACAGAGCGCATTAAATGCGCCGCTCAGTGTCACATGCTCCTCTCTTCCTCTGTTCCTCGCTTTTCTGCTTATGCTGAAGAGGAGAACCTGGGGTCGGGCCCCGGGCAGTAGCTTGTGGCCGGCGATGTTGAATGCTCGTGCTGAAGCTTCGGGAGCGAGTCTTCCTCAGGCCCAGAGGGTATGTGGCGACCGCACACTTAGGTGTCCCGTTGTCCTTGGAGCAGGGAGGGCTGCGTGTCTCCATGATGGGGAAACGTTCGCCTTCTCCATATGGGCTGGTCGTCGAGCGGGTGGTGCAGGGTCTAGGGATACTAGTGATCCCTACACTGACCCCCTTTAGCAGGCCAGAGCTGATGCTGAAGAAAGGGGGGCCATCCTTCCCGTCATGACGGGGGGCAGCGTGCCTCGAGCCCCCTAGCCATCCTGGCCATTGGTCACTTCCCCGAGGGGACTGCCCGGCTGGAGGCCTGATGTTCCCACGGGACAGTGGTGATGGAGAGAAAACAAGAGATGATGGAGAAGGCGGATGGCGCGGGGTCAGGTCGGATTATGGTGACCCCGATGCCTTCGTCTCCTTCTGGCGACCTGCCGTGTCATCTTCCCACTCCTCCACTCCCTCCCTGGCACCATCATCACTAGCCTTTTCGGGTGGCGGCCGGGGAGGGATGGTCCCTTGGTGCCTTCGCCCCCTCCGGCAGTCTTCCAGCTGAGCCTTGGTGGTTGATTCCGCTTGAGCTCAGCCGGGACACCGCGCAACCCTCCGCACTCCTCCTTCGCTGCCTCGCCACTCCCGATTTTGTCAGGCTGCGTCCGGCAGGCCATGAAGGGATCAGGGTGAGCTCCTGCTTGGATGCTTCTTTAGTCCCTTGCCCTCCTTCCCACCGCAGTACCTGGCGGAGGGAAAATAAAAAGTGGGAATTATGAGGAGCTTAGCTTTTTTCAATCTTAAACTTGTAGGCACTTGCGAAACTTTAATTCAAATAAATGTAATTCCTATTATCCATGCTTGTGTTCTGTAAGATTTGTACTTGTTGATCAACATATTAATGAAAAACATAAACCTTGTCGGGGACTCGTGCATGTAACGTGTCCATGCAAAGGTGGGATGCCTCTATACTTCCAAGTAAACTAGTTTTCCCAGATAGGTTACCTTGCCGGTACCCTCAGCCTTGTTGCCGCAGAGCTGAGCTTACTTGGCGTAAGACATGAAGAGGGACTAGCACCCTGCCGATCCTTTTTCGACAAAGGTCACTGCGACCGTCCTGACCGAAGCAGCGTTCAGGTCAAAGGATGGGAGCACCTAAGTTTTGAAAGGTAGCGAGGTTTTCTTATGCACAAGTCCTTACAGAACAAGTATGGATAAATGAAAGGACTTATCTGTTTGGCTTACCGAAGACTGCAATGTTGGTTTCTCTTTTCATCACCTCTTGGGCAACCAAGTCCACGGCAGGAATCTGTGGTGTATGCAAATGAAAATGATGCCAAATGCAATCTTATCTACATGAGCATGACATGATCATGATATGCTTGTGTATGCATGCAACTTGTCGCCCCCCTCTTAGCGCTTCGTTTATTTCTTTATTGCTCAGGCTCCGCGCCTGGCTTTGTACAAGGGGTTACATGCAACTGAGGCAAGGCCTGTACAAAAGGGTGGTTGTCAGGAGGGACCGACAGCCGCGCCTTACGGGTAGCACTTGCAGACATGCTCAATGTTCCATGAGTTTTGCAACTGAATGCCATCTCCGGTCTCCAGACAGACTACGCCAGGTCTGGTGACTCGTACCAACCCGTAAGGGCCTTCCCACTTTGGCGATAACTTGTTTGCACCCTTGGCGGATTGAACGCGCCTAAGGACAAGGTCGCCTTCCTCAAAACATCGTGCATGAACCCTACGGCTGTGATAGAGACGCAGGTTTGCTGGTAGCGTGTGGCACACGTAGCAGCCCGAAGACGGTTCTCCTCGATAAGCATAGCGTCGTCACGCCGGTGCTGATCGTGTGCTACTTCATTGTAGGCAAGAACTCGAGGAGACCCGTAAATGAGTTCCGTGGGGATAACTGCTTCTGCCTCATAGACAAGGGATAAGGGAGTCTGTCTGGCAGCTCAGTTTGGTGTCGTTCTGAGGTACCAGAGAACCACCGAGAGCTCATCGATCTGTCGCCTACCGCACTTCTGCAGCTTATCAAAATGTTCTTGTCTTGAGGCCCACAACACTTCAGCGTTCGCCCTCTCAGCTTTTCCATTGCTTCTGGGATGTGCAACAGAGGCAAATGAGATCTTGCTTCTGAGGGCATGAACATATTGCATGAAGGCGTGGCTTGTGAACTGGGTGCCGTTCTCGGTGACGATCCGAGCAGGGACCGCGAAGCGGCACACCAATAGTTTCAAGAACTTGATAGCTGACTGGGCAGTCACCTTTCTCATGGCATCTACTTCTGGCCACTTTGTGAACTTGTTGATAACGACGAACAAGAATTCAAAGACCCCGACAACTCAGGGGAAAGGGTCGAGGATTTCAAGCCCCCAGACCGAAAACGGCCATGACAAAGGGATTATCTGAAGAGCTTGGGTAGGCAGATGGATGTTCTTGGAATGGAACTGGTAGGCCTCACATTTGGTGACTAGCTCGACCGCATCTTGGAGGTTTGTGGGTCAATGGTATCCTTGCCAGAATGCTTTCCCAACTAATGCCCTTGATCCAATGTGGGAGCCACACATGCCATTGTGTATTTTTGCCAGCAGTTCCTTTCCTCCTTCTCGGCAAATGCACTTCAATTTCACACCATTAGGCATCCTTCTGTATAGAGTGTCATCGACAAACTGATACATACTCGCCCTCCGGGCTACTCTTTCAGCTTCTTCTTGCTCTTTGGGAAGTTCTCCGGTTTGGAGGAAGTGGACTATGTGCCTTGCCCAAGTTGGAGCCTCGGGCTCGTCAATGAGGACTAGCGGCACCTCCACATTCGTTGGGGAGCATTCCTTGACCACGGGGACCTGAGGCCCAGCAGGAGGGTGCAACCCGGCAAGCGAATGGGAGTTGTTCCCGGTAGGGTCCCTCCCAGGTGCCCCAGAGGGCTCTACCGGGAGAGGCTTACCAGAGTGCAATTTCCTCCTCTTTCAGGCCATTGTTACTGGGGATACGGAGGGCTGAGTAAGATGGAGAACAAAATTTCTTGGTCCCATAGGAAGCTTCTGCGCAGCACACTTTGACAAATGATCAGCAATGTTGTTTTCTGCACGGGGTACGTGGTCTATTTGCAATCCATCAAAGTATTCCTCCAACCTCCTCACTTCCTCGACGTACGCCTCCATTAATGGGCTTTGGTAATCCTTATTGACTTGTCTCACCACAAGTTGTGAATCTCCTCTAATGGTCAACTTCTTGATTCCCAATTCTGTGGCGATCCTGAGCCCGGTAAGGAGCCCTTCATATTCTGTTATATTGTTGGTCGCCTCCTCCCAGGAAAAATGCATCAGGACAACATACTTCAAGTGCTCCCAGGAGGGAGCAATGAGAAGCACGCCAGCCCCCGCACCTTGTAGCGATAAGGAACCATCAAAATACATGATCCATTCTTGGGGGGATTCCTTGACGGGAACAACTGTCTCTAGCACTTTCTCATCAGGGGTTGGCATCCATTCCGCAATAAACTCTGCCAACGCCCTGCTTTGTATTGTTGAGGTACTTTCAAACTTCATGCCAATGTTGGATAACTCCAATGCCCACTCCACTATCGTGCTGGTAGCCTCTGGGTTCTAGAGTATCCTTCGTAACGGAAAGCGTGTAAGAACCGTGATATCATGGGCCTGGAAGTAGTTGTGCAGTTTCCTTGAGGCCATGACTAGGCTAAAAATCAACTTTTGCATGCCAGAGTACCAGGATCTAGCCGCCTGCAACAGTGAGCTAATGAAGTACACTCGGCGCTGCACCTCTTTCCTCCTTGCCGTGTCCTTGGGGTTGTTTCTGCTGCCTTGCTCTTCCCTGTCCTGACCCGTATCTAACCTTGCCGAGCTGTTCTCATACTCTTCTCCGGAAGGGACTTTACTGAGGTTGCTTCTTCCTCGACTTCCTGCTGTGCAACTAAGTCTGCGTAACCACTTGATTAGTAGCCGCTAGGTATATCAGTAACGGCTCTTGTGGCTTGGGAGCAACCAAGGTAGGCACAGAGGACAAGTAGGCCTTCAAATCTTGTAGTGCCATATATGCTCCGGGGTCCACTTCAAGGGTCCTGCCTTCTTCAAGATCTTAAAGAACGACAAGGCACACTCGACAGACTTGGAGATGAATCTGCTAAGTGCGGGAACACACCCTGTCAAATACCTGACATCTTTGACTGTCTTTGGTGCCTGAATTTCTCCGGATTCAGCTTCAAGTTGATCTTGTGCAGATTGGCAAATGTCTCTTCCAAATAATGGATGAGGGTTGACCAATCCTTGGTTTTGATAACAATATTATCCATATATGCTTCAATGTTCTTGTGCAACTATGACTCAAAACCAATCTGGATTACTCTTGCAAAAGTCGACCCGACACGCTTCAACCCGAAAGACATGCGCACGAAGTAGTACGTGCCACATGGGGTGATGAATGAGGTCTTCTCTGTGTCTTCCTTGGACATATAAATCTGATGATACCCAGAATATGCATCCAAGAAAGAGAGCAGATCACAACCTGAAGTGGAGTCCACGATCTGGTCGATGCGCGGCAAGGGAAATGGGTCTTTTGGGCAGGCCTTGTTCAGATCAGTGAAGTCGATGCATAGCCTCCATTTTCCATTAGCCTTGCGTACGACCACCGGGTTTTCTAACCATGTTGGATGTAGCTGCCTCAAGCTTCTTGATCTCCTCGACAATGAACTGTTATCGCTCCAAAGCTTGCTTCCGAACCTTCTGCTTGACGGTCCTGGCATGTGGGTAGATATCAAGGTGGTGCTCGATTACCTCCATGGGAACACCGAGTATGTCAGATGGTTGCCAAGCAAACATATCAACATTTGTCCGTAGGAAGGCAACGGGCGTGCTTTCCTTTTTATTGTCAAGGGTGGTACTGATAGTAAAGGTACTACCAGTGCCATCCAGCCCTGCCGGGACCTTCTTCACAACAGGCGCAACAACTTTGGATCTCTTGCTGTTGGAGCTCTCCGGCAAGTCATCAACATGCATAGCGCGTTCTAGAGAGGTGTGCTTTCCGGGATCTTCACCGGGGCTCTTACATCTTTCTTCCTTTTCTTGCTCTCCTTGGCGGGACCAATGATCTCTGCGGCCTCTGCCGCAACTGCATCCATGTACATCTAATCCAAGCAAATGATTGCGTCCTTCGCGTCAGATGGAATGGAAAGGACTCCTATTGGTCCTGGCATCTTCAAGATGTTGTAGGCATAGTGGGATGCCGCCATGAATTTGGCCAGAGCTGGGCATCCAAGGATTCCATTGTAAGGCAGGGGAGATCAACCACATCAAACACAACCTTCTCAGTCCGGTAGTTCAACTCTCCCTCGAATGTTACCGGCAATGTGATCTTTCCCTTAGGATGGCTCTTGTCGGGATTAACTCCTTGAAACGTGTTGGTAACCTCAAGCTCTCCCTCTGCTATCTGGAGTCTGCTGATGACCTTTGGGGAAATCAAATTCAACTCGGCCCCACCATCGACCATCATCTTTGTGACCTTGAGGTTGCGGATTGTTGGCGAGACCAACAACGGCAAGCACCCTACCGCGGTAGTGCGGCCAGGGTGGTCCTCTTCGTCAAAGATGATGGGCGTGCGGGACCACTTGAGCAGCTTCCGAAACTCCACCGCTGGCTCCACGACATTGACCTCACGTCCCATTGTTTCAGTTGGCAGTGAGAGGAATGCAGAGATGCACCCCCGTTAATGCACAGGGTGTCAGTGGCCTTCTGGAACTCCTGCTCACTGGTTTCCTCTCCATCCCCTCCATCACTTTCTTCATTGCAATCCTCCTTCTCACGGCCCCTGGCGGGTTTCCTTTGGTTCCTAGGAGCCTTGCCAGGGCGATTTGCTTCATCGCCCCGTCCCGTTCCGCCAACGCCATTCTGACCTCTTTCCTTATCTCGCTTCTCATATTCAGCCCTCTGCTTCTTGATAAGCTGTTCAACCTGATGACACTCCTGGAGATCATGGCCCTTGATCCGATGGATCTTGCAGTACATGCCATCACTTTTCCGAGCCTTCTCGGCAGCCGCAGCTTCCCAGCAATCATTGCATGCGGTAACCTCCTTGCCGGGGGCTTCAGCCTTAGCCTTCTTGCTGGTACTAGGCGTGCTCGACCCCTCAACTATCATTACTGCCTTATCCTTGTGCTTCTTACTCCGCTTCTTGTTCTTCTTCTTCTGAATGGTGGTATCGTCGTCATCTTCCGAGTCGATGTCGACGGCATTTTCTTCTCCAGGGAGTTTCCTCCCCTCTTTCACCCGAGCACACTTGTCCACCAAGGTGTAAATCTCCTTCACAGTCTTGGGCAACCGAACATTAATTTTGAAACATATCCGACGATTGCGCACGTTGGACTGGAACGCTGCGATCACTTCAGCTGGGTGGATGTGTGGAATATTTCTGTGGACTTGACTGAACCTCTGCATGTACTTCCACAGAGTCCCTCCTTCTTTCTGCGAGAGAAACTACAAACCGCTGGGTCGCCCTGGTTCTCCATGGCCGCCCATGAAGGCGCCCATGAACTCATGTCACATGTCAGCCCAGGTCGAAATGGAGTTCTCCGGCAGATGCATCAGCCAAGACCTCACATTTGGCTTGAGTGCCAGAGGGAAGTAGTTGGCAAATACCTTCTCATCTCTATCCCCGGCAACTTGAACGACGATAGTGTAGATGCTCAAGAACTCTGCCGGGTTCAGTCTTCCATCATACTTCTCTGGAACCTATGGCTTGAACGTGCGAGCGGACGGCCAACGGACTTGCCGCAGCTCACGGGTGAAGGCGGGCCACCCTGCCTTGAAAGGCAAGTACCCGCCCCCGTCGAGCGCGGGCTCGTCGATGATGGGGCCATTGCGCCCGTTGGGCTAGTAGTGGTCACCGCAGCGTTGCTCGATGGTGACGTGCACGTGCTCCCCCTGCCTGCCCTCGGGGGCTTGATGTTGTCCTTGATGCTGTCGAGGGTCTGACAAGGCTGTCGAGACGTTGTCTGGCTCCTGATGGTGTGGCTCACACGTCGGCCGCCGTGGCGGGGATTGCACCGTGGGGGTGCCCCCCTAAGTAATTCCAGCAGCGTGGGCCGTCGCCGTCGCCTAGGGAAGTTGTGATGGGCCAGCTCGCTGTGATCCTCCCGCCTCGGCGAAACCAATCAGACTTTGGATGGTGGCTCACCACTCATCCATCTGATCCGTTGCTGGCGAAAATCTCAGCAGCAATCGGGCCCGTGCCATAGCCTCTGAGGCGGTGCTTGGCATAAGTGATGATGATGTGGACCGCTTCATCGTCCGGCTCCTGATGGTGCCGGTAACGACCGCGTCGTGCCCTCGTTGTTGGGAACCAGCCGCTTGGACGGCGCGGGGACTAGGCGGAGGCGCATGAGGGACAGCGGCTCCGTCGAGCACAGTGATTAGGTTAGCTCGTCCCAGAGGTGGCACATGCTCTGCGGTCGCGCCCACGATGGGAGCGGCCAGAGAGTTGCGGTTTGCCCCAGAACGAGCAACACCGCCAAGACCATGCTCTTCGGTTGGGCAAGGAGTTACAGAAGGAATAATCTCTCTGCTCATACCTCGTGGGGCATTGCCTCTAGGATGTTGTTGATGTTGTTCTACTCCGATGCCTCCCGCTCCTGCTTTGGCCGCGGGGGGTGCGGTGGCGACGTCGCCTACATCAACCACATCCCCCGCAGTGTTCGTATTATTATACGTCCCCGCATTCCCCATGGCATCGACGGCCGCGGGCAACGAGGCCCTCGAAGTGGACGGGTGAGCTGCAGCTCCAGACTTCTTCTTGGGCGCCATGGTCGATGGAGCCTAAGACAAAGGAGCTGTTGATACGTCTCCAACGTATCTATAATTTTTGATTGTTCCATGCTATTATATATGAAGTCTTGGATGTTTAATGGGCTTTATCATTCACTTTTATATCATTTTTGGGACTAACCTACTAACCCAAAGGGCCAGTCCAGATTGCTGTTTTTTTTGCCTATTTTAGGGTTTTGCAGAAAAAGAATATCAAACGGAGTCCAAACGGAATGAAACCTTCGCGAGAAATATTTTTGGAGAAAATCATGCACGGGAAACTTCAGGACCAAGTCAGGGGACAGAGGGGCTGCCCTCGAGGGTGGGGGACGTGCCCCCTGCCTCGAGGCTGCCTCGTGCGGCCCCCGGTGCCCTCCTTCTTCATATATATATCCACATACCCCAGAAACTCCATACACAGAGAGAAAACCCTCTATTCCACCGCCGTAGCTTCTGTTCCCATGGAGATCCCATCTTAGAGCCTTTTCCGGGAGGGGGATCCATCACGGAGGCATTCATCATCATCATCATCGCCCTCACCATGAGTTGTGAGTAGTTTACCACAGACCTTCGGGTCCATAACTAGTATCTAGATGGCTTCTTCTCTCTCTCTGGATCTCAATACAAAGTTCTCCTCGGTCTTCGAGGAGATCTATTCGATGTAATCTCTTTTTGCGGTGTGTTTGTCGAGATCCGATAAATTGTGAGTTTATGATCAAGGTTATCTATGAAAGATATTTGGTTCTTCTCTGAAATTTTTATGTGTGCTCATAATATCCTTGCAAGTCTCTTCGAATTATTGGTTTGGTTTGGCCTACTAGATCTATAGTTCTTGCAATGGGAGAAGTGCTTGGCTTTGGGTTCAATCTTGCGGTGTCCTTTCCCAGTGACAGTAGGGGCAGCAAGGCACGTATTTTATTGTTGCCATCGAGGATACAAAGATGGGGTTTACATCATATTTCTTGAGTTTATGCCTCTACATCATGTCATCTTGCTTAAGGCGTTACTCTATTCTTATGAACTCAATACACTAGATGCATGCTGGATAGCAGTCGATGTGTGGAGTAATAGTAGTAGATGCAGGCAGGAGTCGGTCTACTTGTCTTGGACGTGATGCCTATATACAATGATCATGCCTAGATAGTCTCATAATTATTCGCTTTTCTATCAATTGCTTGACATTAATTTGTTTACCCACCGTAGAATATCACTATCATGAGAGAAGCCACTAGAGAAAACTATGGCCCCCGGGTCTATTCTCAACATATCAATCTACATCTACTTTACTTTTACCGCTTTTATTTGATGTTTTATTAAACCAAAAATATAAACTATCATCTCTATCAGATCTCACTCTCGTAAGTGACCGTAAAGGGATTGACAACCCCTTATCCCGTTGGCTGCGAAGTTCTTATTTGTTTGTGTTGGTGCGAGGGACTCACGTGTGGTCTCCTACTGGATTGATACCTTGGTTCTCAAAATCTGACGGAAATACTTACGCTACTGTGCTGCATCTCCCTTTCCTCTTCGAGGGAATACAACGCAAGCTCAAGAGGTAGCAAGAAGAATTTCTGGCGCCGTTGCCGGGGAGGCTTACGCAAAAGTCATATACCAAGTACCTATCACAAACCCTTATCCTTCGCATTACATTTATTTGCCTCTCGTTTTCCTCTCCCTCACTTCATCCTTACCGTTTTATTCGCCCTTCTTCCGTCGTGTGTTTATCTTTCGCTTGCTTCTTGTTCGCTTGTGTGTTGCTTGCTTGCTTGTCATCATGTCTAGCACACCTATCATTATCACCACTCCCGAGAGTGAAGTCCTCAACTTTAAACTAAGGGAGGAAGAAAATTTAAAAGATGTCTGGTATAGAATTTGCAATGCTCAAAATATATCTAATAGGAAGCTTTCCACTTCCTTGCTTCTTCGCAATTTTTATGCTGGCGTAACTCCGTGGAATAGATTTATCTTAGATACCATTACCGAAGGGAATTTCTTGGGTAGCCACACCGTTGATTCTTATAAAGCTATGACTGAATTATTTGGCTCACCACCTCTTATGGTTAATAGGACCGTTTTAACTTTGGAGCATGTTATGCAAAGGTTAGAAATCATTGAAAACAAAGTTGCTATTGTAGAATTGGTAGAAAACTTGGATAGAAAAATTCATAATGAAATCACCCAATATGGATCCAAGGTAGGAGTTGTTCTGAAAAATCTTAAAGAAAAAGAGCCCATAGTTAAAGAAAAACTAGATCAGGATTCTAGTAGAATCAGTAAGCTTGAGTATGTTATCACTAATGTGGGTTCCGCTCTTTCCGCTATAAAAACTTCTCCAAATACCTCCAGTAAATTATCTAAGTTCATGTATGTCCCTAAAGACAAGGGTGAAACTTCTAGACTTGCGGATCTCAAATCCATAAGTGTTCACCCTAATTTTCTTACTTTTGCAAGAGACCCTTTTGACACTTTAGAATTTCTTGATTTCTTGCCCAAGAGTTTGATTATTCATAGGGGCAAATAAGTGGCCAAGAATCACAAGTGCTTAATTAAAGAATTACCTTCCAAAGATGGCCATACCTAGATCTATCTTGTATCGTGCATAGCTAGGGGCGTAAAACGATAGCGCTTGTTGGGAGGCAACCCAACTTTATATTTTTTCTTTCGTTGCTGTTAGGAAATAAATATTGCATATAGCTTCTGATTAGATGTGGTTTCATGTTTTGTTTAGTGTTTGTGCCAAGTAGAACCTTTGGGAAGACTTGTGTGAAGTTTATATGATCTTGCTGTGAAAAAACAGAATCGTTAGCGCTCGCTAAAGTAGTCGTGGGATTCTACTGGATCATGATTTTTAGTTGATTATTTTTTCTGCTGATTGGTAGAAAAATTGCGCAAATTTAAAATTTTAGTTTGAATTTTTTAGAGTTCCAGAAGTAGGCGAACCCTGCAGATTACTACAGACTGTTCTGTCTTTGACAGATTCTGTTCTTCGTGTGTTGTTTGCTTATTCCGATGCATCTATGAGTAGTATTTGATGATATGAACCATAGAGAAGTTGGAGTACAGTAGGTTTAACACCAATATAAACAAAGAATGAATTCATTGCTGTACCTTTGAATAGTGATTTGCTTTCTTATACTAACGGAGCTCACGAGAATTTTTGTCTAAGTTTTGTGTTGTGAAGTTTTCAAGTTTTGAGTATTGCTTTGATGGACTATGGAACAAGGAGTAGCAAAGGCCTAAGCTTGGGGATGCCCATGGCACCCCAAGTAAATTCAAGATAATCAAAAGCCTAAGCTTGGGGATGCCCCGGGAAGGCATCCCCTCTTTCGTCTTCATCCATCGGTAACTATACTTGGAGCTATATTTTTATTCGCAACATGATATGTGGTTTGCTTGGAGCGTCTTGTATAATTTGAGTCTTTGCTTGTTAGTTTTCCACAATCATCCTTGCTGGACACACCTATTTGAGAGAGTTAAATATGGCCTAGAAATTATTAGAACACTCTATGTGCTTCACTTATATCTTTTGAGTTGAATTGTTTTTGCTCTAGCGCTTCACTTATATCTTTTGATCACAGTGGTGGTAATATTTTGTAGAAATTGTTGAACTCTCATGCTTCACTTAGATCTATTTGAGAGTCTATTAAAACAGCATGGTAATGTGTTTAGGCTAAAAGAAACTAGTCTTCACATGATAAACATCCAATGTCAATGTAGTAAAAAATTTCACACCAAGTGCATTGAATAGAATGAGATGTTTGATGCTTGATAACTGTTTTGAGACACGAGGATAGTGATATTAGAGTCATGCTAGTGGAGTTATTATGAAATTGAGAAATACTTGTGTTAAGGTTAGTGATTCCCGTATCATGCACGTATGGTGAACCGCTATGTGACAAAGTTAGAGCATGAGGTATTTGTAGAGTGCCAACCTTTGTGTGGAGGTCGGGGGCGCGCGATGGTTAACTCCTACCAACCTCCCCCCTAGGATCATGCGTTGATTGCTTTGTTTTGATGACTCGTAGATTTTTGCAATAAGTATATGAGTTCTTATGACTAATGTTGAGTCCATGGATTATACGCACTCTCACCCTTCCACCATTTCTAGCCTCTCTTGTACCGCGCAACTTTCGCCGGTACCATAAACCCACTATACATCCTTCCTCAAAACAGCCACCATATTGTTCCTCAAAACAGCCACCATACCTACCTATCATGGCATTTCCATAGCCATTCCGAGATATATTGCCATGCAACTTCCCACCGTTCCGTTCATATGACACGCATCGTATTGTCATATTGCCATGCATGATCATGTAGTTGACATCGTATTTGTGGCAAAGCCACCATGCATAACTTTATACATGTCACTCTTGTTTCGTTGCACATACCGGTACACCGCCGGAGGCATTCATATAGAGTCATACTTCGTTGTCGTAGTATTGAGTTGTAATATCGAGTTGTAATGAAAGTGTGATGATCATCATTATTAGAGCATTGTCCCGTGGGAGGAAAGGCTGAATCTATATAGCCCCAAAAGGAAAAAAAAGAAAGGCCAAAGAAAAAAAGAAAGGCCCAAAAAAAGGGACGATTGCTACTATCTTTTTCCACACTTGTGCTTCAAAGTAGCACCATGTTCTTCATTGTAGAGAGTCTCATGTTTAGTCACTTTCATATACTAGTGGGAATTTTCATTATGGAACTTGGCTTGTATATTCCAACGATGGGCTTCCTAAAATGCCCAAGGTCTTCATGAGGAAGCAAGTTAAATGCACACCCACTAGTTTCTTTTGTTGAGCTTTCATTCATATTTAGCTCTAAGTGCATCCGTTGCATGGCAATCGCTACTCACTCACATTGATATCTATTGATGGGCATCTCCATAGCCCATTGATACACCTAGTCGATGTGAGACTATCTCCCTCCTTTTTGTCTTCTCCACAACCACCTCTATTCCACCCATAGTGCTATATCCATGGCTCACGCTCATGTATTGCGTGAAAGTTGAAAGGTTTGAAAAGATAGAGTATGAAAACAAATGCTTGGCTGAAATCGGGGTTGTGCATGATATGAATATTTTTGTGTGATAACGAGGGAGCATAGACAACACTATATGATTTTGTAGGGATAACTTTCTTTAGCAATAGTATTTTGAGAAGACATGATTGCTTTATTAGTATTACTTGAAGTATTGTTATTTCTTATGTCAATATAGACTTTTATCTTGAATCTTTCAGATCTAAACATTCATGCCACAATTAAGAGTATTACATTGAAAAACTATATTGGTTAGCATTCCACATCAAAAATTCTTTCTTTATCATTTACCTACTCGAGGACGAGCAGGAATTAAGCTTGGGGATGCTTGATACGTCTCCAACGTATCTATAATTTTTGATTGTTCCATGCTATTATTTATGAAGTCTTGGATGTTTAATGGGCTTTATCATTCACTTTTATATCATTTTTGGGACTAACTTACTAACCCAAAGGCCCAGTCCAGATTGCTGTTTTTGCCTATTTTAGGGTTTTGCAGAAAAAGAATATCAAACGGAGTCCAAACGGAATGAAACCTTCGCGAGAGATATTTTTGGAGAAAATCACGCATGGGAAACTTCAGGACCAAGTCAGGGGACAGAGGGGCTGCCCTCGAGGGTGGGGGCGCGCCCCCCTTCCCAGGGCGCGCCCCCTGCCTCGAGGCTGCCTCGTGTGGCCCCCGGTGCCCTCCTTCTTCCTATATATATCCACATACCCCAAAAACTCCATACACAGAGAGAAAACCCTAATTCCACCGCCGTAGCTTCTGTTCCCGTGGAGATCCCATCTTGGAGCCTGTTCCGGGAGGGGGATCCATCACGGAGGCCTTCATCATCATCATCATCGCCCTCACCATGAGTTGTGAGTAGTTTACCACAGACCTTCGGGTCCATAGCTAGTATCTAGATGGCTTCTTCTCTCTCTCTGGATCTCAATACAAAATTCTCCTCGGTCTTCGAGGAGATCTATTTGATGTAATCTTTTTTTGCGGTGTGTTTGTCGAGATCCGATGAATTGTGAGTTTATGATCAAGGTTATCTATGAAAGATATTTGGTTCTTCTCTGAACTTTTTATGTGTGCTCATAATATCCTTGCAAGTCTCTTCGAATTATTGGTTTGGTTTGGCCTACTAGATCTATAGTTCTTGCAATGGGAGAAGTGCTTGGCTTTGGGTTCAATCTTGCGGTGTCCTTTCCCGGTGATAGTAGGTCCAGCAAGGGACGTATTGTATTGTTGCCATCGAGGATAAAAAGATGGGGTTTACATCATATTGCTTGAGTTTATCCCTATACATCATGTCATCTTGCTTAAGGCGTTACTCTGTTCTTATGAACTCAATACACTAGATGCATGCTGGATAGCGGTCGATGTGTGGAGTAATAGTAATAGATGCAGCAGGAGTCGGTCTACTTGTCTTGGACGTGATGCATATATACAATGATCATGCCTAGATAGTCTCATAATTATTCGCTTTTCTATCAATTGCTCGACAGTAATTTGTTTACCCGCCGTAGAATATCGCTATCATGAGAGAAGCCACTAGAGAAAACTATGCCCCCCGAGTCTATTCTCAACATATCAATCTACATCTACTTTACTTTACCGCTTTTATTTGCTGTTTTATTAAACCAAAAATACCAAAAATATAAACTATCATCGCTATCAGATCTCACTCTCGTAAGTGACCGTAAAGGGATTGACAACCCCTTATCGCGTTGGCTGAGAAGTTCTTTTTTGTTTATGCAGGTGCGAGGGACTCGCGCGTGGTTGCCTACTGGATTGATACCTTGGTTCTCAAAAACTGAGGGAAATACTTACGCTACTATGCTGCATCTCCCTTTCCTCTTCGAGGGAATACAACGCAAGCTCAAGAGGTAGCAGCTGCTGACGAAGATGACGTGCTGCTCACGCTCTTGGGTTGATGCAAGTGATCCCCCTACCTGGCACGTCAAAGATGTAATGGCAAAAAAACGGCCACCTATGGGACAGGAGTCCCTTTTTGGTTCGGCGGGGTGATGGGCACATTGCACAAAGAGCGGAAAGCGTAGCGCAGCACGACAGAGATCACACGGGCAGTTTTTACCCAGGTTCAGGCCGCCGCGAGGTGTAAAACGCTACTCTTGCTTTGGTGGATTGATGGTGGAATGGTGGAAAAGAGCACGACGCTCTTGCCCGGCAAGGTGGCCTCGAGGCGAGAGCGGTCACACGTCTATGAGTGTGTGTGAGTTAGAATGGCCTAATCCTTTCTACGGTTGCCATGGGCCTCATTTTATAGATTAAGGGGTCACCATAGTGGCAAATCAGTCTTTCTAGGCTGATTAGATAGCAAACAGTGCTATCATACCTAACTCTGCAGGCTAACAAAGAGCATTAAATGCGTCGCTCAGTGTCACATCATGGCTCGCCCGACAGGCCTTGCCGGGCTGTTTTGCCAGCTTCACGCCTGCTTGCTTGACACGTCGCAGGACAAGTGTCTTTTGTGGGATCTTTCTGTAGGGAGTGGCTGCCATGTGGCAGGAGGTTGCCACTGAGCCACTTTGGATCTTGACACCGCACTGATTGACGATGGGCATCATTGTGGGGTTGTGGTTTGCCTCCGCGAGCCCCGGCAGGCCTGCTGTGGTGATGTTGGAGGCTTGCTTCTGGGGCGATCCCACCCTGCCAGGCTCGCATGCCCGGCAAGGAGGGCTCTTCATCTAGTGATATTTCCCCTCGTCGGCTAGTCTTGGTTGTCTTGATCTCCTTGGTCATCTCTCTAATTCGTCAAAGAGCTGACCCCTTCGAGCCTTGATCTGCTCTTGGTTTTGAAAACTTGTCCTTGGGCCTGTGCACAGTCTGGGGCAACAGACCCAAGGTTTGTTGCACCGACATAGAGGGTGTGCACTTTACCCACAAGAATCTAGGAACTTTCGTGTCATCCATGATCCCGCAGTACCTCAAGTATTCAGGGCAAGCACCCGATCACTCTCTTTCCCGAGGAGACACTAACATAGATTCCACTTGTTGGCACACAACCCTCGTGTATGAACATGAATGATTTGGGACTCCGCCCTTTTTATTAACACACATACACGAAGGGACCAACGGTGTGTTTGATGCCTGGTGAAAACAGTCATGGTCGCCTACCCAATCCCGACCCCATCCCGAGAGCGACTCACGTCACCCAGTAATGTGGGCACCATGCTAGCATTAGACTAAGTAATAAATAACGCCCTGTCCCATAAGGGGTAGAGTGGTTGCACCTGTTTTGGTTGGGACGGTAATCACACCTTAAATCTAATCCATCATTTTACACACACACGTACATACACACACAAATGCTTGCTCCGGTACACCACTTCTTCCTCAAGTGGTGACCTAGTTCAACAACACCCACTGGCATTAGGGGCACCCGATGGGGTTTTCGAAAGAATGCAACCACAAGGTGTTCATGGCATACATGCAACATTATGCATCAATAATTAAACATTTGAAATCGTATCTCCAAGCACAAGGTAGAGCTACGAGTATGGGCATGCATCATTTGGTGATGCACAACAAGTTGATCACCGTCATTTTCATCATAATGCAATCGGAAAAAGGTATCGATGAATAAGAGAGGTATCATGGTCAAAGGGCTGCTTGCCTTGGTTGGATTGGTCTTCAAAGTCTTAAAGTCCTTCTCCTTCTTCTTCTCGAACTACTTCGTTAAACATGGGATCTATTCGTCACAAAGAAACAACGGGAAAATAGGGCAATAGCAAAAAACAGAAAAATCAAAGTGCTCAGAAAAATGTCAACTTATTTTTGTTAAATAAAAGATGAAAACTAAGAATGAAAAATTATTAGTTTTGGATTTGGGGCTATAGAAACAGAGAAATGGATTTTTATAGAAATAGAGAAATGGATTTTTAAAGAGGGATTTAAATGCTCATATTTGAATTTAAATTTGAATAGTACATAAAAGTGTGATGGATGTTCATGAAAGTTACACCATTAAATAGGTGGGATTTTACAAGAATTTAGGAGTTGGAATTATTGCATTTGGATAATTATTTAATCCTATGCAATTATTGGAAAACAAACAGAAAATAAAAAGGGAAAAGGGCACTGTGCCACTGGGCCAGAACGACCACAGTGAAGCGGCCCAGAGGGAGAAGAGGCCCAGGCGAGCTAGAGCGGCGTGCGCGCCAGGTTTCCAACTTGATGGGCGGAACTCGACGCCAGAGAGAGAGGGGAGCGAGGGAGAGGTGAGGATGACAGGTGGGCTCCACCTTTCATCTCCAACCTCGCGGGAGATAGGCCGGCGAGCTCACCGGCGATGTTTCGGGGCACGGCAAGGTGAGCTATTTGCATGACTGGCTTCCTCGTTTTTTCGCCATTCGGGTGGTGGTGGTGGATGTGGTCACTGGAGTGGCTTGGTTCACCGGCGACGAGGTCATGCGGAGAAGGAGCTTCGAGCGTCGGTGGTTCTGGCCGTTTCTGGCTGCAAAGGAAGCGGGAAGGAGAGGGGAAAGTCTTAGTGGGCTGCGGTGGTTCCAGATCGAGGAAGAGGAGTGGCGGAGGAGGTCTGTACCTCACGTACGTCGGCGAGCTGAAGTGGCGGAGGTCGAGCTTGATCTCAAGCTTGGGCCCCTCTGGAGAAGTGTGGGCGGTGCAGGGGGGCGATAGGGAGTGAGAGGGAGCGAGTGGTGAGGAGAGAAGGGCTCGGGGAGGCCTTTAAATAGGCGGGTGCCGGATCACCATGGACCTGTGCACCGGCGAGGCCGTTGCCATTGCTACAGGTCATGGGGGCTCGCAGAGATGTGCCAGGGGTGCTCGTGGGATTGGTCTAGTGTAAGGGGACGGAAGAGAGAGAGAGAGCGGGGGAGTGGCCGAGCATCGCGCGTGTGAGCTCGCCCATTAGGGCTCTCGGGCGGCCATGGCGCGTGCGAGGGAGGCAGCAGGAGGGAGAAAGAGGAGGGGGAAGGAGCGTGGCGTGTCGCGGACGTCGAAGCGCGTCGGCAGGCGTGCTGGGGAGGTCCGAGGAGGTCGGAGGCGTCGGGCAGAGGGTAGCTACAGTGCTTGGCCACACTGTAGCCCGCTCTAGAGCGTGTCTTTGGCTGGCATGGTCATTTTTCTAGCACTCTCGGCTTGGCCTCTAGTTTCTGGGGCCTCTAGGGGGAAGTAAAGAAGTGGGGAGGGGCATATTATGCCCTGGATAGCCAGTAGGAGAGGAGAGAGGTTGAGGGAGAGAGAGAAAATGGCTGTCCAGAGAGGGAGGGAGAGGTTTTCACCCCCAATAATGGAGGTGTGGGGTTGCAATTGTTACTGGAGGTAGAAGGGGACTAGGAGGAGCTGTGGTAGAAAATGAACTCATGGGGAATAGTGGAAGAGGTCGAAATGATGATTTTGGAAACATGGCAAAAGGTTTTTGATGCAAGTTTGAGCCACTTGCACGTATCCCCTCCTTGTGCCACTTGATGGGGGTGTTGTGCATGACCATATGGCACTGTGGTAGAAATCTGAGCTCATTTGGATAAAGTTTCCAATGCAACTTTTCTAGACCCTAGAAATCAACATAAATGGACTTGCTTAGATCTAGCTAAGCTAATATCTTCTCCTTGATGCACCACTTGGTTTAGTGTCATCATTTGGGTACTTGAGCATGTCCACAAAGTTTGGGTTCAAATGGGGAAAGTTGGCAACGTAAAGTTGTTCAAACTTGGATCTGGACAGAGATGATTTGGGGCACTTTCATGAACCAAAACTATTCTGATTGGAATAAAACCTTGCAAGATCATCACATTAGGCATATGTGACTTGCCAGAATTTTCTTGGGATTTTTTGAGAATATTCCCTTTGTAAATATTTCAAAACTTGAAATATACAGAAGGGTTTTTGAGGGATTTGACCAATATTTTGAACATGACCATGTGTTGAAGCTCTTATATATGGACAATATATGTTCACTGAGCTTCCCTAAATTTTCTCAAATATTTTTAACATTAAAACAATTTTAACCTATTAAAGACCATTTTAGCCTAAAAAAAGCCTTTAAATAAAATAGGAAAATAACTTTTAAAATTATATTTTGGTGGTTTATGGGAGTCCTATACCTAATAGGAGTCAACTATACTCTTTGAGAGATTTTTCATACCCCAAATTAAGTACTTGTAGTGCAAGCCTCAATTCAGGGGTTTTTGGAAAACCTAATTTGGAAAATACTTTTTGGCCAAATTATTGTTGTAACAAAATACAATTATGTCCTATACACATGGCATGATCATTGGGAAATTTTTTGGATCAGGGAGATGTAGTATAGAAGGTCGAGCTATGTTGACTTTAAAGAGCACTCGAAATCACAAACAAATTCCAACTCAAATAAAAAGCCAAATAATGCAAAAGTTCTTGTTGATCCAAATTTTCATGCTTTATTAATGCAAATGACATGTCACAAAATGCCGAGTGTGACAGACCTACCCCCCTTACAAGAATCTCGTCCCCGAGATTCCTAAACTAGGCTTTAAAGAGATAAGGGAACTCAGATCTAAGGTAGTCTTCATGCTCCCAGGATGCTTCTGCTTCAGTGTGGTTGCTCCACTGGACCTTGAAGTACTTGATAGTGCGGCTTCGAGTACGTCATTCTGCTTCATCCAATATGTAGATGGTCCTCTCACGGTTGGTCAGATTAGGTTGAAGGTCAATGGCTTGGTGATCGATGTCCTTGTAGGGACCAGGCTTGTCGGGAACTTGGAGACACTTCAGGAGTTGTGAAACATGAAACACGTTGTGCACATCGGATAGTTCAGGTGGTAGTTCTAACTGGTAAGCAACTTCTCCTCGACTTCCAGTGATCTTGAAGGGGCCAAAAAATCTTGGTGCGAGCTTTCCCTTAACGTGGAAACACTTGGTTCCCTTGAGAGGAGTTACTCGCATGCACACATGGTCTCCGACGTGGAAGCTCACTTGTCGGCGACGAGTGTCGGCATAGCTCTTCTGTCTTGACTTGGCGGTCTTCAGACGCTCTCTTACTAGATGAACTTGCTCTTCTGCTTCGCGGAGGACATCCGGTCCAAAGACTAGCTCTTCTCCTGTTTCTGCCCAATTGAGGGGTGTGCGACACTTGCATCCGTACAACACCTCAAATGGTGCCATTTAGAGACTTGACTGATAACTGTTGTTATAGGAGAACTCGGAAAAAGGGCGGCAATCTTCCCACTTGGCTCCATATGCTAATACAAAGGCTCGGAGCATGTCTTCGAGTATCTGATTCACTAGCTTTGTGTGACCTCTAGTCTGCGCGTGGAAAGCACTGCTGAAAGACAACTTGGTTCCCATGGCCTCTTGGAACTTCTTCCAGAACCTCAAGGTAAATTGGGTTCCTCCATCTGACACGATGTCCTTAGGAACACCATGAACGTTTATGATTCTGTTGATGTATAGAGTTGCCAGCTGGTTTCCATCATAGGTAGTCTTGACAGGAATGAAATGGGCTACCTTGGTCAGATGGTCGACTATGACCCAGATGGAGTCATGCCCCTTGTTTGACCTAGGTAATCCAGTGATGAAATCCATTCTGACTTTATCCTGTTTCCACTCAGAAACCTTGAGTGGTTGGGGAAATCAAGCAGGTTACTCATATTCAGCATTGACCCTTTGGCATACATCACATTTCGCAACATAGGTGGCAATCTCCCTTTTCATCCCGTGCCACCAGAATCTTTCCTTTAGGTCTTGATACATCTTGGTTCCTCCAGGATGGATGGAATACGGGGTGTCATGGGCTTCTTGCAGGATCAAGTCCTTCAGTTCCTTCTTGGTCGGCACACAGATACATCTTTTGTACCAAACAATTCCGTGTTCGTCTTCGGAGAATCCTGGGGCCTTGCCTTACTTCATCTTCCTCTTGATGCCTTTGATGCTTTCATGTCCTTTCTACGCCTCTTTGACTTCATCCATTAGGGTCGGCTTGACTTCCAGGTTGTCCAGATATCCATAGGTAAGCAATTCCAAGCCAAGTTGTTCCAGCTCTTCAAACAGGGCTGACTGTCTTCCTTTAATCATGGCATTGAGGGAGCAAGCCTTCCCGCTCAATGCGTCTGCTACTACATTAGCCTTCTCGGGGTGGTATTGAACACTGAGGTCATAATCCTTGATCAGTTCCATCCATCTTCTCTGCCTCATGTTCAATTCCTTTTGAGTGAAAATATACTTCAGACTTTTGTGATCTGTGTATATCTCACACCGTTTCCCTAAGAGGTAATATCGCCATGTTTTCAGAGCATGAGCCACTGCTGCTAACTCAAGATCATGAGTAGCATAGTTCTCTTCATGAGGACATAGCTTCCTTGAAAGATAAGCTATGACTCTGCCTTCTTGCATTAGAACTCTTCCTAGTCTGGTTCGAGAGGCATCACAGTATATCACAAACTCCTTGTGAATGTCCGGTGTCGCCAGAACTGGGGTGGTGGTCAATCTCTTCTTGAGCTCTTGGAAGCTTTCTTCACACTTGGTCGTCCATTCAAACTTCTTGTCCTTCTTCAAGAGCTAAGTCATTGGCCGGGCAATATTGGAGAATCCTTCCACGATTTGCGATAATAGCCCGCAAGTCCGAGGAAGCTTCTAACCTCCTTGACAGTAGTTGGGGATTGCCATTGGGTCACAACTTCAATATTGACAGGGTCTACCGACAATTCTTCCTCGCTCAAGACATGACCCAAGAATCCAACTTTGTGTAACCAAAACTTGCACTTGCTGAATTTGGTACAATTGGTGCTCTCGAAGCTTGTCTAGGACCATCCTCAAGTGTTGCTCGTGCTCTTCTTCCATCTTCGAGTAGACAAGAATGTCATCAATGAAGACGACAACAAACTTGTCCAGATATTCCATGAAGACCTTGTTCATGAGATACATGAAGTAGGCTGGGGCATTGGTCGATCCAAAGGACATGACCATGTACTCGTACATGCCATATCGAGTTACAAATGCCGTCTTCACAATATCTTGGGGTCTGATCTTCAGCTGATAGTACCCAGACCCGAGGTTGATCTTGGAGGACACCTTGGCTCCATTGAGTTGATCAAACATATCTTCAATCTTAGGGAGTGGATACTTGTTCTTCATCGTGGCTTTGTTAAGGGAACGATAGTCAACACATAATCGGATGGTACCGTCCCTCTTTGCCACAAACAGAACAGGTGATCCCCAAGGGGAGGCACTAAGGCAAATGAATCCCTTCCTCAACTGCTCCGTCAGTTGCTCCTTCAACTCTTCTAACTCCTCCGATCCCATTCTATAAGGCTTCTTATAGATGAGTCCTGCTTCGGGCATGAGCTCAATAATGAACTCAATGTCACGGTCAGGAGGCATTCCTGGTAGCTCATCAGGAAAAACATCGGCGTACTCGCATACTACTGCCACTTGCTCCAATTCGACTTCAGACGGATAGTTGACTTGGGTGACTTGAGCAGAGGAGGGGTTGGGGGGTAAACTTAACTTCGACTCCTTGTTCATTGGCCATTGTGACAGTCCGGTTGGCACAATCTAACAAGCCTTGGTGCTTGATGTGGCAATCCATTCCTAAGATAACATCCAAGCCTTGTGAGTTCAAGATGATAAGGTCTTCTAGGAACTCTACCCTGTTAATGATGATCACGACTCCTTTACAACCTATCTTAGCACTCATCTCTGCTCCAGGGGTTTGTACCACCATGGGATTATTCAGGGGTGTAGGGGTCATGCCACTTTTTAATGCAAACTTTTGGGTGACAAATGAATGTGTGGCTCCAGAATCAAACAAGACAGTTGTAGGTGCTGAGTTGACAAGGAACGTAGCCATCACGATGTCCTGGTCTTCCTAAGCATCTTCTGCAGTGACGTGGTTCACATGCCCCTTGCCGTTGTTGGGCGGGTTGCAGGGAGCTTGGTTCCTTGGTGGCATTCTGCGGCCTTGTCCTGTGTTCTGCGCAATAGGGCGCGAAGTATCGGGCTTCTTGTTGGCGCACACCCTTGACATGTGTCCCGGCTGACCACATTCAAAGCAAGTGACTTGGTTTGAGTTGTTGGTCTTGTTGCCACCATTGTTATTGGGGTTGTTGAAAGCTGGCCCGGGGTTGGCATACTAGTGAGGCCGATAGTTGGTGCAGGGTGTAGGAGCTCCTGGCTGCTGATAGGTTGTCCTGACTGGGGATGGCTGTCATGGGCGAGGCTTTTGGTTACTGGAACTACCATTGTTGATCATCTTGCGCTTGCGGCTATCTTCCAAAGCACGCAACTTGTCTTCAAGCATGAGTGCTTTGCTCACCAGGTCAGGAAAGGTTGGGCAGTCACACACAACAAGCGAGTACTGCAGATTCTGATTGAGGCCTTCCATGAAGCGCTCCCTTTTTGCAGCATTAGTGCTGACATCTTCAGTGGCATACCTTGACAGAACACTGAACTTCTGCATGAACTCGTTGATAGTGCCACTTCCTTGCTTCAGGGCTCGGAATTCGCGCTTCTTAATAGCCATGATTCCCGAAGGAATATGGGCCTTGCGGAACTCTGCTTCGAATTCATTCCAAGTGATGGCTTGCCCAACATGCATGACCTTGAATCCATCCTACCAAGCTCTAGTGGTTTCCCCGAGACAGTGGGCGGCATATGCCACCCTCTCACGGTCTTCAGTGCAGCCCACTAGTTCCAACAAATCCTCAATGGTGCGGACCCATTCGTCTACATCCAGGGGTTTGGACGTCTCGATGAAGGTTGGTGGTGCATGCTTCTTGAACTTCGCCAACGTGGAACGTCCATTGATGTTCCCCGCTAGCTGGCAGTTATTGGTGACTGCTTGAGAAATCATCTAGAGGGCTACAGTGTTGGCTTGGCGTTCCTCTCGAATGGCGTGGAGGAGATCAGCCATGTCCATGTTCGGGGGAGGTGGTGGTGGTGGTGCTTGTCCTTGGGTTTGGTCCTGTGAAAGCACACGTGCTCCCTGGGTGATTTTGGTAATTAATGTCAACATATCTCTTGTTGGACTAATATATTCATCTAGTATATTTCAGAAAGTTCAACAAAGGCGTGGCATGGACAAGAGGATGTGGAACCCCTTCAAGAAGCTAGGGACAAAGATTGGCAAAAGCTCATGACTCTTCATTTCTATTTTAGTGATCCAAGATCACATTGAGTCCACAGGAAATCCAATACTATTAAAAGGGGATAAGGTGTCGCTTAATGGTCTACTTGCTCAAAGTGCTTAGTGATATGCTCCAAAGCCCTCAACCAATTTCTCAATTCCAAATATGTCCTAAACCCAAAGTAGAACTCGGCCCCACTGATTTGATCTATCCGGCGCCATCGAGTTCACTTGACATAGCCACTTCCAGAAACCCTAATCAGTTCGGTCCCACTGACGGGATCTCGGTCTCACCGAGATGGGCTTGCAAACGCTCTGTTGCCAGTTGCAATTATTTTGGTACCACCGAGATATGCAGTTGGTCCCACCGAGTTTGCCTGACCAACTCTCTGTTTGCTTATTACCAAAATTGGTCTCACCGAGTTTGTGTAATTGGTCAAACTGAGTTTAGGTTTTACCCTAACCCTAACACATCTGTCTAACTGAGTTGACCTTGTCGGTCCAACCGAAAGGCCTAACATTCACATTTTAAACCAGGTCAGTCTCATCGAGCTCCTGTATTCGGTCCCACTGAGTTTGGTAAATTGCGTGTAACCGTTATATTTTGTGTGGAGACTATAAATACCGTTCCACCCCATTCTCCATTAGAGAGGGCCATCAGAACGTGCCTACACCTCCACTACTCATTTTTTGAGACAGAACCACCTACTCATGTGTTGAGACCAAAATATTCCAATCCTACCACAAGAATCTTGATCTCTAGCCTTCCCCAAGTTGCTTTACACTCAAATCATCTTTCCACCATATCCAGATCTGTGAGAGAGAGATGAGTGTTGGGCAGACTATCATTTGAAGCACAAGAGCAAGGAGTTCATCATCAACACACCATCTATTACCTTTTGGAAAGTGGTGTCTCCTAGATTGCTTAGGTGACACTTGGGAGCCTCCGTCAAGATTGTGGGTTTGAACCAAGGAGTTTGTAAGGCAAGGAGATCACCTACTTCATGAAGATCTACCCGAGCGAGGCAAGTCCTTCATGGGCAATGGCCATGGTGGGATAGACAAGGTTATTATATGGAGATATCTTGAGGAACGATTTCCAGACTACTCTTTGAAAAATCTAGATGTGATTCTTCAAAAGTCCATTGCTTTTAATAAAATGAATCCTAATGATCCTAAGTTTGATGATTGTCTATTTGAGCTTCGTGATCTTATGCGTGCCAAAGGAGATGTTGGAGTCATTAGTACCATCATCTCGGAAGTCATTAGAATTCATAAAGATGGACATTGTCATGATCATATAACTAATGAATCACTCTCTCTAGGTGATGATCAATCACAAGACGATGTTGAACATGGATACTATGATGAGGATGATGATAGTGAGTTCAATCTCGATGATTCTATGAGACACTTTGGGCTTATGGATAATCTCCGCGGCTACATAGCCGGAGGAAAGGAATGGGTTCTTGATAGTGGATGTACTGATCATATGATCGGAGATAAGGATATGTTTCGGGAGCTTGCTGAAAACAACGGCCCTCGAAAGTATGTCACTTTTCATGATAACTCAAAGGGTAAGGTGGTTGGCCTTGGTAAGGTGGCCATCTCACATGATAGCTCCATCCAAAATCTTATGATCGTTGAATCCCTTGGATATAACTTTCTTTTTGTATCTAGACTAGCCTATTTCGGTCTATATGTCCTATTTATTGAAGTAGATTATCAAGTGTTTCGAAGGGATAATCATAAAATTGTCTTTACTAACATACGTAAAGGTGATCTATACATTGTTGATTTCACTAAAAAGGCTCAACCTAGAACTTGCTTAATTGCTAAATCTTCTAAAGGTTGGTTGTGGCATAGAAGGTTAGGTCATGTGGGCATGCGAAATCTTGATAATCTTATTAAAGGTGATCATATCCTTGGTGTTAAAGATGTTATATTTGACAATGATAGACTTTGTAGTGCTTGTCAAGTAGGTAAACAAGTTGGAGGAAGTCATCCCGTGAACAACATCATGACCATGAGAAGACCGTTTGAGTTACTTCATATGAACCTTTTTGGTCCCAATGCCTACAAGAGTCTCGGTGGTAACTTGTTCGGTTTAGTCATTGTTGATATTTTTTCAAGATTTACATGGGTGTTCTTTCTTGATGATAAATCGTAGGTCCAAAATATCTTCAAGTACTTCGCCAGGAAGGCCCAAAATCAATTTGAAGTGAAGATCAAGAAGATTTGGAGCGACAACAGAACAGAGTTCAAGAACGCAAATGTGGATACCTTTCTTGACGAAGAAGGGATTTCACATGAGTTCTCGGCTACATACACACCTCAACAATATGGAGTTGTTGAGAGGAAGAACCGGGCACTCATCGAGATGGCGAGAATGCTGCTTGATGAGTACAAGATGCCAAAACACTTTTGGGCGAAAGCGGTTGAGACAGCTTGTCATACTAGAAACCGACTATATCTTCACAAGCTTCTCGGCAAGACAACATACGAGCTTATCACCGGTAACAAGCCCCAAGTTCGATACTTTCGAGTATTTGGCTCAAAGTGTTACATTCTTGACGAGCATCGTCGTTCGAACTTTGCTCCTAAATCTCAGGAAGGTTTCCTACTCGGTTACGGCTCAAACTCTCACACTTACCGTGTCTACAACAATTTCGCCCGAAAGGTTGAAGAGAAATTGCCAATTGATGTAGGAGACAAAGACCCTTCGAAAGCAATACAAGACTTGTATATTGGGCCCAACGGAGGTGAAGGAGAGTACTTTGTCCATTCAAGTGGAAGCCTCAACTTCACGACAAGGTGAACCACAAGTTGACTTGGAGGCATCCACAAGTGGGACACGCTAAGATGAAGGAAATGAGGAAGTGCATCAAGATGAACCTCATCGACCTCCTTCTTCACCTTCACAAGAGGACAACAATGCCAAAAACAATGAAGAAGGACAAGAATAAGAAGATAAGGAAGAGAATGTTCCACCCCGACCCAAACAAAAGCTCTCACGAGTTAGAGAAAGAATTGCTAGATATCATCCCGTAGAACAAATCTACGATGACATCCAAACCGAGAGAATCACTCGCTCTAAATCTCATTTAGCTAACTTTTGTGAACATTACTCTTTCATATCTAATCTTGAACCTATGAAGGTTGAAGATGCTCTTGATGATCCGGATTGGGTGAATGCTATGCACGAGGAACTACATAATTTCGAAAGAAACCAAGTTTGGACATTGGTAGAGAAGCCCAACAATGATCACAATGTCATTGGAACCAAATGTGTGTTTCAGAATAAGCAAGATGAAGATGGACAAGTTGTACGCAACAAGGCCCGTCTCATCACCCAAGGCTACACTCAAGTCGAAGGTATGTATTACGGTGAGACATATGCCCCCGTTGCTAGACTTGAGTCCATACACATCTAACTTGCTTATGCCAATCATCATGATATCACTTTATATCAAATGGACATTAAAAGTGATGTTGTCAACGGTGAAATTGAGGAGGAAGTTTATGTTAAACAACCTCCCGGCTTTGTTAATCACAAGAAACCTAATCATGTTTACAAGCTTCACAAAGCTCTTTATGGTCTTAAACAAGCTCCTAGAGCATGGTATAAATGCTTGACCACTTTCCTTATTGAAAAAGGCTTTGAGATTGAAAAAAATGATTCAACTCTTTTTACTAAAAGGGTTAATGGTGAATTATTTGTGTGCCAAATTTATGATGATGATATCATATTTGGCTTGACTAACCCTCATTTTTGTGAAAAGTTTGGATGACTAATGTCAGAGAGGTTTGAGATGTCTATGATGAGTGAACTCAAGTTCTTTCTTGGTTTGCAAATCAAGCAAACTAAGGAGGGTACCATTGTTTCTCCAACAAAGTATACCAGGGACTTATCCAAGAAGTTCAACATGCAAGAATGCAAAGGTATGAATACACCCATGCCTACTAGTGGACATCTTGACTTGACTAAGGATGGCAAACCGATTGACCAAAAGGTTTACCGCTCTATGATTGGTTCATTGTTATATCTATGTGCCTCCCGTCCCGATATTATGCTAAGTGTGTGCATGTGTGCACGATATCAAGCGGCCCCCAAAGAATGTCATCCTAAGGCTAGGAAAAGGATAGTGGGATACTTAACTCACACACCAAACTTTGGCATTTGGTATCCTAAGAGGTCTTATTTTGATCTTGTTGGCTACTCCGATTCAGACTATGCTGGAGACAAGGTTGATAGAAAGTCCACTTCAGGTACTTGTCAATTTATTGGTAGATCTATTGTGTCTTGGTCCTCAAAGAAAAAAAACTCAGTATCCTTATCGACCACCGAAGCGGAATACATTACCGCCGGTTCATGTTGTTCTCAATTACTTTAGATGACCCAAACTCTTAAAGACTATGGGATCTATGTGAAACATGTTCCATTGCTTTGTGATAATGAGAGTGCTATTAAAATTGCTCACAATCCCGTGCAACATTCTCGAACTAAGCATATTGAAGTTCGTCATCATTTCATTCGAGAACATGTTGCTAAAGGAAACATCAATCTTAAACATGTTTGTACCGATAAGCAATTGGCCGATATATTCACCAAACCGCTTGATGAGAAAGTATTTTTCTGTTTGAGAGGTGAATTGAACATCATTGATGCCTTAAACTTGGAGTAGTAACTCCATTTGGATGCATGCAAGGCATGAGCCTTTGACTAATCCTTGATATTTCTCTTATGATGATGATCATATGTCTTGGATCTATACTTGTACCTTGCATGTTATCTAACCCTTGTAGGTACTTGGATGAATCTAAATCTATGAGCTTGCAACTCACTCACATCCTAAGAAATCTTTACATCACCAAGTCTCTACAATATGGTGGTTCAAGACAAGGAAAGATGAATCCTTTTAATATATCCTTTGACAATTTCTATATATCAAATTTTATTTGGTATCAATTTTTGATGATTGTCATTTTGGATACACAAGTGCTCCTCCTTGCAAATCTAACACATGTAGGTAGATGAAATAAAACTGCAAGTGGTGCTCCCAACTCTTGATGAGCTACATCAACCTTGAGCATCCCACACAAGCTCAACTACAAGATCAAGATCAACACGACCACCCAAGGTATGTTATTCCATCTTAGAGAAGCTTTACCCCAAGACATGGGTCCAAGCAGCTCAACAAGATGTGAATACATCAAAATGCTTAAATGAAAAATGTCGACCCCATTTTGAGGCTAAACGATGAGTATGACCTATGATAAAGTGTGTTCACTTGATTCCTAAGTCAATATACTCTAACATAGGTGACTCAGTCACCGACCATTTATAGATGAAGTTCTCTAGTGTTTCCCTATGTTCTTGCATTTATCTCTTGCATGCTTATTCCCCTTTTAAAAAAACTTCATCTAGATTTCTTTTCTTTTCTCTATTATGTTTCTGCATTCCCGGCATCTAATTCTTTGCAAATCCTTCAGTTAATTCCCTGCAAATCTTTGTGAGATCTTATTTGCCTAGTGAGCTGAGATGACAAAATCTTTCCTCTGTATTGAACTCGGTCTCACCGATTTCTGCCTCTCGGCCTGATCGAACTGCAATGCTACATTGTAGATTGTTCATTGGTCCAACCGACAAGGACAAACCGGTCTGACCGATATGCATCATCTCCAACACTTCCAACTCGGTGTCACCGATGGCAATGAATGGGCCTAACCGATTTCAATACAGAGAAAACGTTTTGCCATTTGCATCCTGCATATCTGTTCCAGCTCCACTCGAATATTCTGGTCTTCTACCAGCATCTTACATTACATGTTGCTTTGTAATGTGACTCAAGGACCGAACCTACTTGACTCATGCTCCATAAGATCCCTTCTTGGAAATTGATGTCAAAGGGGGAGAGAGAGCACATCAAAGCTTATCACATAAGGGAGAAATCATGCCTTAAGCTTCTCCAGATGCTTATTATCCATAGAATAGTGAAGTCACATGTCTTCAAGAGGGGAAAGACATGTTATTATGTGTTATGATTGTTTTGCTCTGATTTTTTACCCTATTTTCTCCCGTTATCCAATATAATATTCAGCGGGAGAAAGACACTTAAGGGAATAAAATATTTGAAATTCATTGCATATTTTTATCCCTTGGGGACATGTCTATATCCACATAGAGTACTAAGTACTCACTCTCTACATGACACCCCAATCTTTGTACTTTTGTGGTTACTCATTGTGCTTTGTTTAGTAGGTGTTCTTGCCATCTAACCCTGTTTTCTCAAGTTCACCTCCTCCAAAGCCATCTCTAGACCAGAAGGTAAGTATATGCATCACATCCATGTGCATGATGATTTCTTGCTGTTGTATATGTTGTTTGCAAGGAGGACTCATGAACATGGAGGTAAATTTCCTATACTTAACATCATTTGCTCTGATGCATATAGCCAAGATACATGTAACTCATTGCTTGCTCTGACATGCTTATGCATTCACATGCTCTTATATTCTATATTTACATGATTGCATACATGTAAGGGGAGCATACGCTTGTTACATGTTTTTCCAAAGCTTTACTTGTTATCTTTCATATCTTTATCTGAAGCCTTGATGTATGTTGTCATCAATTACCAAAAAGGTGGAGATTGAAAGCACAAGTGCTCACTAGGTGATTTTGGTAATTAATGTCAACATATCTCTTGTTAGACTAATATTTTCATCTAGTATATTTCAGAAAGTTCAACAAAGGCATGGCATGGACAAGAGGATGTGGAACCCCTTCAAGAAGCTGAGGACAAACATTGGCAAAAGCTCAAGACTCTTCATTTCCATTTTAGTGATCCAAGATCACATTGAGTCCATAGGAAAGCCAATACTATTAAAAGGGGATGAGGTGTTGTTTAATGGTCTACTTGCTCAAAGTTCTTAGTAATATGCTCCAAATCCCTCAACCACTTTCTCAATTCCAAATATTTCCTAAACCTAAAGTCAAACTCGGCCCCACTGATTTGATCTATCCGGCACCATCGAGTTCACTTGACATAGCCACTGCCAGAAACCCTAATCAGTTCGGTCTCACCGACGGGATCTCGGTCTCACCGAGATGGGCTTGCAAACTCTCTGTTGCCTATTGCAATTATTTCGGTCCCACCGAGATATGCAGTCGGTCCCACCGAGTTTGCTTGACCAACTCTCTGTTTGCTTATTACCAAAATTGGTCTCACCAAGTTTGTCTAATCGGTCAAACCGAGTTTAGGTTTTACCCTAACCCTAACACATCGGTCTCACCGAGTTGACCTTGTCGTACATTCACATTTTAAACCAGGTCGGTCTCACTGAGTTCCTATATTCGGTCCCACCGAGTATGGTAAATTGTGTGTAAGGGTTAGATTTTGTGTGGAGGCTATAAATACCCATCCACCCCATTCTCCATTAGAGGGAGAGAGAGAGAGCCATCAGAACGTGCCTACACTTCCACTACTCATTTTCTGATAGAGAACCACCTACTCATGTGTTGAGACCAAGATATTCCAATCACACCACAAGAATCTTGATCTCTAGCCTTCCCCAAGTTGCTTTCCACTCAAATCATATTTCCACCATATCCAAATCTGTGAGAGAGAGTTGAGTGTTGGGGAGACTATCATTTGAAGCACAAGGGCAAGGTGTTCATCATCAACGCACCATCTATTACCTTTTGGAGAGTGGTGTCTCCTAGATTGGTTAGGTGTCACTTGGGAGCCTCCGTCAAGATTGTGGAGTTGAACCAAGGAGTTTGTAAGGGAAAGGAGATCGCCTACTTCATGAAGATCTACCTATGTGAGGCAAGTCCTTCATGGGCGATGACCATGGTGGGATAGACAAGGTTGCTTCTTCGTGGACCCTTGTGGGTGGGGCCCTCTGTGGACTCGCGCAACCTTTACCCTTCATGGGTTGAAGTCTCCATCAACGTGGATGTACGATAGCACCACCTATCGGAACCACGCCAAAAATCTCCATTTCTCCAATTGTGTTTGCACACTCCAATACCATCCCTTTACTTCCTTGCAATTTGCATGCTTTACTTTCCGCAGCTCATATACTCTTCCCATGCTTGCTTGAAATGTATCGTGAATGTTTAAATTTGTTAAGGGTCTAATCACCCCCCTCTAAACACCTCTTCTCGATCATTTCATCCTAGATGGCTTCTACTTGGGTGGATCCTTCGGCTTCTTGCTGCTGTGTAGAGGTACCAGTTCGAGTTACAACATACATCCTGTTGGAGCGATCAAGGTCTCATGATTGGGAAAGATGAGCGAAAGACATATAGATGGGGTGCCTAGTAAGGGGGTTGGTATGACACAATTTTTTTTATGCAAGGGTCAAAAGGACCAAACACATTCACTAGAAATCCAAATAGGTGATGTAGTCATTTACATGTCCCCGAAGGGAAGATGTGACTTTCATCAAAACACATCGAAAGCAAACACAATACTAAATGGTTTCATTTGAACCATTACAAGGACTCGACTTCACATATGGGTTACACGACCTATCCTACCGTAGGGGTTATGAACTGACATATCCAAGTTGTGAATGATGCCTTAGTAGTGGAATGCTCGGTCGTGTATTCTGGCTCTTCTAGGTCTTCCTCCTTGTCTTCATCTGTTTGGGATTCTTTATCACTTGAAGGTGTGGGGGAGTTTAACACGGTGTTGCTTTGCCAATGGTGTAGGGAAGAGCTTGCGATAGTCCCTTGCCGTCATACGACATCGCTTGGGTGGTCCTCCATCCTAGGCCGATACATCTCCCAGGGGTCTTCCGCCTTGATAGGCGATAGCGGGTTTCCCAGGAGGAGCACCTTCTTTCTTGATCCTATTCGTCTTCTCCCACGCTTGACGAAGAAGTGCCCTAGTCTCGTGGAGTTCCTTCCGAACCTTCATCGACTCCGAGGCCAATTCTTGTGCCAAGCTGTCGGCACAAAGGATAAAGTATGTCTTTAATCGGAGTGGAAGTCCTTCCTCAAGTGGTGGGGTTCGTGTGTTACTCTCATCTTCACCTTCCTTCCGATATGGCAGGAAGCGGGTCGTTGGCTTGTCTGCCATTTCCGGAAGAAGGTCTCGGAGGCGGGTTAGTGCCTTGAGTGCAGCTACCTCAACAACGAGGATTAACATTGCCATCTGGGGTGCCTCGAAGAACCAGCTCGTAGGAGGATCATTAGCCTTTACGATCACTTCCATATGGTACTCCATCTCGGTGTCGCTGATCCAATGCTCATGGTAGGTGAGGGTGGGGGCTCGGTGAAACTGGCACTCCTGGAGGCAATCTCCGAGAAGCACGAGGAACCCGGTGGTTAGGAGTTCTTCGGGTACAGTGGCCATCGACAAAGGTTGAATGGGAGAGGTCAATAAACGGGTTATATCTTAGGTTTGGTAAGTCTCAGAAAAGTAGATAAGTATAGATGGTTTGTAAAATGGTCACATCCTAACTAACGCCCATGCTAACTAAGGCTTCCTACAGTCAGGATGGCTCTGATACCAGCTCTGTTTTCTGGAGGAATGGAATGGGCAAGTTACTTGTTGGAAATCATACATACTGATGTGTGTGCGGTCCGATGAGTATTGACACACGCGATGGATATCATTACTTTCTCAGCTTCATCGATGACTTGAGTAGATATGGGTATATTTACTTAATGAAGCATAAGCATGAAATGTTTGAAAAGTTCAAGCAATTTCAGAGTAAAGTTGAGAATCATCATAACAAGAAGATAAAATTCCTACGATCCGATCGAGGGGCAGAATATCTGAGTTTTGAGTTTGGCAATCACTTATGATAATGTGGAATTGTTTCACAACTAACACCACCTGGAACACCACATCGTAATGGTGTGTCCAAACGTCATAGTTGCATGTTATTGGATATGGTGTGTTCTATGATGTCTCTTGCCGATCTGCTACTATCATTTTGGGGTTATGCATTAGAGACAGCTACATTCACTTTATATAGGGCACCATCTAAGTCTGTAGATACGACACCATATGAACTATGGTTTGGCAAGAAACGTAAGTTGTCATTTCTTAAGGTTTGGGGCTGTGATGCTTATGTCAAAAGGCTTCAGTGAGAAAAGCTCAAACCCAAAGCGGACAGATGCATCTTCATAGGATATCCAAAGGAGACGGTTGGGTATACCTTCTATCTCAGATCCGAGGGCAAAGTGTTTGTCGCCAAGAATGGGTCCTTTCTCGAGAAAGAGTTTCTCGAATTGAGTGGGAGGAAAATATAACTTGATGAGGTTGTTGAACCTTCACTTCAACAAGAGAGTAGCGCAGTGCAAAAAGATGTTTCTGTGGCACCCAGATTAGTTGAAGAGGAAGCTAATGATAGTGGTCATGAAGTTTCAGATCAAGTTACTATCGAATCTCGTAGGTCGACAAGGATACGTACTACTCCTGAGTGGTGCGGTAACCCTGTCTTAGAGGTCATATTGTTGAACAACGATGAACCTACGGGCTATGGAGAAGCCTTGGTGAGCCCAGATTCCGACAAATGGTTAGAGACCATGAAATCTGATATGGGATACAAGTATGAAAACAAAGTATGGACTCTGGAAGTATTACCTGAAGGGCGAAAGTCCATTCAGAATAAATGTATCTTAAAGAAGAAGACGGATGCAGACAGTAATATCACCGTCTATAAAGCTCAACTTGTGGAAACGGGGTTTTCACAAGTTCAAGGAGTTGACTACGATGAAACTTTCTCAATCATAGTGATGCTTAACTCCGTCAGAATCATGTTGGTAATAGCTGCATTTTTCAATGATGAAATCTGACAGATGGATGTCAAAACAACTTTACTTAACGGTTTTGTTAAGGAAGAGTTGTATATGATGCAACCAGAAGGTTTTGTCGATCCAGAGAATGCTGGCAAAGTATGCAAGATCCAGCGATCCATTTATGGACTGGTGCAATCATCTCAGAGTTGGAATCTCCACTTAGATGAGGTGATCAAAGCATTTGGGTTTATACAAGTTTATCGATGTCGTGGGAAAACACGATCACCTATGGGGCCATGAGCCCCTTTGTGGTTCAGCGATGGGGAGATGACATTGCACAAAGAGCGGAGGCCATGATGCAGTGCGACGGCGGTGACACGGGTGGTTTTTACCCAGGTTCGGCCCGCGGTGAGGCGTAAAACCCTACTCCTGCTTTTTGATGGTTTGGATGTGGGCACTGCAACAACATGCAACGCTCAAGCCCAGTAAGGTGGCTACCGGCGTCCTGGGAACCAGGGTACCTAGACTTGCCTGTCTGTAGCCCACAGCATGGCTCCTTCACCGGCCTGGTACGGCCCATCTTCGGCATCGACACACAAGACCCTTGCGCGGCAGACGACACCAAGGCCTCCGGAAGGAGCAGTCTCTCTAGGCTGGCTCCTGAGGAGCGGAGATCTCTATGCAAGCCGCCACCTCGTGAGGTTCACATGATGCAAGCCATGACGACCAAGGCCAGGCGGGCGCCAGCGGGCGCAGTGCAGCAGGTTTCCTCTTTGGTGCTAAAGAAGCAAGCGTAGACGCGGAGTCCCGAGGAATCAGCCCAAGGTTTCCATTTCCATGCAACAAGACCAAGATCGCCAGGATGACATGACGGAGGTCATCACCGAGCCCACCATGGCGTCACGACCTGAAGCTTTGCAGGCGAAGACTACCCTTCGACGGGATAAGATGTACTAGTTGTCTGCCTTCAAATTTGGCTGTTGTGAGATTCGTTCCCACCTTTATTTTGGGAAGAGGACCAAGGCCACTATAAATATAACTTAGCCACCACCGTAGGAAGGGACGGATCATTCAGACCACCCTCACCACCACAACCAAGAACAAACCTCCTAGGGTATTACACCGCAAGGTGGCCCGAACCTGGGTAAACTACCTTGTCCATTTCCTTCCTGTTCATCGAGCTAGACCGTGGGAAGGATGAGTAGGCACATGGGAGGTGAGTCCTTCGCACGCACCCTAGTGTTCGAATCTACCAAGGGTTCCGCGGAGCCCTGAATCCAACATTTGGCATGCTAGGTAGGGGTGCATTGGAGTCTCTCTTCTTCTAGTCGGATCGCCATCGCCTCGCCATCCCCATGGCGGATGCTCGTCGAGTTTGCGCTGAGTGCCGGGCTGCCCTCACCACCCGTGTGGCCCAGTCAGCACCTCCCGGCGACGACATTCCCCGCCGTTCCCCGTCACCCACGGCTGACACCGCCACCGGCCCCGTGTCTTGTGAGCAACAAGATTCATCGCTGCCGCTTTCCGTGCGGCACGATGGCCACACTGCTACACCATCGCTGGCTCCCACGGCTTCTTCATTCTCCCACACCCATCGTGGACCGGCGAACTCGCAGGCCGTGCTGGTCATGGCGTGTGAGCTCCTGCGCTTCCGCCCGGCTGATGACCTCTACGAGGACTGGCTGGACCGCATCGCCGATCTTGTCAGCGCCGTGGGATAAGCTCTAGCATCGCCCCGCTCGCTGCCTTCTCCACCACCTCAAGCGGGCGACGTGGCCCAGCGCACCCCCTCCTCCTCTCCAGCATGATGTCGGCCCCGAGCCAAGGCGTGAGGCTCCCTAGCGCGCCCCGCCCCGCAGCGCGCCCGCGCACGATGAAGAAAGCTGTCAGGTGGTGCAGCGGCCCCAAGGTGAGGCGCGTGCACTCCCAGCGCTGCCACATCATGGTCGCGCGCCATCCCAAGCGGCAGCACGCGAGCATCCGGACCAGGATCCACCTCCATGGTGGGCACCCGTGAGCGTGGCGGGCTGCTGAGCGTTCACCCCCGAGCTGCGTCGAGTCGTTTGGCCTGGCAAGTTCAAGCTAGACCTATCTCCACGCTACGATGGAACACCCGACCCCGCTAAGTTCATGCAGCTATACGAGCTGAGCATCGAGGCAGCCAGCGGCGACGAGAAGGTTATGGTTAATTGGTTCCCCATGTCTCTCAAGGACGGTGCGCGTTCGTGGCTCCTGAACCTCCATGCGGAGTCAATTTCCTCCTAGGAGGAGCTGCGCCAGCGGTTCATCTCCAACTTCGAAGGGACTCGTGACCGCGCCCCTGCGGTTGGCGTCCTACGGCGTATCAAGCAGCAGTTGGGGGAAACCCTGGGCAAATACATCCAGCATTTTACCTATGTCTGCATCAAGATTCCCAAGGTGTCAGACGAGGCCATCATCTCCGAGTTCACTGACAGTGTCCGGGACGTCAGGATGAAGGAAGAGCTCGCCATCTATGAGGACCTGTGCTCGGCTCTGGAGATGTTCAACATGGCAACCAAGTGCGCAAGGTCAGAAGAGGGTCGCCTCTTGCTCATCGAGCTCCCCGGGCTGATCCAGAAGATAAGAAGGCCAAGACCAAGGATGTGAAGCACAAGGGACCAGCTGTGCTCACAGCCGAACCTGAGATGAAGCGTGGTTGCGACCACCCCGAGTCCTCCAAGGGCAGCCGACCATTCTGGGTTTTCCACAAGGTGCGCAGCCACAACACCAATGACCGCCAGGAGCTCAGGGCCATCCGCGACGGGCGCCTCAGTCATCGCCCCGAGTGTGGCGACTGATGCTCTGGCCGCGGAGGTGGTCGTGGTGGAGGACGCTGAGAGAAGCGCGACTCTCGCCAAGGCTGGCACGATTAGCCTCGTGAGGACCACTGGCAGGGCCAACCTCATGAGGGCCCTTGGAGGGATCAGCCTCGCGAGGTCCCTTGGAGGGATCAACATCGTGAGGACCGCCCTCATGGCAATGCTGGCTTCCTCCGCTACCAACACCACCAAGAAGGAACGACAACCACCACCAAGATGATGGGGCTAGGGGCTTTCAAGAGCCTCGTGCCATCGCTTGCATCCTGGGAGGTGCTCAGGCCCCTGCCTCCCATCGCGTCTTCAAGCAATTCACGCGTGAAGTGAACGCGGTCCTCCCCAAGCTCGAGGCAACGCGTCCGCTCAAATGGTCCAAGTATGCTGTCACCTTCGACTCAGCTTACAAGCTCAAGTGCGCGCTGGCGGCTGGCGCCCTCCCGCTGCTCTGCTCGCCTACCATCAGCAACGTGCTCATCACCAAGACACTCATCGATGGCGGTGCAGGACTCAGTGTTCTCTCCATCGAGACCTTCGACACACTCCAGGTGCCGTATGACCAGCTTCAGCCTACCAGGCCCTTCTCAGGAGTGACCAACGGCTCCACCACCCCAATAGGGCCAATATGCCTTCCTGTCACCTTCGGTGATCGCAAGAACTACCACATCGAGCTCATCGACTTAGACGTCGCCCACATCCGTCTCCCGTACAATGCCATCCTCGGGGTACCCGGCCTTGGCCAAGTTCATGGTGGCGAACCACCATGGCTAGAACGTCCTTAAGATGCCAGGAAGCAGCGGCATCATCACAGTCGCCTGCAATGCGAAGGATGCGGTGTGCTCCCTCGAGCGCATCTACCAAGCTGTGGCGGTCGAGAACCCAGATACCGAGGGCTTTGCCTACCCTCCTGAGGCAGTCCCAAAGAAGAAGAAGCAGCTTCTCAACCTAGGGCCTCAGGAGGGCGGGACGCCCGACGGTCGCGCCTTAGGACCTGCGCCCATGGACAGGGCACCTTCCCCTCTCACATAGGAAGGCGCGCCCGGCGCCCCTCTCAAGGTGGACTCGGGGGCTCTCCTCTGGAGGGCCTTTGACCTGGCCAACGTCACGAGGGAGGCGCTCGGGCACCAACTGGAGGCACGCTTTAGTGCGCACTTCCATGAGAAGAGCACAGGGCATGAGGCGCCAGGTGCTCAGGAGTTCATAACCAAGGCGATCAAGGATTTTCAGGAGGCAAGGGCAATGTGAGGCGAGCCTCGCCCCTCACCGCCAAGCGCCGACCCCTCTACCGATGAGGGCAGGGGCTGTGTGTCTGCGTCAATGTCCTAGGGCTCAACGGAGCCACGTCTCAGGAGCTCTTCCGGACGTCCCATGTGGGCCGGTGCGAGGGTCCCCCTCACATCTACGTTCGCATTCCTTTCGGCTTGCCGAACAGTGCTGCCCTACCCCAGCACCACATGCAGAGTGTCCTGGCAACTCATGAGGACAGGCACCAGGAGATCCTGGCGGAGGAGGCGTCACTTCTTCATGAGCCTCATGGACCTCAGGAGCCCCACGAGACCTCGGGGCAAGGCGGCTCATGAGGAATGAGTTCTGCAGCATGCGTCTTCAGCTACCCCAACATTTCTTCTGCAATGGTGCGAGGTGACACCTTTTGGTTCGTTTAGTTGCGGGCGCCCCTCGGGCTGCATCATCCCCAAGCCGTGTGGGTCCGTCCCTATGGCATGTATCATTTTTGCATCTATCAGAACTCACCTCACCTTGAGCTGCTTTATGATTATTACCTGTTTGTCCGGTGCTTCGTCGCCATGAACGTTGTGCGCCCTTGCGAACCCGCCCTTGACCGCCTCATGATTAAGGACTCACACGACATCTGTGCTCGGGTCCGTCCCTGCAGCGTCGCTAAACCCAAGTGGCTGAGCTCTGGCTCGCAGGCCAGTTCCCGTGCACGTCACCTCCCATGGTCCTTGATGCCTTTTTCTCACATGAGCTAATCGGGAGCGGATGAGTTAGGGCGCATGACCCAGTGCCTCGCCACCGCGGGAGCCGCCACCAGTTGTCTTTCTTCAGGACCTTCGTACGAGAAGACTGGGCACGACGTCTGTGCTCGGGTCCGTCCCTGCAATGTCAACAAACCCAATGGCTGAGCTTTGTCTGGCGGGCCGGTCCCGTTGACGTCACCTCCTATGGTCATTGGTGGTTGGCCTTCTCATGTGATATCCTCAGGAGATTCACTCGGCGCAGGTTGCCTAACCATCTCGCAGGTCCATCACAACTGCTCCGAACCAAATTCAGGCGCAACCCGCCTTCAGGTACGGCCTCGTGAATCCCGTGCTGGCTCATGAGTGCCACGTGACAGGATGATGTTGTACACGCCCCGAGGGCTTCCCCCTAGAGGGAGCCCCCACCCACGCACCAGTGGAAGCCCCATGCTCCGCGCCGGCGGACGACACTATCGAGGAGCAGCTATGCCTATGCATGAACGGAAGCACGATGCTCGGCGCTAGTGAATAAACAACTGAGGGCGGCCTCATGACCGTAGCAACCTTAGGAGAGCCACCAGGCTCGCTGCTCAGCCTTACCGCGCTGCTTTCCCTCGGGAGGGTAGCGCGAGTGGGCTGGGCATGGAGGCTACACTCAGGTCTTACCTGCCATACACCACCTTAGCAGGTCCCTCGGACCTGGTCTTCGCGTGACCCTCCCGAGCAAAAGCCCGACGAGGAATGGCATGGAGGTTCATTCGTACATCAAGGGGGACCCCTGGGCATTGCGACCCAGGGGCCTAACTGGTCACGTAGCCCCTCACCCCTTTGTCTCGTCCTGGTGATCCGGATGCCCCAACGGCGGGTGAGGTATGCGTGAGACCGGTCCCTGCCGACGCAGAACATCAGAACCTAAACCCGCATCTCCTTCCCGAGGGATGTTCGTACGTCAAGGGGGACCCCTGGGCATCACTACCCAGGGACCTAACTGGTCACGTAGCCCCTCACCCCTAGGTCTCGTCCTGGTGATCCGGACGTCCCAATAGCCGTTGAGGTATGGGCGGGGCCAGGCCCTGCCAACACAAAACACTAAAGCAAACAGAAAGGAAATAACGAAATCCTAGCAAATTATTACAAAGCATATGGTTCCTTAAAAATTCAAAGCATGAGTTCTCACACCTCCACGAGGCATGGCAAATGTTGCAGGATAAAACTGGAAGAAGCAGTGCCTCCGCCCCCTCTTCAGCCTTGGACGCCGCCATCGCCTCCCTGGGGTGACCCGTCGCCTACGACGCCGCCGGCGCCTCCAACATTGGCTCATGCTGCCACAGCAGCAGGGTCGACACAAAGGAACTGTTGTAGCAGGGCTTCCACCTGCTCCTTCACGGCCTCGGCGGCAGCACCTTGGAGCTTAGGGGCCACGGGCTCAAGCAGCGCACCAAAGATGAAGTTGGGGTCTCGAAGGTGGAGGTGGTTGTAGATGCGCATCATGACCGAGGTGGAAAGCTCGCAAGCTTCCACCTCCACCAGGAGGCCCAACCCGACGATGATACCCTCGAGTGTTGTGGCAAGCTTGGGGAGCAGTCCGATGGGGCCCTCCTTCGATGTTGCCATCGTTTTCTTGTACCTTGGCCCGTAAAGGGATAGCAGGGAGGTATGGGACCTTTGCTCGAGGGAGACAAAGGCATCGCGTCCCGCAGTGGCCGCCTTCTCAGCCGAAGCGTAGGACGCTCGGGCCACCTCCACCTCCTTCTTCAGCTTCTCCAGGCGGCTACGCTCCGAGGCCTGCTTTTGGGCCGCCTGCTTCACCTCGCCATTGCGGTTGGTGAGTGCAGCCTTCCGGGCCTTCAGCTCCTCCTCCTCCATCTCAAGACGACGAACGCGGACGGTGTGCTTCTCGCAGATGGTCTTCAGCTCGGCTTCCGCCACGCGGCAGCGGTCTTTGGTGGCTGATGCATCGGCCAACGCGGTGCCGTGGGTAGCTGCAGCCACGCCGGCCACCTTCGTACCCTCCTCACCAGTGGCCTTAGCCTAGTGATGTCTACTACGCAACCTTCTTCTTGTAGATGTTGTTGGGACTCCAAGTGCAGAGGTTTGTAGGACAGTAGCAAATTTCCCTCAAGTGGATGATCTGAGGTTTATCCATCTGTGGGAGGCATAGGATGAAGATGGTCTCTCTCAAACAACCCTGCAACCAAATAACAAAGAGTCTTTTGTGTCCCCAACACACCCAATACAATGCTAAATTGTATAGGTGCACTAGTTCGGCGAAGAGATGGTGATACAAGTGCAATATGGATGGTAGATATAGGTTTTTGTAATCTGAAAATATAAACACAACAAGGTAACTAATGATAAAAGTGAGCACAAACGGTATTGCAATGCTTCGAAACAAGGCCTAGGGTTCATACTTTCACTAGTGCAAGTTATCTGAACAATAATAACATAACTGAATCATATAACTATCCCTCAACACACAACAAAGAGTCACTCCAAAGTCACTAATAGCGGAGAACAAACGAAGAGATTATTGTAGGGTACGAAACCACCTCAAAGTTATTCTTTCTGATCGATCTATTCAAGAGTCCGTTGTAAAATAACACGAAGCTATTCTTTCTGTTCGATCTATCCTAGAGTTCATACTAGAATAACACCTTATGAAACACATCAACCAAAACGCTAATGTCACCTAGATACTCCATTGTCACCTCAATTATCCGTGGGCATGATTATACTATATGCATCACACAATCTCAGATTCATCTATTCAACCAACACAAAGAACTTCAAAGAGTGACCCAAAGTTTCTATCGGAGAGTCAAGAAGAAAACGTGTGCCAACCCCTATGCATAAGTTCACAAGGTCACTGAACCCGCAAGTTGATCACCAAAACATACATCAACTAGATCACGTGAATATCCCATTGTCACCACGGATAAGCACATGCAAGACATACATCAAGTGTTCTCAAATCCTTAAAGACTCAATCCGATAAGATAACTTCAAAGGGAAAACTCAATCCATTACAAGAGAGTAGAGGGGGAGAAACATCATAAGATCCAACTATAATAGCAAAGCTCGCGGTACATCTAGATCATGCCAAATCTAGAACACGAGAGAGAGAGAGAGAGAGAGAGCGAGCGAGAGAGAGAGAGAGAGAGAGAGAGAGAGAGAGATCAAACACATAGCTACTGGTACATACCCTCAGCCCCGAGGGTGAACTACTCCCTCATCATCATGGAGAGCGCCGGGATGATGAAGATGACCACCGGTGATGGATCCCCCCTCCGGCAGTGTGCCAGGACAGGGTCCCAATTGGTTTTTGGTGGCTACAGAGGCTTGCGACGGCAAATCTCCTGATCTAGGTTTCCTTTTGGGGGTTTCTGTATTTATAGGGATTTTTGGCGCCAGGAACAAGTTAGGGGGGTCTCCGAGTCGTCCACGAGATGGGGGGGGCGCATAGGGGGTAGGGCGCACCCTCCACCCTCGTGGACGGCTCGGGACTCTTCTGGCTCAACTCTTTTACTCCGGGGGCTTCTTTTGGACCATAAAAAATCATCAAACATTGGCACATCAATTGGACTCCGTTTGGTATTCCTTTTCTGTAAAACTCAAAAACAAGGAAAAAACAAAATCGGCACTAGGATGTAGGTAAATAGGTTAGTCCCAAAAATCATATAAAATAGCATATAAATGCATATAAAACATCCAAGATGGATAATATAATAGCATGGAACAATAAAAAATTATAGATACGTTGGAGATGTATCACCTAGCTCGAGGCTGTCCTGACAGACGAGTCGGCCTGGAGCCACCCTAAGACCAGCCCCAGACGCCCCGCCGCCATGCTGTGGTCGGCATCACCAAGATCAGCCTGGAGCCATTTCAGCGCGGCAAAGGCGTCCTCCAGAGTGCCGGGCATGGAAGAGGAACCATGGTACACCAGCATGATGGCCTGAGGAGGATGCGATGTTGGCGCCTGAGCCGACAAAGTAGCAGCAGTTTGGGCGGCAGGGGGCTCCGGAGCCCCTGCACCCCCAGCAGGAGTACTCGGGACGGGTGCCTCCGGAATCTGCCTGTCCACAGGCACGACCTTCTCCCGAGGTTGAGTAGCTGAGCTTTGAGAGGCGTGCCCGGACGTGGGTAGACGCGAGGTGACCCCTCCCTCCTGCAATGGGACCACCATAGCTGTAGCGAGAGCTGTGGCTTCGGTGGGCTTGTCTTCCTCCTTCTTCTTCTTCACCATCGGCTGCAGCCTGGCCATCAGAAGGGGGACACCTTGAGCATGGTACCCAAAATGGAAGCAGAAGCAAGGTACAATACTTACTTATCAATAGCAATGTATGTCCTCTTCTTGGAAAAAAGTGCGGCGGCCCCAAGCTTCCCAGCCACAGGCCTGGCCGCGCCCTCGGGAGCGGACGAGCGCGCGGTGGTGGCCCCTATGGCGGCGACGGTTGGTGGCAAGGAGGAGGAGTCTCCTCAGAGGGGCAGAACTGACCTGTCCATCTTCATGGTCCCGCGCTTCAGCCTCTTCAAGGGGTGCCCCCGGACCTGGTGGACACCCCGGTGGAATGCGGCGATCCCTCGAGTAGGTACTCGCTAGCTTCATCATCATCAGAGAGGTGGTGATGGAGCTCGCTTCGCAAAGGAGGAGAGGTATCTGCCACCCCTTCTAGGGTCGCTTCCGAGCCCTCCTTACCCTCCTCCCCAGAGCTCTCACCGGAGGACACCGACATCAAGAAAGTTGGGGCTTGGGGAAGCGCCAGCGGCCCGAGCCTCGCTCGTTGAAGATCGTTCTGGCGGCGACCACATCCGCCACGTCGTCATGACTGTACGTCGGGAGATATGCTTCTAGAAGGTCGCCCGGGTCCATCTCAAGCAGGACGCTCAAGGCCTTGCCCAACTCATCATCGGTCAGGGCCTCCGGGTGTAGCCGAAGGTTGTCATCCGCGCACTGGAGACTCCACAAGGGGCACGAGCGTGCCTAGAGCTGTGTCAGCCGCTGCGTCATGAACTCCTTGAAAAGCACGACTCCTGTCAGCTTCCCCTTCGCTAGGTCCTCCGTCATCTCCTCCAACAACCGCTCTGTGTGGGGGTCGGTGAGCTTCTCGTGACCCCACTGGGCCAGCTTCTCTGGCGGCGCAGTCGGCAGCTCCATCCAAGTGTGAGAGCGCTGGGAATCCATGAAGATCCACTTGCGCCGGAAATTTTCTACCTTCTTCTTGGCCTTTGAGATCACGTTGCCAGGTTGGGTAGCGACAAAGCAAATGCACTTGGAGCACTGGCCGGAGCCTTTCATCCGGAGATAGAAGAAGAGGCAGAATAGCGCGACCAAGGGCATCATCCCGATGAATGCATCGAAGTAGAAGGAGAAGATCGACAAGAGGAGGACAGAGCTAGGATGGAGATGAAGGGCATGGATCTGGTAGTGGTTAAGGATTGCGAAGAAGAAATTGGAGAAAGGGGGAACGAGCTCGGCGTAGACACTATGCATAAAGAAGGGCTAGAAGGTCTCACCCAAGGATTCCGGCTTCGCAGAGCCAACCCGGAGCGCCGTGTCCCGCCCCTCAATGTGGCTGCTCACTGTCAGCGGGAGCACGACGGCAAGATGCTTTCCCTCGGTGATGGTGGAAGCACTGATTGCTAGCTCGAGCGCGGGGGCTGGATGCGTGGGAGAAGCAGTGGGCTTTTCCTTCTCGGTGGCTATCAGCGCCGAGCTCGGGGAAAGGATTCAGCAGATCTGAGGCACGCATTGTGAGAAGGAAAGGGGATCTGGAGCAAGATGAAGAGAGGGCAATGAAGGTTTGGATGCAAGCACCAGCCTTTTTGTCTGCCCAGGACGGTTGCCAAGGCAACATGGGGAAGCGGAGACACCCATGTCCCATCAGGCGCCACGCGTTGACCAGGTCCGCAGGTGGATGGGGCCCACGGCACTTCGCCCTTGCCCTTTGGCTTCTCCTCGAAGCCAAGTTCGAGCGCACCTTGGGCCCGGGGTCTACTGCGGCGTCCTGGGAACCAGGGTACCCGGAATCCTGCCTGCGGCCCACAGCGTGGCTCCTTCACCGGCCTGATACGGCCCATCTTCAGCATCGACACACAAGACCCTCGCGAGGGGCCAAGCCTCACGAGGCGGACGACACCAAGGCCTCCGGAAGGAGCAGTCTCTCTAGGCTGGCTCCTGAGGAGCGGATATTTCTATGTAATCCCCCACCTCGTGAGGTTCAGATGGCGCAAGCCATGACAAACAAGGCCAGGCGGGCGCCAGCGGGCGTAGTGCAGCAGGTTTCCCCTTTCACTACAAAAAAATACACTTCCGTGATGATACGTGTTTGTCACAGTAGGTCACGTTTTCTGTCATGCATGTACATCCATGACAAATTTATGACAGAATCAAGATAGTCATACCTGTGCTGTCGTAGAAGTGTTCCCTGACATTACCAAAATTATCATCACGGAAGTGTCCACTTCCATGACGATAAATCGCGCGTCACAGAAGTGCTTTCGTCAAGGGTGACCGACACGTGGCATCCACCATAAAGGAACATCGTTAAGCTATCAGGTCCCATTTTGGATCCGATAACCCATTAACAGCCCCGACCAATGGGGATTTTCCACGTGTAAAATCATCATTGGCTGGAGGAAACACGTGTCGGCTCACCGTTGGGACATATGTCATCCACTCATTGGACCCAAAGCGCCTATGATACGTCGACACTGGTACGACCCAACAGAGGCCCATTCCTATGAAAAGGCCGGCCCATTTGACTTGGTCAAAAGGTGGCGGGCCAGCCCACGGCAAGCCTGTTAATGGCATGTTCGCATATAGCCCATTTACAGCCCGCTAAGCCACGACCCGTTTACGGCCTATCTGAAAGAACATGTAGTGCCCACATGTTTGGTTTTGGTAATTGATGAAAATCTCTATGGACTAATGGCTGCCTTGAGTTATATTTGAAGGTTTTGTCCATGGGCTTTTCTTGGAGTCCATGTGATGGTTTCAAGGAGAGTTTGTGATGACCAAGGTGCTAGTAAGGAATTATCCAAAGATTGGTCTTGTGAGTGTTGAGCTTATTGCAAGCATATGTTGAAGAAGAAGAGTGTGTGATCATTCATGTTTACCTTCAAGACAACATCCAAATGAAGAGAGTTGGAAAGATTACAGGTTGATCAAGACTAAGTACAGAGAGTGTTTCAAGTTGATCAACACACAAAGCGTAGAAGGTGTACCGAGAGGGATCAAGCGATCCCATGGTAAGGTAAGCATTGTCAATTACGCTTAGTGTACTAACCCATGGTCTTTGTGAGAGTTATATGTGGGGTAAGGTTATCTTCCATGGGCTTGCGTTAAGAGGAAGATCACATACAACCCAAGGAGGATGACATCAAATCAAGGTTGTGGTGTGCAAGTTCAAGTGATGCATCACGAGGAGATCAAGTGCTTGAAGTGTGACACCCCGAGACCGATGCGCCAGGTGTCAGCCAGTTATTCGTCGCCATTGCCATGTTATCTGCTTGTGTGTTGCTCTTTTTCTTGTCATCATCTGCATTGCATCATCATGTTTTCAAAACTTGCATCCGTCCGAGTTCCCTCGTCCTCTCCATTGTCCGTTCTGAGCCGAGACACACTCACACGCGCCCGCGGCACCTCCGATTATTTTATTTTATGAGTGGCCGGAAAACGTTCTCGAAATGGGTTGAAACTTGGCGTGTGGTCTTATTATAGCATAGGTAGACCGCCTATCAAGTTTTGTCGCGTTCGGAGTTCGTTTGATAGCCCAACAATTAACCGTGTTAACCGCCGGAAGCCTCTTTCTCTTTTGGCCCAGCACCCCTTTCACATAGCCCCCAAGCCCATTCTACCTCCCTCCATGCTCTTGGCCGTTCGATCACGATCACGTGGCCGCGAACCGCTCCTCATTTGGACACTCCTAGCTCCCTCTACCTATAAAATAGTCTCCCCCGTCCAAAATCGTAGGCAAACCCTAGTCTTCCTCCTCCTCGCGCAGCCGGACGCGTCCATCCGCGCCGGACATGTCCGCCGTCCACGCCCCCGCAACCAATGAGGAAGTGCCACGTCACCCCGCCGCTGCCCGCAGCCAATCTGGAGATGCCACCTGTCCCGTGCCCACTTCCCCGCCGTCGCGGCCCGCGGGGCCCAAATCAGGCCCGCGCGAGCCCGCTCGCTGCCATGCGCCACCGCCGCCTCGGCTTCCGCGCCAGCCTTCGTCCACCGCCTCCCGGGCCTCACACCCCCGCGTCTCTCGCGGCTCTGCCCGGCCGGACCCCGCAGCCGGCTCGCCGGATCCGCGCCCCTCGCTCCACTCTGGTCACCCCGCGAGCTCCGCGCCGTCACCAGATCCGTCTGCCGCCGCCCCGTGTAACTCTGGCGACCAGAGCCCCCGTCGAGCCCGGATCTGGGGCCCTTGTGCCCGGATCCGCTCGTTTCATGTCGCCGGCGACCTCCTCCAACCTGCCGACCTTGCCGGGGACCCAGCCGCCGCCGCATGGTTCTCGGTCGGGAGGACGACGACCGGAGAGCGCGTGGCCTCGCGCGTCCCCTTGGCCGCCGGCCCAGTCCAGCCCCGCCTCCGAGGCCCGAGGCCCAGCTCCTCCAGCCTCCCTCGCCGGCCTAGTGGGCCGCGTCCCCGGCCTGGCCCAGCTCCCTCGCAGGCGGGCCTGATCCAGCCGCCGGCCCGCTGCATCCTCCCCGCCAGCCTGCCTCGCCTACTGGGCCGAAGCCCACTAGGTGAGCCTTCACCTATCCTTCGTCTGGGTGTAGTTTACCTATTTCACGCCCACTCTATTTTCTTCTAAAAACGGCTGAGTCCCTGTTTACTGTTCATAATGTTACATGTTTGACTGCCTGTAACTTTTTGTGTGCTTATCCAAATTGGGTGAATGATATGTCAAAATGATCGTGGTGATGTGCTCTACATTTTGTTCCATTGAGCCATGCTTGTTTGAGTTCATCTAGATGCCCTAATCTCTGTTGCAAGAGTGCTACTTGTTATAAACTGCTGTTACTTGTTAATTTTATGCCATGTTTGAGATATGATAACTTGGTGCATGTTTATCCAAATGATGCATATGATATGTCAAAATGTTCATTGTGAAGTGCTCTACATGTTGGTTGCTGTATCATTCATGTTAGGTGTCATATTGCCATGTTAATCTCTGTTGCAAAAGTTCATTTGGCTGTTAAGTGCTGAAACTTGTTATGAGATGCTGATTTCACTTGCTCATTGCTATTTATGTGTTTGTCCTCATGCCACATGTCTATATATTTTAGAAGCACAATCATATGGTCTTTGCTGTGGTGCAATCCACTTTCCATGATATGCATTGAGGTGACTTAAACAAGCTTGTAAACATGCCATGTTGTTGTTGCTGTTTTATACTTAGTGAAAAAAACTGCTAAGTCTGGAATGTGTTATAACCTGATGCTATGTTTGCTTGATGCCCCACTCAAATCCATGCTTGGAGTGGCCAATGATCATGTCTTGTTGTCCATGTTATTGTCTATCCATTCATGCCCTTACTTGCTCATATGACCTTTTGTAGCTTATTTATTTCTTGCTCTCAAGTTGCTATAAAATTAACCTGTCAGCTTTTTATCAGCATGTTCAACTTGGTGGAGCTTGTTGTTATTGATCCATGCCTCCTATGGAGTTGCTCCAATGGAGTTGTTTGATGTATGATATGTCTACTACATTTCCATGCTCTTTATGTTCTTATTAGAGTTGATATGCTTGTTATTTTGTGCCTCCGAAGGCAGCATCGTGATGATGTTTTTGCCTTCCCAGATTTTGACTAAGTCTGGATAAATTTATTGCAACTTTCCATGCTTGTTTAATTGTGTTCCAGCAAGCTTTTGAGTGTGTTCTAAGTTCATGCTTGTTAAGTATCATGTCTATTTCACATCCATGCTTCTTGTTATCATGTTTGGGTGCTGTAGCTTATATTTACCTTGCTCCAAAGTTGCTATGTGGTTGTTAAGTTCAGCTTGTTGTTATATCTTGTTTCATGTGTATGTGTTGAACCGTTGCTCTGTTTTGAGCGTGCCCTATATGAAACTTGTGTGATTTTGTATGTAGAATCATAATATCATGTTGTTTTCAGGTTTGGAGTGAGTTTGCTTGATGTTTGGGTGCATCTTGCACCGTTGACTTGTTTGTCCTGTTTTGCTCATATCTTCTAGGCTGTAGCTCCGAATTAAACAAACTTTATATGAAACTTGACTAGAATTTCGAGTAGATCATCATGGTGCATGTTAACTTGCTGTTTAACAACTTTAACTTAAGGTTTGTTCAGATCTGGACTAATTTCAAATTATGCATATGAGGACTTACCGATTTTATTATATGTTGATTCCGGCCTCATTTAAACTTGTTGGGTGATGTTGTTCTTGTGTGCTTCATCCCTTGCCATGTATTGCATCATATATAGACTTGTCTTGCATCATACTTGTTTGAGCATCTTGTCGTGTTCTTGTGTTGTGTGTTTACCTTGTTGTGTGTTTCTTCTCGCTAGTTCTTTTCCGTTGCGACCGTGAGGATTCGTTCAGCTTCACGTGGTTCGTCTTCAAGGCTGCTTCTCCGTCTTCTTCATGGATCCGTTCTTCTTCCTTGCCAGATCTCAGGCAAGATGACCATACCCTTGGATATCTTTGCTATCATTGCCATGCTTAGTTGTCTCGATGATATAGTTATATGTCGCGCTACCCATCATTATTGTCAGCCCCTCTCCTTGTTGCCATGAAACCTCTAACTTTTGACACCTTCCTAGCAAACCATTGTTTCGCTATGTTACCCGCTTGCTGAGCCCCTCTTAAAGCGTTGTTAGTTGCAGGTGAAGATGAAGATCGTTCCATGTTGGAACTTGTGGTTGGAATATCACAATATCTATTATTATTATTAACACACCTATATACTGGGCATGGGTGGAAGGCTTGGCCTTTTGCTCGGTGTTTTGTTCCACTCATGCCACCTTAGGAGCCGATAAACCGGCATTAAGTTCCTCGATTTTGCGTTCCTTACACGGTTGGGTATATGGGGACCCCTTGACAGTTCGTCTTTGAGTAAAACTCCTCCAGCAAGGCCCAACATTGGTTTTAATTTGCTCATAATAATAACTTAATTAATTAATTAATTGCATAGGGAGTTAGCGCTACCCGAGGATTCTTCTACATACAGGGGGCCAGTGCTGATGGTATTGGTCCCAAACGGGGAGACCGCGGGGAAACTCGAGGTATCTGGCTCCCATAGGATCGCCCATCCGGTCGTGGCCTGAGACGAGATACACGCGGCTACTATCAGGGTGTCGGCACGCCGGGAGGTCTTGCTGGACTAGTTTTACCATTGTCGAAATGTCTTGTGCATCGGGATTCCGAGCCTGATCGGATTGTCCCTAAGATAAGGGGAAATATTACTATTACTTCTGCTGATCGTGAGAGCTTGTGATGGGCTAAGTTGGGACACCCCTGCAGGGTTATGATCTTTCGAAAGCCGTGCCCGCGGTTATGTGGCATATTAGAATTTGTTAATGTCCGGTTGTAGAAAACTTGACAAAGGATCCGAAGTAAAACACACAACTGTGTGAGTAACCGTGACTGCCTCTTTTCACTTTGAGAAGGGAACACGGTGTAGTTATGTATGACTCGTAGGTAGTTCAGGATCTTTAGCGATCACTACTAGTTTGCGACCGTTTGCGTAGATGCTCATATTATTCTTGTACTCGTAAGTTATCCACCATATATTGCTTAGTTGCTGCTACAACCTCCCCACTTTACTTCTTCCTACCTATTTAAGCTTTGATAGTCTTGATACCCATGGTTATGGGATTGCTGAGTCCTCATGGCTCACAGATACTACAACAACAGTTGCAGGTGCAGGTTTCCGATGACTCGACCTGAGAGCGATGTCCTTTGTGTTGGAATTCTTTCTTCTTCTTCATCAGTCTTGGGTTAGGTTCCTGGTAGGCAGCCCGGGATAGCAGATGGATGTCGTTGTGCTTTTCTTGTTAGCATCCGTAGTCGGATGCCTTGTATTGATGTTGTTGTATTCATGTGACTTGTATGTATTGTTGTATCCCCCATGTATGTATGTAATGGTACAACGTAATGATATCCATCTTGCTAAGCGCCCGAAATGCGGTTGTGCCCCAATCACATAAGTGTCACGTGATCGGGATGGAATCGCATCTTGGGCCTGACAAGTTGGTATCAGAGCCTCGACCGACCATAGGAGCCCCCTTGATTGATCGTAGCTTGGCCGTTGTCGAGTCTAGCAGAAAAACTTTTTCGGAGTCTAGTTATATCGGAGAGTAGGAATTCTTTTTACTCCTCAGCCCCTTCATCGCTCTTGTGAGGAATCTTGACGTAGGTGTTTTGAATTACCCCTCTTCCCCTTCAAATTTTTATTTTAGTATCACGCGGTTAGTTTTCGTTCGTTGTGTTGTCAGTTCTTTCATCTGGTGCATCTCTCGTCAAGTGGATTCAACCCTCTTCTCCTTTGCAAGTTCAATCCTCAGTTCTTTCCATCCGACGGTGTTTTCCCGTCCGTTGTGGTCTTTCTTTTTCCCACCCTCCCACCCTTTTGCTTTTCGGAGCCGGAGTCCTTAATCGAGTATCCATCCTACTCATGTAAAGTCTTTGCTTTCTATCATCAATTGTTTCAACTGGTGAATTCTCATCTAGTTCGTCCTTCTTCATCTCTTTTGTTTTTCTGGTGGTTTTCAATTCAAGTTTTCGATGTTCATCATATTCGTTTCCCCCGGCTCAGATGTTTTCCTCTTGATCGTTCATCTCTCGCCATTAACTATTCTGGAGTTCCGAAGAAATCTCAAGAGATTTGTATGTGTTCCAATTAATTCGAGGTTGTTACCTCCTTCGAGTCTTTTAATCATTCCGGTGCATCATCTCCTTTTTCGATCCTTTTCAACGGTGTTTTCTCTTCGGTGGGCTCATAACCCACAGGTCCTTTCCCAGGATCTTACCTGACTCTTCTAATTTCACGGAGTGGTCCAAAATTCTTTTCAAATGTGACGTAAGTATGGATTCCATCAGTGATATGCCTTCTCCAAGATCGCATCCTATTCTTTTCATCGTTGGTTCAACCTTTCTTCTTTTCATTCATCCGGAGTAGTTATTGAATTCTTCTCTTTGTGTTCCTCCGAAGGCCATCATTTCAGAAGATTTCTTCGTTCTTAGTTTTCAACTTCGTCCTCCAAATATTCTTCATTGATGCCTCTTTGTTCGTCTCACATTCTTTCCGGTGCTTCGTTCAAGTATTCTTTAATCAGTTCACAATCTATTCGTTCTCGTCACCCAAATTTCCTCAAGTGCTTTATTATCCCGGCGATTCATCGTATTCACTCAATTTCAACTCTTCACGGTGGGTTATTCTCTTTCACCACTCGATTTTAATTCTTCACGGTGGTTTCGTTCTTTTTATTCACTCGGCTTCAATTTTTACGGTGGTTCGCTCAAGAGTTCTTTTCCGGTGTTATCATATCAATTCATTCATTTTATTCCAATCCTATCGGTGTTTCGGGAAGATTTTCGCAAGTTCGCGTTATATCTCTCTTTAATCCTATTCAAAGTGAATAAGTGATATGCAAGTCCATTGCTTCTCATCAATTCATTGGTGGAGGATAAGCATAACATAATTCTTATTCTTTTATCAAGTTGATTTATCCCTTCCTTTGGAGTTTATTCTTGATGAATAAATTCTAGTTCCAAGTGCTTTAATCTTTTCTTCTCCGGAGTTCAAGTTTTCCTTGGCCATCTCGTCGGAACCCAGTCTAAATCATCGGAAGGCTTATTCTTAGTCTTTTCATTCTATCATCATCCTTTTCGTTATCGGAGTTCTTCATGGTGGTTCTTTTTCATTTAATCATTCTTCATATGTTCATCATAATTCTTTGGAGAAGCTCAAGCATTATTCTTTTGTGTCTCAGAATGCAAATAATTCTCCTTATTCCTTTTAAGTGGAGTTTTGCATTTCTTATTCTCAGCTAATCCATTTTTTCGTTGCGGTGGTTTTTCACCTCAAGTTTTGAGATGATTTCCATAAGTCCACAACAAGTTAATTCTTTTCGTGTTGATTTTCAACAACTCCGTTCAAGCCTTTTTGTGAAGATGCTCTTTCAAATTCATTCGGGGTGGAACTTGTTGTTCTCTTATCCATTCTTTTCATTTTACTATTTCAATTCTTCCGGAGGCCTCGTGTTCTTCATCTCGTCATGTTTTCGTTTCATCTTCTCAGGGTTTTATCCTATTCCATTCATGTTCAACCGGTGTGCTATTTCTTTCAGTTTCAGCCGGAGTGATGCCCGAATTCCTTCCTGGAGATTCCTTTTTCCTACCTCTTATTAACCGGAGTGGTTTCAATGTCTCTCTTGTCATTTATCCTCTTGGTTCTTGTCTTATGCCTTGTTGCTTATTTTACCGAAGCTTCTCAAATCTCGTTCATCTCCGTGGTATCCTTTCCCTCCCGTTGTTCAACCTCTTAAGGTTCTTTGGTTTCACTCTTTTGTCCTCGAATAACTTTGTTCTTCCTCTTTCCTCTCCCGTTTCGTTCCTAAGATCTCGGGACGAGATCTCTTGTTAGTAGGGGAGTGTTGTGACACCCCGAGACCGATGCGCCAGGCTTCAACCAGTTATTCGTCGCCATTGCCATGTCATCTGCTTGCGTGTTGCTCTTTGGCTTGTCATCATGTGCATTGCATCATCATGTTTTCAAAACTTGCATCCGTCCGAGTTCCCTCGTCCTCTCCGTTGTCCGTTCTGAGCCGAGACACAGTCACACGCGCCCGCGGCACCTCCGATTATTTTATTTTATGAGTGGATGGAAAACGTTCTCGGAATGGGTTGAAACTTGGCGTGTGGTCTTATTATAGTATAGGTAGACCGCCTGTCAAGTTTCGTTGCGTTCGGAGTTCGTTTGATAGCCCAACGATTAACCATGTTAACCGCCGGAAGCCTCTTTCTCTTCTGGCCCAGCACCCCTTTCACACAGCCCCCAAGCCCATTCTAACTCCCTCCATGCTCTTGGCCATTCGATCACGATTGCGTGGTCGTGAACCGCTCCTCATTTGGACACTCCTAGCTCCCTCTACCTATAAAATAGTCTCCCCCGTCCAAAATCATAGGCAAACCCTAGTCTTCCTCCTCCTCGCGCAGCCGGATGCGTCGCGCCGGACATGTCCGCCGGCCACATCCCCGCAGCCAATGAGGAAGTGCCACGTCACCCCGCCGCTGCCCGCAGCCAATCTGGAGATGCCACCTGTCCCGTGCCCACTTCCCCGCCGCCGCGGCCCGCGGGGCCTGAATCAGGCCCGCGCTAGCTCGCTCGCCGCCATGCGCCACCGCCGCCTCGGCTTCCACGCCAACCTTCGTCCACCGCTGCCCGGGCCTCACGCCCCCGCGTCTCTCGCGGCTCTGCCCGGCCGGACCCCGCCGCCGGCTCGCCGGATCCGCGCCCCTCGCCCCACTCCAGTCACCCCGTGAGCTCCGCACCGTCACCAGATCCGTCTGCCGCCGCCCCGTGTAACTCCGGCGACCAGAGCGCCCGTCGAGCCCGGATCCGGGGCCCCTGTGCCCGGATCTGCCCGTTTCCTATCGCCGGCGACCTCCTCCGACCTGCCGACCTCGCCGGGGACCCAGCCGCCGCCGCCGCATGGTTCTCAGTCGGGAGGACGACGACCGGAGAGCGCGTGGCCTCGCGTGTCCCCTGGGCCGCCGGCCCAGTCCAGCCCCGCCTCTGAGGCCCAAGTCCCAGCTCCTCCAGCATCCCTCGCAGGCCCGGTGCGCCACGTTGACCTGGGCCGCGTCCCCGGCCTGGCCCAGCTCCCTCGCAGGCGGGCCCGATCCAGCCACCGGCCCGCTGCATCCTCCCCGCCAGCCTGCCTCGCCTACTGGGCCGAAGCCCACTAGGTGAGCCTTCACTTATCCTTCGTCTGGGCGCAGTTTACCTATTTCACGCCCACTCTGTTTTCTTCTAAAAAACGGCTAAGTCCCTGTAACTTTTTGTGTGCTTATCCAAATTGGGTGAATGATTTGTCAAAATGATCGTGGTGCTGTGCTCTACATTTTGTTCCATTGAGGCATGCTTGTTTGAGTTCATCTAGATGCCCTAATCTCTGTTGCAAGAGTGCTACTTGTTATAAACTGCTGTTAGTTGTTAATTTTATGCCATGTTTGAGATATGATAACTTGGTGCATGTTTATCCAAATGATGCATATGATATGTCAAAATGTTCATTGTGAAGTGCTCTACATGTTGGTTGTTGTAGCATTCATGTTAGGTGTCATATTTCCATGTTAATCTCTGTTGCAAAAGTTCATTTGGCTGTTAAGTGCTGAAACTTGTTATGAGATGCTGATTTCACTTGCTCATTGCTATTGATGTGTTTGTCCTCATGCCACATGTCTATATGTTTTAGAAGCACAATCATATGGTCTTTGCTGTGGTGCAATCCACTTTCCATGATATGCCTTGAGGTGACTTAAACAAGCTTGTAAACATGCCATGTTGTTGTTGCTGTTTTATACTTAGTGAAACAAACTGCTAAGTCTGGAATATGTTATAACCTGATGCTATGTTTGCTTGATGCCCCACTCAAATCCATGCTTGTTTTGGAGTGGCCAATGATCATGTCTTGTTGTCCATATTATTGTCTATCCATTCATGCCCTTACTTGCTCATATGACCTTCTTTAGCTTATTTATTTCTTGCTCTCAAGTTGCTATAAAATTAACCTGTCAGCTTTTTATCAGGATGTTCAATTTGGTGGAGCTTGTTGTTATTGATCCATGCCTCCTATGGAGTTGTTTGATGTATGATATGTCTACTACATGTCCATGCTCTTTATGTTCTTATTAGAGTTGATATGCTTGTTGTTTTGTGCCTCCGAAGGCAGCATCGTGATGATGTTTTTGCCTTCCCAGATTTTGACTAAGTCTGGATAAATTTATTGCAACTTTCCATGCTTATTTAATTGTGTTCCAGCAAGCTTTTGAGTGTGTTCTAAGTTCATGCTTGTTAAGTATCATGTCTATTTCACATCCATGCTTCTTGTTATCATGTTTGGGTGTTGTAACTTATATTTACCTTGCTCCAAAGTTGCTATGTGGCTGTTAAGTTCAGCTTGTTGTTATATCTTGTTTCATGTGTATGTGTTGAACCGTTGCTCCGTTTTGAGCGTGCCCTATATGAAACTTGTGTGATTTTGCATGTAGAATCATAATATCATGTTGTTTTCATGTTTGGAGTGAGTTGGCTTGATGTTTGGGTGCATCTTGCACTGTTGACTTGTTTGTCTTGTTTTGCTCATATCTTCTAGGCCGTAGCTCCGAATTAAACAAACTTTATATGAAACTTGACTAGAATTTCGAGTAGATCATCATGGTGCATGTTAACTTGCTGTTTAACAACTTTAACTTAAGGTTTGTTCAGATCTGGCCTAATTTCAAATTATGCATATGAGGACTTACCGGTTTTATTATATGTTGATTCCGGCCTCATTTAAACTTGTTGGGTGATGTTGTTCTTGTGTGCTTAATCCCTTGCCATGTATTGCATCATATATAGACTTGTCTTTCATCATACTTGTTTTAGCATCTTGTCGTGTTCTTGTGTTGTGTGTTTACCTTGTTATGTGTTTCTTCTCGCTAGTTCTTTTCCGTTGCGATCGTGAGGATTCGTTCAGCTTCTCGTGGTTCTTCTTCAAGGCTTCTTCTCCGTCTTCTTCATGGATCCATTCTTCTTCCTTGCAGGATCTCACGCAAGATGACCATACCCTTGGATACCTTTACTATCATTGCCTTGCTTAGTTGTCTCGATGCTATCGTTATATGTCGCGCTACCTATCATTATTGTCAGCCCCTCTCCTTGTTTCCATGAAACCTCTAATTTTTGACACCTTCCTAGCAAACCGTTGTTTGGCTATGTTACCCGCTTGCTCAGCCCCTCTTATTGCGTTGTTAGTTGCAGGTGAAGATGAAGATCGTTCCATGTTGGAACTTGTGGTTGGAATATCACAATATCTATTATTATTATTAACACACCTATATACTGGGCATGGGTGGAAGGCTTGGCATTTTGCCCGGTGTTTTGTTCCACTCATGCCACCTTAGGAGCCGATAAACCGGCATTATGTTCCTTGATTTTGCGTTCCTTACACGGTTGGGTATGTGGGGACCCCTTGACAGTTCGTCTTTGAATAAAACCCCTCCAGCAAGGCCCAACATTGGTTTTAATTTGCTCATAATAACAACTTAATTAATTAATTAATTGCATAGGGAGTTAGTGCTACCCGAGGATTCTTCTACAAACAGGGGGGCCATGTAATGCCCAGGATGGGACTATACCTCCTACGTGTCGAGGCACGACTTAAAGGTATACGCCCATTCTGGAATGATCTCAATTTCGGTATCTTTGCACATCTCATGTAAAAATAGGGATGAAAGGGAAAAGATAGTTGGCTTACACTCGCCACGTCACACAATTCATTACATGTCCAAACATCATTCAAATAACATCATAACCCGTCTATGGGTGAAGATCCAAATGAAAGATACCAAACATACATAAAACCACAGGTCTGAATCGCCCCTAGTAGAAACCTCTACTGATCGCCGGGATAGTGCACATAGTAACGGCTACGTTCCTCGTCGTACTCCCAGTATAGCTCTGTGCTGTCACCTGAATAGCTCACCATAGTACCTGCATCTGGTGTGGTGTAGAATCTGTGAGCCACGGAGGACTCAGCAATCCCGTTCCCGGGTAACACAACTATCCAAGCCTTGGGTGTGGAACAAGGCTGAAGAAAGATTAAGAGGTTGCAGCAGCACTAGTACTAACTTACGTAAAGAGAGCGAGAAGAGAAGTGCCTCGGACGATAAAGTGATCACGAAGTGATCCTAACTAAGCATGACAAACATAACCCCACCGTGTTCACTTCCCAAAACCCTTTAGGAAAATGACCGTCACGGTACTCACGCTGGTAGTGTGTTCTGAACATGGTGTCAAGTTCTCTACAACCGGATATTAACAAATTCCCATCTGCCATATAACCGCGGGCATGGCTTTCGAAAGTTCAAAACCCTGCAGGGATGTTCCAACTTGGCCCATGACAAGCCCACGATCCGCGGAGTCGCAACTCCAAGGTGGGAAGGCCCGAGTATTCTCGGAATCCCGTGCTCAAGATACTCCGACTAAGGTAAGACTAATCCAGCAATTCCTCCCGGCATGCCGACACCCTGAAAGTAGCCGCGCGTATCTAGTCTCAGGCCACGACCGGATGAGACATCCTATAGGTGTATACCAATCCTCGAGTTTCCTCGTGGTGGCCCCGCAGTCCGCTCAGTTCGGACCAACACTCATGTGGAGCACTGGCCCGGGGGTTGTTGATTAAGAACTCGGGTTTGCAAAGCCCTATGCAAATTTTAGTTATTAGGCAAATAGTACCAATGTTGGGACTTGCTGGAAAAGCCTTAGCGCTAAGCGGTTTATCGAGGGGGTCCCATAACCCCAACCGTGTGAGGAACGCAAAATCAAGGAACATAACACCGGTTTATACGGTTCCTAGGGCGGCATGAGTGGAACAAAACACCAAGCAAAAGGCTTAGCCTTCCACCCATTACCAATATATATTTGATTTCATTCAAGAGTTAATATAGTGTGATATCCCAACAAGCTTCAACATGAAGCAAGAATCTTCAAATCTTCTCCTGCAACTAGCAATGCTATAAGAGGGGCTGAGCGAAGCTTACTTAGCCAATCAAAGGTTTGCATAGGTAGGATGGTTAGACAGATTCATGGTTATAATAGGAGGCTGACAGGAAAGCATGGGCATCGAGGCAATAAGCTAAAGAGCGAGAGTTCTAGCAATAGGCAAAGATAGTAATGATATCCGGGTCAGGTCATCTTGCCTGTTGAGTCATCGATGGGATCGTAAGCGGGCTCCTCGTTCTCAACCTCGGTAGTAAACTCGTTCTCGTACTCATTCTCGGCATCCGGCTCTACTCAACACCAAAACACACGAGGCACGAAATCAAACAAGATGCAATGCGCAAACTACAGGATGCATGGCTAATGCACTAAGGAAGCACTGCAGATGCACTAAGGATGCACAGAAAGACAACATAGGAAACACAGAGATACAGCACAAGGAACATGACAATGTGCATCAAGCAAGATACTTCAAAACATGTTAACTAGAGGATATTATGAATCTACATGCAAAAACACACAAGTTTCATATTGGACTTGCTCAAAACGGAGCAACGGGCTAAAAGATACACCCGAAACAAGAAACAAGCAAAGCTGAAAATAACAGCCACATAGCAACTTCAGAGCAAGAAATATATACTCTACAGCACTCAAACATCATGACAAGAAGCATGGACAGGAAGTAGACATATCCTACATCAAACAATTCCATTGGAGCATCTCCATAGGAGGCATGGATCAATAGCAACAAGCTACCACATTTTGAACATGACAACAAAAACCTGACATCAGTAATTTATAGCAACTTGGGAGCAAGAATTAAATATGCTACAGCCACCCAAAAGAGCATGTGAGAGCATGAATGGATAGCCAACAACATATACAACAAGGAATCAACAATAGTCACCCCAAAACTATCATGGATTTGCCTAGAACAACAAGCAAACATGGCATCTGGAAAAAAACAGATTCCAGACTTAGTGAAATTTCACTAAGTGTTAAAACAACAGTATTATCATGGCATGTTTGTGAGCAAGTTTAAGTCACCTCAAAGCATAACATGGCAAGTGGTTTGCACCGCAGCAAAGTACACATGATGGGGAATCCAAAACATATAAGCATGCAACATGGGGACAACCACATCAATAGCAACGAGCTCCTCAACTAGGCATCTCGAACAAGTTTAACAACCTAACAGCCACATAGCAACTTGCAAAGGAGATAAACATGGCAATATGAAATCTATCATGCATTCTAAAACAACCAACATGTAGAGCATCTCATGATGAACATGTGGACATATCATTTGCTTCATTTGGATAAACATGCACCAAGTTATCACATCTCAAACATGGCATGAAAACAACTAATAGCAGCAGTTTATAACAAGTAGCACTCTTCTCATGAAGATTAAGACATCTAGATGACCTCAAACATGCATGGCACAATGGAACAAAACATAGTACATGTCACCACGATCATTTTGACATATCATACGCACAAAACGGACAAGCACAGTAAAAGTTATCCTCGTCACAAGAATGCATCAGACACTGAAAAACACTAAGGACTTAGAGGAAAAAACAAGGGTCAACCTGCTGAAGCGGGTCAACGGGCGGCCGGGTGCGGGTCAACCGGGTCCGATGCGGGTCTGGGGCGCGGATCCGCTAGGGTTTCCCCCAGGCAGCCCGATCGGCCCGATCGGATCGGGGCTGGCTCCCTCGAGCGGCGGCTCGGCTGCTCCTCTCGATCCCGCCGGTGGGAAGGAGCGCGGCGGCCGGCGAGGGGTGGCTGGGAGCCCGGCGGCGGCCTGGCAGACGGCGGCCGACGGCGATGGACTCGAGGGGCACGGCGGCGGAGAAGGGGCGGCTCGGGGCGGCGTCCTGGATCGAAGGCGTCGGCGGTCGGGTGGAGCTCCCGGCGGCGGGGCGAGGTGGGAACGGCGGCGGAGGGTCGCCGGAGGGCGGCGGCGGCGAGCGCCCGGCGGCGGGGACGAAGGCGCGAGGGCGCTCGGCACTGGCCCAGGGCAACATCGGGAGCGGGACGGCGCTGGGCCTGCGGGGCCCGCGCGGCGGGGGGGGGGGGGGGG
>LR738712.1:272682239-272766929 GCA_902687465.1 Secale cereale
AAGCACTGGGCGACGGCGGTGGAAGCACTGCGCGGCGGCGGTGGAAGCACTAGGGTTTTTGGACGCAAAATTGGAGGGGGTGGACGTTTATATAGGCACAAGGAGCTAGGTTAGTCCAAATGAGGAGAGGTTTTCGGCCCCGAGATCACAATTGAACGGCCTAGATGATGGGAAGGGTCTGAGCTGGGTTGGTGGGTTGTTGGAGGGGGGTCTTGGGCCTCAAAGAGGAGGTACTTTTAGCCCACGAGGATAACTGTTGGAGTACCAAACGAACTCCAAACGCGACAAAAGTTGACAGGCAGGTTACGCGTACCAAAACAACATCGCACGACAAGTCTCACACCATTCCGGAAACGTTACACGGCCAAACACAAAAGAAGGACTCGGGGAAGCCACGGGCACGTGTGAGAGCGTCGGAACTCGAAACGGACAACGGGAAGAAACGAGTGGGACCGGATGCAAACGACAACACAATGCAATGCAATGCACATGACAACATGACATGGATGGATGCACACACGCACACGACAAAACGACAAAAACCCGAAAAGATGAAGAACCCGGAATGGAACTGATGAAGCCAAAGTTTATATATTGCCAAAAGGGGAAAGTGTTACATCCGGGGCATTACAGGCCAGTGCTGATGGTGTTGATCCCAGACGGGGAGACTGCGGGGCCGCCACGGGGAAACTCGAGGTATCTGGCTCCCGTAGGATCGCCCATCCGGTCGTGGCCTGAGACGAGATACGCGCGACTACTATCAGGGTGTCGGCACGCCGGGAGGTCTTGCTGGACTTGTTTTACCATTGTCGAAATGTCTTGTGCACCGGGATTCCGAGCCTGATCGGATTGTCCCTAAGATAAGGGGTAATATTATTATTACTTTTCCTAATCATGAGAGCTCGTGATGGGCTAAGTTGGGACACCCCTGCAAGGTTATGATCTTTCGAAAGCCGTGCCCGCGGTTATGTGACAGATTGAAATTTGTTAATGTCCGGTTGTAGAAAACTTGACAGAGGATCCGAAGTAAAACACACAACTGTGTGAGTAACCGTGACTGTCTCTTTTTACTTTGAGAAGGGAACACGGTGGGGTTATGTATGACTCGTAGGTAGTTTAGGATCTTTAGCAATCACTACTAGTTTGCGACCGTTTGCGTAGATGCTCGTCTTATTCTTGTACTCGTAAGTTAGCCACCATATATTGCTTAGCCGCTGCTGCAACCTCACCACTTTACTTCTTCCAACCTATTTAAGCTTTGCTAGTCTTGATACCCATGGTTATGGGATTGTTGAGTCCTCGTGGCTCACAGATACTACAACAACAGTTGCAGGTGCAGGTTTCCGATGACTCGATGTGAGAGCGATGTCCTTTGTGTTGGAATTCTTTCTTCTTCTTCTTAAGTCTTGGGTTAGGTTCCTGGTCGGCAGCCTGGGATAGCAGATGGATGTCGTTGTGCTTTTCTTGTTTGCATCCGTAGTCGGATGCCTTGTATTGATGTTTTTGTATTCACGTGACTTGTATGTATTGTTGTATCCCCCGTGTATGTATGTAATGGTACGACGTAATGATATCCATCTTGCTAAGCGCCCGAAATGCGGTTGTGCCCCAATCACGTAAGTGTCACGTGATCGGGATAGAATCGCATATTGGGCCTGACATGGAGCTTGCCGTCCATTGTGGTGACAATGGACTTGTGAAGATATGCCGAAGAGTGGCTCACCCATAGTGGAGTACGGGGCAGCAACCTACTAGTCATCACCGAGCCAACACAAACAAGAAAGGTGGTCCAACTTGAGGAAGTCAAGATCGTCTACATCTAGATCAAGTGGACTTTGTGCAAGGCAAAGGTTTGCCCTTGATAGGTTCTCTATTTTACCGGTCTCATGGTGGTAGTTTGGAGACCGGGTTATAGGATCGATTGTCGCACTATCAAGGGGGCTCTCAAGTGAGTAGCTTGATCATATCATTCGTAGAGAGCTCAAACCATTGCATGCTTGCATCATATTTCTTGGTTCTTGTTTGGTTTTGTTCCTGTAAGATTTGGAGCTTATTGTCATCTCCTTGACAAGCTTGAGTTCATAAAAAACGGAGTTCAGATGCTTCTTCTATTGCATTTTCGGTGTTGAAGGTTTTACCGGTCTCTTTCAAGGAAGGGTTCACACCATTTTCTTATGGGCCTTTTCTCATTTGCTTCTTATTGTTATTTCTATCAAGATTGTGTTAGGCCATGTCGTTAGCTTTCCAACAAACTTGGTTTCGTTGAATTTGGAGTCTGTTTGCAAAAGTTATGTCAGTTTTGGTGTCCCCAGAAGGGCTGTAGCGGTACTACCGCTTGGAGGGGATGTAATTTTTTACTTCCATGGCTACTTCCACTCTGGAGCAAAAACTCGTCACAGGTCCAGCGATGGTAGGCACGGATATAATTTTTTAGTACCGCTCTCAAGTAGTAGTACTGCTACCCTTAGCAGTCGTACCGCTACCCCTAGCGGTAGTACCGTGTGGTCAAGCGGTACTACCGCTCCGACAGTTCTTCTGGCATTTTTGCCTCCTCGTTGTTGTGTTTCAAAGGGCTACTACCGCCCTAGCGGTAGTACCGCTCCTTAGAGCGGTAGTACCGCTCGGTGCGGGCTATGAGCATAACTGTTGGATTTTTTTCCCACCTATAAAAGGGGGTCTTCTTCCCCAATGAACCTTATCTCTTGAGCTCGTGTTCTTCCCCCATTGTTGACCTTATTTGAGCTTGCTATCTCTCAATCCCTCCATGGATTCTTGCTAGTTTTGGGGGGAAAAGAGAGAGGAGATCTAGATCCACATTTCCACCAATCACTTTCTCCTCTAGGTGAGGGGAACCCCTTGGATCTAGATCTTTGAGTTCTTGGTGTTCTCCTTCTTGTTCTTCCGCTCATTTCCCTCCCTAGAATTAGTTGCTTTGGTGGGATTTGGGCACTCCGTGTGCCCTTGCCATTGCATTTGGTGTATCGGTTTGAGTTCTCCATGGTGATACATGGAAATCACAAGTTGAGAACCTTATTACTCTTGGGTGCTTGGTACCCTTGAGCTTGTTCCTCTTGGGTGCTTGGGCGCCCTAGACGGTTGAGGTCACCGTGGAGCCATATTCCATTGTGGTGAAGCTTGATGGTGTTGTTGGGAGCCTCCAATTAAGTTGTGGAGGTAGCCCCAACCTTGGTGGTGTTCGGAGCACAATCATTGTGGTGTAAAGCTCCGGGCAAGTGTCGGGGTCTCCAATTAGGTTGTGGAGATTGCCCTGAGCAATTTGTACGGGTTCGGTGACCGCCCCAAGGGTTGCCATTTGTACGGGTTCGGTGACCGCCCTCAAGGGTCCCTTAGTGGAATCACGACATCTTGCATTGTGCGAGGGCCTGAGGAGATTACGATGGCCCCAGTGGCTTCTTGGGGAGCATTGTGCCTCCACAACGGAGATTAGCATCCGCAAGGGTGTGAACTTCGGGATACATCATCGTCTCCTCGTGCCTCGGCTATCTCTTACCCGAGCCCTTTACTTATGCACTATACTTTGTGATAGATATATTGTTTCTTGTCATATATCTTGATATCACCTAGTTGTTTATCTTGCTTAGCATAAGTTGTTGGTGCACATAGGTGAGCCTAGTTGTTGTAGGTTTTGTTCTTGACAAATTAACCACTAGGTTTATTCCGCATTTGTTCAAGCCTAAACCGTAATTATTTTAAAGCGCCTATTCACCCATCCCCCTCTAGGCGACATCCATGATCTTTCAATTGGTATCAGAGCCTCATCTCTCTTTATAGGGCTTAACCGCCTAGAGAGTAAGGATGTCGACTAGGGGTTTAGGACTCTCTGACACTCTTAGTTTCGATGGCACAAATTTTGATGTTTGGGTAATTCGCATGCTTAATCTCTTTAGGGTCATGGACCCAAATTTAGAGCGAATTGTAGATATGGGTTTTTCTCCTCCAAAGGATCCCCAAAGATTATCTTTAGAGGATGAGAAAAACTCTTATCTCAATGCTCAAGATTCTAATGTGCTTTTTGATGCTTTGAGCAATGTAGTTATATTTCAACTCATGCCGTTTCGGGATGCTCATGAGTTGTGGACAAAGCTTCAAGATAAATATGGCGTTTCCAAGATTTGTGGGGATGATTGTCCTCCCTCCAACTTCGGTCGTATAGTCTTCTCAACCTCTTGTACTTCACCTACATGTGGTTTGCCACAAGGTAATAATATGGTGAGTAGTGGTGTTCATTGCAAGGATTATAGTGAGCTTATAATTGATGATCCATCATCACTTTATTATTGCAATGCTTCATATTTGGACTTTAACACTACGAGCACTCTAAATGTTTCACATGCTCATGTTGATAGTCCTTGCATATCATGTATAAATTGTTTGAATAAATCTCATGATGATATGCTTTCTATGTCTCGTTGCCATGATAAAAATGCATGTATTTCCTCGAATTGTTGTGCTAACAATGTAGAGGAAATCCAACACCCCATGGAACAAGATGTGGCCTTGAATGGTGCTTCGAGGGATCCAACATCATCATCTATTGCATATTGCCTTATGGCTAAGGCTTCAAAGGTATCTCCCACTTTGAATCCCAATATATCTTGTGATGATACTGATGATGACAAGAATGATGATGATGTCGATAGTGATGAAGAGAATGATAATGTTGCCTCCTTAAAAATTAAGGGGGAAATGATTTTTAAAGCTCTTCTTAAGAATAAATTAGCTCGTTCCAACTTTATGGAAATCATGTCTATTTCTATTGAGGGCAAGAAATATATTGATGAGTTGGAATCTCGTCTTGAGGAGCATGAGGTCACCATTGAGAAAATGGAAGGTCATGAGCGTGATTACGCTAATGAGATAGCGGACCTCTCTCAAGCTCTTGAACTTGAACAAACCACCAAGGAATCTCTTGAGGAGACTTTTGCTCTAGAATTGTCTAGAGTGAGGGAATCTCGTGATAGAGCTCTTGAGGTGGCTAATGATTTTGAAACTAAAAATGAGAAGCTTGAAGTTGCGCATGCTGAACTCCTTGAGGACTTTGGGCACCTCCAAAATGGCTCAAGGGTCATTAAGAGTGAGCTCATCAAACTCACCGAGTCTCATGCTCAGCTTAAAGCTTCATATTCTAATGATCTTGCCAAGTTGCCTTCTCCTCTTTCTATTATTGATAATGTTTGTGCTACTAACTCTATTTCTAGTGAAGCATCCATTTTCAAGGAGAATGTTGAGCTAAGGGCTCAACTTGAGTTGCTATCTAGCAACTATGGGAAATTGGAAGAAAGTCATGAAAAGCTCACAAGCTCTCATGATGATCTTCTAGTATCTCATAATGTGCTAAAGATAGCTTATGAGGCTTTGGTTGCTAAGGTAACATCTAGTGAGCCTCGTGTGGATACTAGCACTACTTCAAGTCAAAATGCTATATTTCCATGTGCTAGTCCTTGTAATTCATCTACTCATAACATTGGTACATCTTGTGATGAATTACTTTCCTTGCCTTGTTGCTCTAACAATGAAGCGTATACTTCTTCTAGTACTTGTGTTGATACTAACCATGTAGAGGAAATCAAAGAACTCAAGGCCCAAGTCACTTCTTTGAAGAAATACTTGGAAGAGTGTCATGAAGGGAAGTCCACACTCAACAATATCTTGAGTGTGCAAAAATCCCCCAATGAGAAAGGTGGACTTGGATTCAACTCCAACAAGAACAAGAAGTCCAAAATTCATAAGAATAATAAGGGCCAAGAACAAGTCAAGTATTCGGCCAAGATTATTTGCTTCAAGTGCAAAATTGAAGGGCACCATGTTAGATCTTGCCCATTAAAGAAGAAGCCCATTAGTGACAAGCAACAAGGGAAGCGGCCACAAGTTCATTCTCATGCTCAACCTCAAGTTGAAGAAAGGTCACTCTCAAGTTAATGCTTCTCATATTGAGAAATCAAGTGAGAAGAAAGTGAAGAATAGATGTTGCTACTTATGTCGTGAGAAAGGTCACATCGCTTCTTCATGCACTAGTGGTAACTTATCCAACCTAATTATTATTGATGATGTCTATTCTATTGGGAAGGATAATGTTGGCAATGTGTTTGACAAGTTTGTTGGTACTCAAAGTAGTATCAAGAAAAGAACCATTTGGGTGGCCAAACCTATTGTGACTAACCTCTTAGGACCCAACTTGGTTGGGGACCAACAAGCTCAAACTTGATCAATAGGTGTTGATGGAGGTCATTGGAGACTTGGCTACATTATGAAGAATTAAGATTCTTCATCATTCATATTGTCTCAAGTCAAGTCATTCGGATTATCAAGTTTCTATCTTATATCCAATGTTCCTCCTTGCGATAAATCGTGCTTAAATTGTTTACATTGAAAGTTACTTGCCCCTTAGCATGTTGTGGTTTTGTACCTTGCATGTGCGTGTATATGTTGTGCTTCCAATTTTCTTATCTTGAAAAATCAAGTATGTGTATGTTGGTTTGCACATAATGTACGTGTGTAGTGGTTTGAGCCTTTGTGCATCTTGTTTGTATCTTAGTTGGCTCTTGTGAAAGATTAATGGAACATCCTATTTTGGGGGAGTGATGTGCTTTGTGCACATCACAATCCTAGAAATGTGTGTACATGAGGAATACCATCTAGTATTGATATTACAAGATTATCTAGTCTCTATGTGATATGTCTTCTCATGAGAAATTCAAATTCTATTTGATCCATTAACTATCTCTTGTTTGGTTCTATTTTGCATCTTGTTAAGTCTTTCATTGATATCACATTATGGGGGAGTAATATGCTATGTGTATATTACAAGCCTAGAAAATGTGCAAATTTGAGATATTGTCACCTAGAGTTGATATTATAAATTATGTTGTTCCTAGGTGGCATGTTAGCTCTACAAGTTGCAAATTTGCTTTTGTGTTTGGTGTGAAGATGATGGTGGATTTGTTTGGAATCTACCACCGGGAATTATTTCCAAATACTTCTTGTCTCTTGACAATGGGTAATCATTTATGTGGTAGAAATTATTGATCACCTTTAACTTGGTTTGTGCTTTCATTTATCTTATTTCTTGCCAAGATTGTGTCAACTCCCATTGCCTTCTTTGCCACTTGTGGATATTGTTGTTTTCTTGATCTTGTCTAGTGTTTGCTAGATATAGTGAAAGTGGTGATCCCATATTGTGCATTTTGTATTCAAATGCAAATTCTCTATAAATGCACAACTCTTGGGGGAGCTATCTTATTTTCTATGAAACACTCATCCTGTGATCTAGTTCAAGTGTGTGTTGGTGGAAGGCAAGCCGTTTCTTTTTGGTACTTTGTGCCATCATGAAACTTTATAGAGGGCTTGGTTTGTTTGGAACTATCCTCTCTTTTGGGAGTTCGATATCTTTTTTTTGAGTGTGTCAATGGATATCTCATTCCTTGATGTATCTTTTAATGATTTCTTCCAAGTGATGATTTCTCTATTTGGTATCCTTTTTTCTCTTGGTATTTATTTTTCATTTGGTATCGTTTCTTGGAAGTCTTGAGCATGCATATTTACTTCATGTAGTTTCTTTAGCATGCTTTCTTTCTTTGACCCAATATATAGGGGATACTCCACCTAGTCTCAATTTGGATGAGATGTGCATGAAATTCATTTTAATATATATATGCACATATGTATGTGGAGTTTGTCCTATGTATTGGTGTTTCTAACTCTTTGGTCCCAATGAGTTTGTGTACCATTTTGTTTGTGTGGTTGTTATAGGAACAATTGGAGATGCATTGGATACTCGGCTCACTAACAAGGAAGGTGTTGTCACCATGTGCTTATTGGAGTCTATCTAGGATGATCAATTAACTACTATCCACCTTCAATTGGTATCTACTACATCCTTCCAATGGTATCTCGGTAACAAGTATCATCATCTACTTCATGCACACATTTCTTGCATCAACCTTGTGTAGGTTGTATCATGGCATGTAACTCATTCTTTGTTGTGATACTTGTTTCCTTTCTCAAAGCATCCCAAGAATGATCTCTTGTTGCTAGTTTTGATGTCTTTGATGCTCGTGTGGTTGGGACTCATTTATATACAATAAGAACATATCTAGCCATGTGCTATGCCTTCAATCAAATATCTTATTGGTATATTTATGACTTCCTTGGGGATATCTTATTCATTCCTTTTTGCAACAATTTCATGTGTACATCCTTCTTTGTGGATTGATATCATCATGATATTCATCTAACTAGAATCTTATACACTTGAGAGAAGTTTCATATCTAATTGATATCCCCTTCTTTCACGTCTACCTTTTCTTTCTTGTATTATTTCTTTGGTGGCTCCCTGAAGGTGTGTGTCTTGAGTGCGGATCTTATATCGTTGCATCTTGATGCACTCTTTTGTGGTGAAGATCATTTTCCTCATGCTTGTCTTGACAAAGCTTGCCATTTAATTGATATCCCTCGTCTTGATGAGGCTTTCTTTTTCTATCTTCACCATGTGTTGTCACAAGCTTGGTTAATATTTCTTTTTTTAGTGAGCTTGTGAATCCATTTGTTTGGTGTGTGTGGGAAGGACATGTCATGCACCTTGTATCTCAACTATTAAAGGCTATGTTGATGCTTAATGCTCATCCTAATATTAGTCTTCTCAAGTGCTTTGCCATGACTCACACACATCTTTTTTGTTGAGCCTATTTCCAAGTTGCTTCTTTTATATATTGCTCAACCATTTGGTTGTTGCAAGTGCTAGGCTTTGTTCCCTACATGCTCACTTGCACTTGTTGTGAGTTTCTATTGATTTTGGGGGAGTGATGATCCTATTTTGTGCACTTGGTATCCTAATGCTAATAATCTAAGGAGTGCACAAATCACGGGGAGCTTCACTAGTGTCTTTTAGAATGCTCCATTGGTCTCTTGCACTTGTCGTGAGGTTCTATTGATCTTGGGGGAGTGACGATCCTATTTTGTGCTTGTTGTATCCAACTACAAAACTAAATTGTGCACAAAACATGGGGAGCTTCTCTAGTTTCTCTAGGACACTTCTTTGCTCATATCATAATATCTTTTATTCATGTGGCTCATATGATCACTGGTCTAGTTGGTTCAATTGGTATCTTTTGATAGCTTACTTCAATTGGTATCCTTTGATTGTTTGATTGCGTGTCTCTCTCTTTGTTATGTCTTTGTGGCATAACATTCTTTTGCAATCTTTGGGCCTCAATATAGTTTGTATTCCTCCAAGCATTTACCGTTGGATATGTGTATTGCATTCCACTCTCTAGTTGAGAAATACACAATTTATGGAGGAACACAAGTTATATCGGCCTTCTAAGCCTTTCACCCATTTTTGCAATTGATGCTAATAGGGGAGAAGTTTTAGAGAGTTTTGTGGAGAAGTTTAGAGAGTCATCTCTTCTTGCTTTGGTTTTGTTCCTAAGCTTTTGCATCTCATGTGCATACATTAGTGTTGCATGGACTGGTGATGCATAATTCCTTATATAAACACTCTTTTTTTTACTATACTTATATAAACTCTCTTGAAAGTGATTGTCATCAATTACCAAAATGGGGGAGATTGAAAGAACATGCGGTGCCCCCATGTTTGGTTTTGGTAATTGATGCAAATCTCTATGGACTAATGGTTTCCTTGAGTTATATTTGAAGGGTTTGTCCATGGGCTTTTCTTGGAGTCCAAGTGTTGGTTTCAAGGAGAGTTTGTGATGACCAAGGTGCTAGTAAGGAATTATCCAAAGATTGTTCTTGTGAGTGTTGAGCTTATTGCAAGCATATCTTGAAGAAGAAGAGTGTGTGATCATTCATGTTTACCTTCAAGACATGATCCAAATGAAGAGAGTTGGAAAGATTCAAGGTTGATCAAGACTAAGTACAGAGAGTGTTTCAAGTTGATCAACACACAAAGCGAAGAAGGTGTACCGAGAGGGATCAAGCGATCCCATGGTATGGTAAGCATTGTCAATTACGCTTAGTGTACTAACCCATGGTCTTTGTGAGAGTTCTATGTGGGGTTAGGTTATCTTCCATGGGCTTGCATTAAGAGGAAGATCACATACAACCCATGGAGGATGACATCAAATCAAGGTTGTGGTGTGGAAGTTCAAGTGATGCATCACAAGGAGATCAAGTGCTTGAAGCTTGCCGTCCATTGTGGTGACAATGGACTTGTGAAGATATGCCGAAGAGTGGCTCACCCATAGTGGAGTACGAGGGAGAAATCCACTAGTCTTCACCGAGCCAACAAAATCAAGAAAGGTGGTCCAACTTGAGGAAGTCAAGATCGTCTACATCTAGCTCAAGTGGACTTTATGCAAGGCAAAGGTTTGCCCTTGATAAGTTCTCTATTTTACCGGTCTCATGGTGGTAGTTTGGAGATCGGGTTATAGGATCGATTGCCGTACTATCAAGGGGGGCTCTCAAGTGAGTAGCTTGATCATATCATTCATAGAGAGCTCAAACCATTGCATGCTTGCATCATATTTCTTGGTTCTTGTTTGGTTTTCTTCTTGTGAGATTTGGAGCTTATTGTCATCTTCTTGACAAGCTTGAGTTCATCGGAAACGGAGTTCACATGCTTCTTCTATTGCGTTTTCGGTGTTGGAGGTTTTACCGGTCTCTTTTAAGGAAGGGTTCTCACCATTTTCTTATGGGCCTTTTCTCATTTTCTTCTTATTGTTATTTCTCTCAAGATTGTGTTAGGCCATGTCATTAGCTTTCCAACAAACTTGGTTTCATTGAATTCGGAGTCCGCTTGCAAAAGTTATGTCAGTTTTGGTGTCCCCAGAAGGGCTTTTGCGGTAATACCGCAAATTGGAGCGGTACTACCGCTTGGAGGGGATATAATTTTTTACTTCCGTGGCTACTTCCGCTCCGGACCAAAAACTCGTCACAAGTCCAGCGGTGGTAGGCACGGATGTAATTTTTTAGTACCGCTCTCAAGCAGTAGTACCGCTACCCTTAGCAGTAGTACCCCTACCCCTAGCGGTAGTACCGTGAGGTCAAGCGGTACTACCGCTCCGATGGTTCTTCTGGCCTTTTTGCCTCCTCGCTGTTGTGTTTCAAAGGGCTACTACCGCCCTAGCGGCAGTACCGCTCCTTGGAGCGGTAGTACCGCTCGGTGCGGGCTGTGAGCATAACGGTTGGATTTTTTCCCACCTATAAAAGGGGGTCTTCTTCCCCAATGAACCTTATCTCTTGAGCTCGTGTTCTTCCCCCATTGTTGACCTTCTTCGAGCTTGCTATCTCTCAATCCCTCCATGGATTCTTGCTAGTTTTGGGGGGGAAAGAGAGAGGAGATCTAGATCCACATTTCCACCAATCACTTTCTCCTCTAGGTGAGGGGAACCCCTTGGATCTAGATCTTGGAGTTCTTGGTGTTCTCCTTCTTGTTCTTCTGCTCATTTCCCTCCCTAGCATTAGTTGCTTCGGTGGGATTTGGGCACTTCGTGTGCCCTTGCCATTGCATTTGGTGCATCGGTTTGAGTTCTCCACGGTGATACATGGAAGTCACAAGTTGAGACACTTATTACTCTTGGGTGCTTGGTACCCTTGAGCTTGTTCCTCTTGGGTGCTTGGGCGCCCTAGATGGTTGAGGTCACCGCGGAGCCATATTCCATGGTGGTGAAGCTTCGTGGTGTTGTTGGGAGACTCCAATTAAGTTGTGGAGGTAGCCCCAACGTTGGTGGTGTTCGGAGCACAATCATTGTGGTGTAAAGCTCCGGGCAAGCGTCGGGGTCTCCAATTAGGTTGTGGAGATTGCCCCGAGCAATTTGTACGAGTTCGGTGACCGCTCCCAAGGGTTGCCATTTGTACGGGTTCGGTGACCGCCCTCAAGGGTCCCTTAGTGGAATCACGACATCTTAAATTGTGCGAGGGCATGAGGAGATTACGGTGGCCCTAGTGGCTTCTTGGGGAGCATCGTGCCTCCACACCACTCCAAACGGAGATTAGCATTCGCAAGGGTGTGAACTTCGGTATACATCGTCGTCTCCGCGTGCCTCGGTTATCTCTTACCCGAGCCCTTTGCTTATGCACTATACTTTGTGATAGATATATTGTTTCTTGTCATATATCTTGCTATCACCTAGTTGTTTATCTTGCTTAGCATAAGTTGTTGGTGCACATAGGTGAGCCTAGTTGTTGTAGGTTTTGTGCTTGACAAATTAACCACTAGGTTTATTCTGCATTTGTTCAAGCCTAAACCGTAATTATTTTAAAGCGCCTATTCACCCCTCCCCCTCTAGGCGACATCCATGATCTTTCACTATCTCAGTTAGGCCCAGTAGCATCATCTGGGCCGTCCAATATAATTCCAGCCCGTTTTAACTTCCGGCCCATGTATGGCCCATGACGTCTTTTAGCCTATGATACGTCGACACATGGCACGGCCCAACAAAGGCTCATATAGGTTAAAAAGGCCGACCCAGACAAAGGGCCCGTAGTACTTACTCAGGTACTAGTGGGCCAGCCCAATAACGGCCTGCTTAATAAAGGACCATTTACGGCCCGAAGCGAGATCTGGCCCGTTAATTGTTCGCCGAATATTTGGCCCATTTACGGCCCGAAGCCAGATCTGACCCGTTAATTGTTCGCCGAATATTTCGGCCCAATTACAGCCCAGGGACTTTCGGCCTATTAGAGGCCCGATGTAGGCATGGGAACATTTCAGCCCGGTGTGACTTTCGGCCTGAGAATGGCCCTGCTGCCCATGGGCCATATATGGTCCGACACGTTATCGGGCCCACTATTGACCCGTGATAAAGGTGTCAACAGTTAAGCCCAACATGACTTTGGGCCTGTTAAAGGCCTGTCACATAATTCGGCCGGTTGATGTCCGTACTAAGCTTTCGGCCTTTTAAAGGCCCATGATATCAGTGGGCCAACTAAGGCCCGAGATATGTTTCGGCCTGGAAACTGCTCGTGATATAACTGGGCCCAAAAAGGTCTCGTCTACATTTCAGCCTGCTGAAGGCCCGTCGACGACTAGTGAAAATTGAGGCCCAATATGCATTTGAGCCTGTTAAAGGCCCATGGTTTCATCAGGGCCGTAACAGGGCAGTACAATATTCAGCCTATTAATGGCCCGACCCATCCTGGTCCAAACTAAGCGCTGGGTCCACAAAAGGCCTAGCTAAAAGATAGGCCGGTGTAAGTTGTGGGCCTCGCGCAAAGTGTGAAGGCCCCAATGATTCGGGCCCAAGAAAGATGCAGGCCGGCCCAATTGTGGCCCGCTAAACACCAGGCCCGTTGGAGGCGAATGTTTCGGCCCGGTCGACTACGTATGATTTTTTTTCAAACAGCGAATGATGGCAGTAACTAGTAAGAATTAAGAACAAACCTACTCTATACAATAAAGAAATTACGACATAGTAACTAAGAATAAACCTACACTCTACAGTAAAGGATTTATGGTATATTACATCCACTAGACATCGAAGTTCGCCACCAGTGATCATAACGCGCAACGAAGAAGCAGATTACAAAAACTAGGCACCATTGCAACGTAACAAAATAATACTGAACCGAGACCACTTCCAAGACAGTTCAAGAAAGGTTAGCCTTGCGCGGGAACTGCTGCGCAAGCTGCTGAGCAAGGCTGTAAGACCGGCCTAGCATGTCGGTCATAGCTTCCAGGTGTAGATGTTTAGCGATGAGGTTCTCATTGACGTTCTCCGCAATCTTTCTTAGAGATAGGACTTCAAGTCGAAGTTGAGTTGCAGAATGCCTTTCTGCTAGAACTTGGGACTGAAGAAGTCAAACTGATTCAGACAACGAATTTTGTGAGCTTGTCTGACTGCTAGTCTCATGTAACTTGAACACTGCGTCAAGACAAGACTTTGGGGTTGTCTCGCTATCTTCATGATGTTTTGCCTTGTTTGCTGCAATATATGTTTGGTTTGTCTCACAGCCTTCAACAGACTTGTGCATGCCATCAGGCATATCTCCTTGAAATAAAGCAGAGAGATGACATGTTTTGCACGTGTATAAACAAAGATGATAATTGTGCTGTCAATTCCATCCAATTTCAAATTAGAAAATAAAGAGTAAGTTCAAAATATCAATAGCGTAATTTGGCAGTGTTCATAATGCGGGGAGCTTCACCACACTACTGGATTACCATGTCAACATAACAAGCATAGATGAAGGGCAAAGAAAATAATTGTATCTATTTTGGTTAATGTGCATGGCATGTTGTTCATATCATCAGCCACATCAGTAAGATAAAACAGGAGATGACAAGGTGCAAACATGGGCTGCTTCACCACACACTGGATTATAGATCCACAAAAACAAGCATACATATAGAGAGTATTGAGTAATGTGCATGGTATGAATAAGGAATTAGGTTTTACAAGTAAAACTTAGAACTTACGGTTCTTGCGAACATGCATTTTGGTAGAAACAGCAAACTAAATAGCAGTAAACGATGGGGAGTATGAGAAAATTAAACAGCAGTTGAGAATAAAGCCTTTAGAAGGACTGACTTACATTAACAGTTAGCACCAGCTTTATAATGCCCTTCTCCATGTCAAGGGAAGGATAACTCAAGAATTTCAGCACAAAATCTTCTTCATAAGCATTGCCTGTACTCTACATTTTGTAGAGAGTAATTATAGATATGATAATACTGGAAGGGATAGAGGATAATGAAGATAAGATGCAGATTGATGCTACATAATCAACTACCAATCCCTGGAAGTACAAGCATTACAGGAAAAAATGTACTGACAAGAGCAATGGGCTACACTTCTGCACTGGCATTGTCTGTGTATTCTAATTTTTGGTAAGATTAAATATAGATCTGATCTTTTTTAGTAAATAGTGGGCGAGGGAGATAAGATGCAGAATGCTACACAATGAACCAATCCCTCTTCCCATAATACAAGAGTGTTTTGAACAATGGTGTACTATACAAAACGTTCTTATATTATGGGATGGAGGGATTAGCTGTTAATGTAAGTACAGTGATAGACGATGTACAATCCTTACAAGAGGACTACAGAGCTAAACCTCTTCAAAAGCATTGGGTTGATTCTAAATTTATGTAAGAGTCCATACAGATCTTATAATGTCAACCAAATGGACGATAACGAGGCTAACATGTGCAGTGATGCTACATAATCAAACAACTATGAAAGTAAGTATGGTCATATAGAGGAAAATGTACTCACAAGAGCAATGCAGTGTGCAGTATAGTTGCGAGATTCTGTGGTCCTTTGAGAATGAATGTTCTTCTGCTAACAGTTTTCCTACAAGTGAGACGTTAAGGCAAATGCAGAAATGTAGTTCAAATTGTGATGTGATATCATAGATAGTACCTTACGCTGCAGCCGAGACCAATGTGTAACAAGATTATTCCAGTCACCGTCGGATAAATGTAGCACCGGAGACTTTACAGAAATTTCTTTTAGAGGCTTGCTATCGAAGTGCGCTTGCCTCATGTAGGAACGATACTTCATCAACGAGTGCTTGAAAAGCGCAACCAACCCTTGCTCGTCTTCACAATCTAGTCTGGTCCTCGCCTATTTAAAAGAATGAAATCTTGTGTCTTCTGTTAGGAGAAACATATGCAGCAATGACCATGAATAACATTAGTACATTACTTACGCGTAAGTTGCGGAGGAAGACTGGAAATTGTTCTGTGTCTGCGGTATAATCTTTCCACGAAGGAAAGATGCGCACAAAGTTCCTGACAACAATATAAGCTTTGTCTTCTAAACTAGGAAGAAATGGAACATGGGTCCTATTTGCTGCAATTGGGGCTCTCTCTGGTTCAAAAAGGGATTTGGCAACTGGATTTGGTGTACTCTTTGCTGGAATGGGGGTTTTGCGTCGTAGAGCTGGCTCTATGTCAACTGGCATAATCATAATGTTTGCTGCAGTTGGGGTCTGCTGAGTTGGGGCATCAGAAATGACCAGTGTAGTAGGGATAGAGTCTGCTAGAGTTGGGGTGTTTTGTGGGTCAGGTGATATTGCAACTACACCTAATGGGCTATTTGATTTATCAGGTGCCACTACCTTTTCCAAATACTTTGCTTGTGCTCCTCCATGATCAGCAATCGCCCTCTTCCTTTTTAACATATGATACACAAGAACAACATTTGAGTGGATAAATATGGTATGATGACAGATGGAATATGTACTGAAAATTGATAGGTAGGGCATTCACATACATGACGTGTAAACTAAGCTAATGGCATTTCAACAAAGTAGAAGCAATGCAAAGCATCAGTTGCAAGATATGTGCGACAAATATAAACTTGGAAAGTTAGAGCAAGCACCTTGATGGGTGAAAAAGATAGGGCATCTTCCTCTGACTCCTCCACTAGGGAGCTACATTGACTTAGATCTCCCGCTAGCTTAGAATCACTGTTAGGATCATATTCTGAGCATGAACCTGTAGGTGGAGAGCGTTTGCATTGCATTGCATCCAGACTTGATTTCAATCCCTTAATGGCATGTTTGACAGCCATGGCATTATTCTGCTTTATTCTTTTTATGCGTGCAAGCTCATAATCATTATGATGTTGTTCAGAATCTGAGATTCGTGAAAACATAAAAAGTAGTCAGATTACCTATGGAATGCATTGCGGATTCAACTCGAAGAGTGTCTCCCTATAAACCCCTGCATATGCAAAGTTCACCCCAACCGTGCTGACCAGACCACACACAGAAATACAAACCCCTTATGTCTCTATAACAGGCAGACACACATTTCAAAACTGAAGTAGGAACATTAGAATCATATGAAATTCGTATTTGAACAAATAAACTAAGGAATTATGAGTGGCATAATGTTTAGCTTCAAGGATGTAGTGTTGGTAGTGCGACACAAAGCAAGTAGGCAGATTGTATTCCATGTAAAAGATCAAAGCCTATGTAAAAGCTAGAAATGACACTTTCTTTCTATACAATGCAGTGTTCGTTTCCCACACATGATGAAAGAGATCACATAGAGAAATAATATTCACTCATGTCTACGGTGACAGTATTTAGAAACAGGGTGGTCCACCCTAAAAGAATATATTGACAACAAATATGACAAGGCAAGCATAGATGTAGTGAATCAATCATTTACTTGTGAGCTTACTAGGACAAGTATGCGAATTGTAACTGCAGTAAGAGACCGTCCAAAATCTGATTCAAGAAGTTTGTCTAGCACTTATTGTTTGCAACTAATCGACGTGAATAATTGGATATGATATCGAATGAGTAAGAAAGACAAGTAAAATTGTCAACAAACTTGGCTTGCAGTAGTAATATGGGTCAATGTTACTACGACCAACAATCCAAAATGACTAGTGTCTGTTCCTAGGGCCGGAATTTTCAAAACCCTGTGAACTTTACAGGTACTAAAGATTACCGAAATACATCTGAACCATTAAGTGTAGGTAGCACTGAGCACACAACAAACCCTAATGACAGTCCTGCCTAATGAGTAATGAATCAATTAGAAAATGGGTGATGAGGAGTGGCTGCTGAGTGTTGAGGACTTATCTCAGGATAATTCGGGTTGGCTTAGTGGGTGTTGCATGCCTGAGCCCTGAACGGACTGGGAAAGTAGGCACGGGGGCGCGCCCGGGCAGCGGTGACGCTCTTGGGCGAGCGGCTCCTGACCTCTTGTAAGTCTGGCGTCTCCTCCTAGAGTCATGCCGTCCGGGGACGGCAAGTCGCCGGCGAGGCAGGCGGCTGGGGGCGAGTAGAGATCGGAAGCGTGCAGCATAACAGAGGGGAATCGAGGCCTGGGATGACCCAAAATCCCAGGGTGGGCTGGCCCATCGTGGGCACCCTATAGAGATACACACCCGAGCGGCGAACAAGCATTTTTGAAACTAATTTTGGAACATTTAGCTAACCAATCAAACGAATATGTTTTAATAATATCAGATTCATATTGGAACAACTAAGCTTGTTTAGCTTGATGGGTCGAGCAGTGCTATTATGACAGGAAGCACGTATTCTGATGTATAGTGATCATAAAAGGGGGAAACCGGAGAAATGGTATTTAGCAGCCATTGTTTGCTTCGAATTAAGAACTAAATTCTAAGAGCTGAAAAGAAAGTAGAGCAACCAAGTTAAGATCTATTTTCTGGCTGAGATCAAAAAGTTGAGGAGATATGAAGTACCACCTCTCTTGCGGCGCCGTGTAGGCATCCAAGGTGCGATAGCTGTCGGTGGCATTGAAGCAGATCTACGACAGTAGACGGGTTAATCGGGGGATAAGTCCCGTTGCGGTGGAAGAGAAGGTCGTCTGAGCGGCCCCGGCAAAGAGGACGATGTCGCCTATGAAGCGAGAGGACGTGATGCAAGGCTCTTGGTCCATCACCGTGGATGAGAAATGTACATCTCTAGCAGTGGACGACGCCGTCTTGGTAGGCGCTCTGGCATGGTGGAGGACAGCGGAGATGGATGTGGTGGAGGACGGCGGCGATGGATGGGGTGGCGGACGGAGGCTGGTGTGGGGATGGTGTTCTAGCGTGGACGGTGTATGAATGGGAAATGGAGGGAGAGGTACGGGGAACCATGTTTTTGGGACGCACCTGTCTGAAATATGGGAAAGTTATGAACTTAGCCCCCGTTTAAAATTTGGACATCTCGTCGGTTGGGGATACGACGGTAATCTCGCATCTCGCCAATATTTGCCCAGAGCGATTTCGGGCTAGGAGAGGGTGGTTGGCGCCCACAGTGTATGAACGAGCCTGACAGGTAGGGCGGTTGTGTCACGTCTGGGTGAAGTTACAAACCTGCCCCTATTGAAAATAATTGCCTACATCGATTTCGGCCGAGTCGAGTTTGTTTTGACGCCCACCGTGTATGAATGGGGAAATGGAGGGAGAATCAGAGGTCTTTCGGACGAGCTTGAATCAAATGTGTTTTGCCTCCCATGTTTGGCGCCCACTGATATCTTCTACACAACCTTCTTCTTGTAGACGTTGTTGGGCCTCCAAGTGCCGAGGTTTGTAGGACATTAGCAAATTTCCCTCAAGTGGATGACCTAAGGTTTATCAATCTGTGGCATAGGATGAAGATGGTCTCTCTCAAACAACCCTGCAACCAAATAACAAAGATTCTCTTGTGTCCCCATCACACCCGATACAATGGTAAATTGTATAGGTGCATTAGTTCGGCGAAGAGATGGTGATACAAGTGCAATATGGATGGTAGATATATGTTTTTGTAATAAGAAAATATAAAAACAGCAAGGTAGCAAGTGGTATAAGTGAGCATAAACGGTGTTGCAATGATAGAAAACAAGGCCTAGGGTTCATACTTTCACCAGTGGAAGTTCTCTCAATAAGGATAACATAATTGGATCATATTACTATCCCTTAACATGCAACAAAGAGTCACTCCAAAGTAACTAATAGCAGAGAACAAACAAAGAGATTATTGTAGGGTACAAAACCACCTCAACGTTATTCTTTCTGATCGATCTATTCAAGAGTCCGTAGTAACGTTCAATCTATCATAGAGTTCATACTAGAATAACACCTTAAGACACAAATCAACCAAAACCCTAATGTCACCTAGATACTCCATTGTCACCTCAAGTATCCGTGGGCATGATTATACGATATGCATCACACAATCTCAGATTCATCTATTCAACCAACACAAAGTACTTCAAAGAGTGCCCCGAAGTTTCTACTGGAGAGTCAGGACGAAAACGTGTGCCAACCCCTATGCATAGATTCCCAAGGTCACGGAACCCGCAAGTTGATCACCAAAACATACATCAAGTAGATCACATGAATACCCCATTGTCACCACAGGTATCCCACGCAAGACATACATCAAGTGTTCTCAAGTCCTTAAAGACTCAATCCGATAAGATAACTTCAAAGGGAAAACTCAATTCATCACAAGAGAGTAGAGGGGGAGAAGCATCATAAGATCCAACTATAATAGCAAATCTCGCGATACACCAAGATCGTGCCATCTCAAAAACACGAGAGAGAGAGAGAGAGATCAAACACATAGCTACTCGTACATACCCTCAGCCCCAAGGGTGGATACTCCCTCCTCGTCATGGAGAGCGCCGGGATGATGAAGATCGCCACAGGAGAGGGACCCCCCTCTCCGGCAGGTGATACGTCCAAAACGTATCTATAATTTCTGCTTGCTCCATGCCTCTTTTGGGTGATATTGCTATGATATTTATACACTTCCATACACTTTTGATCATATTTGGACTAACCTATTAACTCAGTGCACCCCAGTGCCAGTTTCTGTTTTCTGCTGTTTTTGTATTTCAGGTTTTCCCATTATGAGAACTGCCAAAAAAATCCCGGAAAAATTATATAAAAAATCAGTGTTCCAGAAGCTTCCCAGCAGCCAAAGTACAGCCGGAGGGGGGCCACCAGGGCTCCAGGCGCCCTGGTGGCGCGGCCCCCCTGGCCGCGCCGGGGGGGCGCATGGGCCCCCCGAGGCTCCGCTGATGCCCCCCTTTGGCATATATTTATATCGTGTCCCGAAACCCTCGAGACGGGAACCCTTTTTCGCGATCTCATCTCTGTTCCGCCGCCGCCGCCGCTTCCAAAATCGGGAGCACCAGGAGAACTCTTCCCGGCACCCTACCGGAGGGGAGGATCACCACCGGGAGCTTCTCCACCACCATGGACGCCTCCCGGATGAGTTGTGAGTAGTCTCCCTTGGACCATGGGTCCATGACCAGTAGCTATGTGATGTTCTCCTCCCGTTCTTGTGCTTCACTAATTAGTCCTCGTGAGCTGCCCTACATGATCGAGGCACATATGTAATCCTTATGCTGTTGCTATGATGAGTTTGCTGGGATCCGATGGATTGTGAGATTATGTTCAGATTGTGTTTGAGTAATATATTTGATCTACCTCTTTTATATTTATGTTCATAAGTAATGCTTGCATGTTCCCCATTGTTATTTATTGCTTTGGCCAAGTAGTAGGTAGTGACTCCAAGAGGGAACGTTATGCTTGATTGTGGGTTCATGCCCCTCGATGACTAGCTTGAGTGACAGAAACATGAGTCTAGGGGATGTGCTGTTGCCACAAGGGGGAAAACAACGGTGCTTGTGCCCGCGGGTGAAAGGATTGTTTACTTTACGCAAAGTTCTTTTAATGAAGTTGTCTGTTGCTTTGAGTTTACACTATGGGTGGGACTCGCAACTTAATACCAGCGAGATGTTCTGGATAGATATCTCAAGGTGGATGATTAGTAGTAGATGCAGATGGATTTCGGTCTACTTGCCTTGGCGTACCGCCCATGCTTTGAACCTCTACCTTTCTTGTAACATAGTTAGCATTGGTTTGCGCACATAATTCTGTCAATTGCCCAGCTGTAATTCGTTTACCTCACATAGCTGTTTTATCGTCTTTTGGGAGAGAGACATCACTAGTGAACATCATGGGACCCCGGTCCATATTACCATCATCGATCACATCCGCTATTTACTTTCAGCTTTTACTTACTATTTGCAGCATTACCTATCACTATTATCACTTGCGTTTGATCCTTTGTAAACTACAAGGCCGGAGGGATTGACAACCTCTCTGTACTCGTTGGGAGCAAAGTTATTTGTATCTGTGTGCAGGTCCACGTTGATTGCTAATATCTGGCGCCGTTAGCAGTTGACAGCTTCTTGTTGAAACCGGGAGTCTCAGGGAAATCGATCCTTGGTATCTTTGCAAAGGGAAAACTTCCGCTACACTGCATCTCAAACCTTCCACTTGGGGTAACCAACGAGGGGCGAGAAGCCATCAAGCAAAGTTTTCTGGTGCCGTTGCCAGGGACTCCACTCTTCAGGATAGGGGAGTTGCACGCTATCTTTTACCTTTGCTTTTAGTCTTGTTAGTTTACTTTTCAGTTTTGCTTTAGTATCTTTCATCGAAAATCACAAAAATAGTTATCTTGCTTGCTTGCTACTATGGGTTCCACCGAGAACACCAAGTTGTGTGACTTCACTAGTCACAACAACGATGACTTTATCTGCACACCTATCACTACACCTGCCACTTCAGCACCTTCGTATGAAATTAAACCTGCTTTACTAAACCTAGTCATGAAAGATCAATTCTCTGGTGCTGGAGATGATGCTGCTTTACACTTAAACAATTTTGTTGAACTCCGTGATATGCAAAAGTACCAAGAAATAGATGGTAATATTGTTAAGCTTAAGCTTTTTCCTTTCTCATTGAGAGGAGGAGCTAAAATTTGGTTTCAGTCTCTGCCTAGAAATAGCATAGATTCACCTGCTAAAATTATCCAACTAAGAAGTAGCATAATGAATTTTAAACAATTGGATAATGAACACGTTGCCCAAGCTTGGGAACGTATGAAATGTCTTATCAAGAACTGCCCTACTCACGATTTGACTACTTGGATGGTTATCCAAACTTTTTATGCAGGCTTGAACTTTACCTCGCGGAACTTGTTAGATTCAGCCGTGGGAGGAACCTTTATGTCAACTACACTTGGTGCTGCCACAAAGCTTCTCGATGAGATGATGACCAACTATTCCCAATGGCACACCGAACGTGCTCCAACAGGTAGGAAGGTAAACTCTGTCGAGGAGATTTCCTCCCTAAATGAAAAAGTTGACTTGATCATGTCTCTACTTTCGAAGCAATCTTCTGTTGATCCTCGTGATGTTCCTTTAAATTCTTTGATTGCTCAAGAACAAGTAGATGTGAACTTTATCTCTAGAAACAATATTAATAACAATGCTTATAGGAGTAACTTTGGTAGCAATCCTAGACCGTTCCCTTCTAATTCTTACGGGAACAACAATTCTTATCCTAGCACCAAGAACTCCACTACTGAACTAGAGATTATGCTTAAAGATTTCATCACTACCCAAAAAGCCTTTAATAAGAGTGTAGGAGAAAAACTAAACAAACTACATGATCTCTCTTTGAAGGTAGACAATTTAGCCAATGAGGTAGAATTTCTTAAAATTAGAACTTCTCCTCTTGAGGAGAGGAAGGTCACTCCTATGAATGCTATTCAAGTGCAAATTAATGAAAACATTAGGATGATGGCTAAACTTAAAGAGAGATGGGCTAGAGAAAGGGAGGAAGAGGATATAATTAAGAACCTTCCTACCCACCACACTGTTGCTACTATCCAAGTTGTTGAGGATATCCAAACTCTTAGCACCCAATGGACTCCTGGTCCCAATGGACCTATTAATGGTGATGCTATGACTATAGAAACTACCAAACAAGTGAACCTAAAGGACACCACTACCACCTTACTTGATAGTAGTGACCTTGATTTTGATAATTGCACTCTTACCGAAGTCATTGATTTCCTTCACAAGATGTCTAGAGATCCCCGCACTAGCACGCTTAACCTTGCCTTCACAGAGCATATCACTAATGCTCTCATCAAAGCTAGGGAGGAGAAACTTAGAGTAGAAGCCTCCATACCTAGAAAGCTAGAAGATGGTTGGCATCCTATGATTAAAATTAAACTGAATAACTTCTCTTGCTATGCTTTATGTGATGTTGGTGCTAGTACCTCTGTTATGCCCAAAAGAATATATGATATGCTTAAATTGAAACCTTTTGATTCTTGTTCTTTTGGTGTTCGCCTCGTTGATTCTTCCATAAAGAAACCTTTGGGGAGGATCGACGATGTTCTTATCATTGTCAATGACAATTACGTTCCCGTTGATTTTACTATTATGGACATTGAATGTGAACCTTCTTGTCCAATTATTTTGGGACGTCCTTTTCTACGCACCGTTGGTGCTATCATTGACATGAAAGAGGGGAATATAAAATTCCAGTTTCCTCTCAAGAAAGGGATGGAACACTTCCCTCGAAAAAATATTAAGTTACCTTTTGAGTCCGTTATACGGGCTAGCTATTCTTTTACTCTTGATAAAACTTGATCTCTATGCATTATGCCTAGCTTAAAGGCATAAAAGAAAGCGCTTTTGGGAGGCAGCCCACATGAATAAAATTTTATTTTGCTTTTTGTTGTGTCTTGATGTTGTTACTACAGTAGCATCATCATTGTATCTTTGCTTTTCAACTTTGTGCCAAGTATAGCCTTTGATTGCAAGAAAGTTCAAAAGTTGTGACGTGCTGTCCAGGAAACAGATTCTGTCCTTGGATAGAAAAATTCGTATAAAATCACCAGGTCATCTTTTTGGTCTGAATTTTTTCGACAGCATGCTCTATATAATTGTATTTCGTGTATCTGTTTTGAGTTTTTTGATTAGAGTTGCAGAAGTGCCCCAGAAAAATCATTTACTACCTGCTGTTCTGTTTTTCACAGATTCTGTCATGTTTTGCCTTTCCTTCATTTTGCAAACCTAGAGCTTGCTTTTTCTTTGCAAAAACCTTTTGGCAATCTTGAGAAACAGTAGACCTTCAAGAATATCCTTATTTCCAGCAAGGAACAATTATTTTATTATGGGTACTAACCTCGCTAATCATATTATGATGAGTTATGTATGAAGGGAGTTTTCAAGTGTGCGAGGGAAGATGATAAAAATATTCAGGAGTGTCAAACGCTCAAGCTTGGGGATGCCCCCGTGCACCCCCAAGAAATATTCAAGGAGACTCAAGCGTCTAAGCTTGGGGATGCCCCCGTGCATCCCCTTCTCCATCAACATTATTAGTTCGTCTTTCGTTCCACTATATTTTTATCACTTCATGTGTTATGTGCTATGCTTGGAGCGTCTTGCTTTTAGTTTTCCTTTTTAGCTTTCTTTAGCTTTTCATAACGAGTCGGAACTCAGCTTTCTTTATGTGGGAGAGAAACACGCTCCACTTCTACCTAGAACATAACATAGAATTTTCATGTCTATCTTTGCTGTGTGTGTTCTTTGTCTTTCAATAGCTACTATCATGCTTAGCTTTTAGTTTTCATGCTTATCTTTTTAAAGAGCCTTTGTTTAGTTGGTTGCTTGAACTCTCTTTAATTATCATGATTATCTTATTAAGAGAGTTTGCTTCCGTTGCATTGGTTGGTATGTCTATGATAAAGATGCTACGCGCATAATGGTGCTTAGTAATTCATGTTTTTTTATGGTTAGTCTCAAATAGCTGGGGGGTTTCCAATGTGTTATTGGAGTACCAACATGATTTGTTTGCCTATGATGTGGTATGGTTTAGTAATATCTTCCTTCAAGAATTTATTTTGATTGACTTGGTGTATGCTCACGCATATTTAAGACTGTAAAGAAAGTCTGTCAAGCCTTGATGATCTTTTGTTTCTAAGTAGCGATATAACTACCATGCCTGATTCAATGTTGCTTTGTCGCTCTGCATGATTATGACCGTCATTACTCTCTTAGTTGGTCGCTCCCAGTCTTTTGCTAACCTCCACCTGTACTAAGCGGACTGACTGCTTGTGCATCCAAATTCCTTTAAACCAGTTATGCCATATGAGTCCACCATACCTTCCTACATGGTATTTACCTGACATTCCTAACGGAGACTTGCATGTACCATCTCGAAATTATTCAAAAAGAAAAAAATGCATTCCTATTTTGTGCCTCTGTTTTAAGTCCATGAGGAAGTAGTAGTTAATCCATGATCTTTTTAAGTTGGACAAGCTTCACCCCGGGATTGCATGTATAATGTGCAAACCCATAATACGAGAAGGAACTGGCATTGAGTGCGCCCGGCTCAAAATTAATATAACAAACAAACCCTCCTTCACGCTTTGTTCATGAGAAATCAGAAGGCTTTGGCAGTGATAAACAAAAGAGATTAAGAGGATGTGATCGTCCTCATTCGGGAGCCGTTCCTCGAAACTTGTCCATCTCAAAAAGTAATTGAGTTATCTTCTAGCATTCGTTGATGAAACATGCATGATCTAAGAAAATAATAATTATTACCTCTGCTTTTAAAACCAAGAGCTCTGGTACATGTTTTGTCTTTGTTTCTGACTACGGGTTTTCAACCTTGCCAACAAAAGCCACGGTTCGAGAGTCTCCACCTTCTTTTAAAGCAACAACTACTGAGAGCATGATTGTCATTCTGAGTGTAATGTGCATTGTCCCAAAGTAGCATTGTCTTTTGCACGATTATGATATCGTATATTTTGAAATCATTGTATCTAGTCATCACTTAAACCTTGGAGGTGCCCCTGCATTTATGTTTTGCTTCACTAAAGGGGGCAAGCGAGATATCACTTTATCATATTTGCACACCATGCTCATTACAAATCTATTTGATGTTTCAATATCATGTTGTAAAACTTTCAGTTCTTTGTGATTTTCTCATGAGGCAACTTAATTACTACGGATTCATTGTCTTAGTAAGCTTTTGTCATATGACTATGAAAAGTCCTATATGGTTAATAGCATGTCACCACAGAAATTATTCTTGTTATCATTTACCTACTCGAGGACGAGCAGGAATTAAGCTTGGGGATGTTGATACGTCCAAAACGTATCTATAATTTTTGCTTGCTCCATGCCTCTTTTGGGTGATATTGCTATGATATTTATACACTTCCATACACTTTTGATCATATTTGTACTAACCTATTAACTCAGTGCACCCCAGTGCCAGTTTCTGTTTTCTGCTGTTTTTGTATTTCAGGTTTTCCCATTACGAGAACTGCCAGAAAAATCCCGGAAAAATTATATAAAAAATCAGCGTTCCAGAAGCTTCCCAGCAGCCAAAGTACAGCCGGAGGGGGGCCACCAGGGCTCCAGGCGCCCTGGTGGCGCGGCCCCCCTGGCCGCGCCGGGGGGACGCCTGGGCCACCCGAGCCTCCGCTGATGCCCCCCTTTGGCATATATTTATATCGTGTCCCGAAACCCTCGAGACGGGAACCCTTTTTCGAGATCTCATCTCTGTTCTGCCGCCGCCGCCGCTTCCAAGATCGGGAGCACCATGAGAACTCTTCCCGGCACCCTGCCGGAGGGGAGGATCACCATCGGGAGCTTCTCCACCACCATGGACGCCTCCCGGATGAGTTGTGAGTAGTCTCCCTTGGACCATGGGTCCATGACCAGTAGCTATGTGATGTTCTCATCCCGTTCTTGTGCTTCACTAATTAGTCCTCGTGAGCTGCCCTACATGATCGAGGCACATATGTAATCCTTATGCTGTTGCTATGATGAGTTTGCTGGGATCCGATGGATTGTGAGATTATGTTCAGATTGTGTTTGAGTAGTATATTTGATCTAGCTCTTTTATATTTATGTTCGTATGTAATTCTTGCATGTTCCCCGTTGTTATTTATTGCTTTGGCCAAGTAGTAGGTAGTGACTCCAAGAGGGAACGTTATGCTTGATTGTGGGTTCATGCCCCTCGATGACTAGCTTGAGTGACAGAAACATGAGTCTAGGGGATGTGCTGTTGCCACAAGGGGGAAAACAACGGTGCTTGTGCCCGCGGGTGCAAGGATTGTTTACTTTACGCAAAGTTCTTTTAATGCAGTTTTCTGTTGCTTTGAGTTTACACTATGGGTGGGACTCGCAACTTAATACCAGCGAGATGTTCTGGATAGATATCTCAAGGTGGATGATTAGTAGTAGATGCAGATGGATTTAGGTCTACTTGCCTTGGCGTACCGCCCATGCTTTGAACCTCTACCTTTCTTGTAACATAGTTATCATTGGTTTGCGCACATAATTCTGTCAATTGCCCAGCTGTAATTCGTTTACCTCACATAGCTGTTTTATCGTCTTTTGGGAGAGAGACATCACTAGTGAACATCATGGGACCCCGGTCCATATTACCATCATCGATCACATCCGCTATTTACTTTCAGCTTTTACTTACTATTTGCAGCATTACCTATCACTATTATCACTTGCGTTTGATCCTTTGTAAACTACAAGGCCGGAGGGATTGACAACCTCTCTGTACTCGTTGGGAGCAAAGTTATTTGTATCTGTGTGCAGGTCCACATTGATTGCTAATATCTGGCGCCGTTAGCAGTTCACACCTTCTTGTTGAAACTGGGAGTCTCAGGGAAATCGATCCTTGGTATCTTTGCCAAGGGAAAATTTCCGCTACACTGCATCTCAAACCTTCCACTTGGGGTAACCAACAAGGGGCGAGAAGCCATCAGCAGGGTGCCAGAACGGGTCTAGATTGGTTTTCGGTGGCTACAGAGACTTTCGGCGGCGGAACTCCCGATCTAGGTTATTTTCCGAAGGTTTCAGTATTTATAGGATTTTTTGGCGTAGGGCACAAGTCAGGGAGGTCTCCGGGCCGTCCATGAGATAGGGCGGCGCCACCACCTGGGGTGGGCGCGCCCCCACCCCCGTGTGCAGCTCGTGGCTCTCCTGACCCAACTCTTTTACTTCGGGGGCTTCTTTTGGTCCAGAAAAAATCATCAAAAATTGGCACGTCAATTGGACTCCGTTTGATATTCCTTTTCTGTAAAACTCAAAAACAAGGAAAAAAAAAGAAACTGGCACTCGGCTCTAAGTTAATAGGTTAGTCCCAAAAATCATATAAAAGTGTATAATAAAGCCCATAAAACATCCTAGAAGGATAATATAATAGCATGGAACAATAAAAAATTATAGGTACGTTGGAGACGTATCAGCATCCCCATGCCTAATTCCTGCTCGTCCTCGAGTAGGTAAATGATAAAACAGGATTTTTGATGTGGAATGCTAACCAACATAATTTTCAATGTAGTTGTCTTAATGTGGCATGAATGTTCAGATCTGAAAGATTCAAGACAAAAGTCTATATTGACATAAGAAATAATAATACTTCAAGCATACTAACAAAGCAATCATGTCTTCTCAAAATACTATGGCTAAAGAAAGTTATCCCTACAAAATCATATAGTCTGGCTATGCTCCCTCGTCATCACACACAATATTCATATCATGCACAACCCCGGTTTCAGCCAAGCACTTGTTTTCATACTCTATTCTTTCAAACTGTGGGGACCCCGACTCATAAGTCGTGATCACCGAATGCACGTGTACAGTGATCCCAGTGATCAATGCTCGCTGAACACACAGAAGCTGAATAACAAGAGTCTTACATCCATATATACTGTATTACACAAATAGGACCATTATGGTCAAGTCTTGAGTATAACATTGCAGCGGAAATCTTCAATAACAACTTGGACCCATGCCATCTGCCTTAACCCTACAGGCATTCTGACTGGGAAGCGTCCTAGCTCGCATGCTCGTCACCAAGAAATCTTCGTCATATCCTGTCCTTTAATGCCTAGCCAATAAAATAACCAGTGGCAAGCCAATGAGTACTTTGAATGTACTCGCAAGCAACCCAAGTGTGATGACAGAATAATTATGCAAGGCTCTACTGCTAAATTGGCAGTTTTGTGGAAAGCTAGTTTTTCATATGCAAGTATGATCAACATATAACAAGGGCATGCATGCGTCTGCAACAAGTATTAGGAGGTTACATACATCAATATCAGAAAAGAGCTATGAACAACTCTTGCTCACGCTCATCGTGACTTTCTCACAATCACATCAACAAATTTACCAAACCGTGTTGTTTTCCAGAAACTTATGGACATAGTCTAAGTAGCACCACCCAATTGTCCTTGACCGTGGACACGGCTATTCGAATAGTTTGACACTCTGCAGAGGTTGCACACTTTACCCACTAGATCCGGGGAACTTCCGTGTCATCCACGACCCGCGGTACCTCAAGTACCCGGGGTAAGCACCCGATCACTATCTTTCCCTAGACGACACTAACACAGAGTCCACTCGATTGGTAACATCCCCGTGCCAATATTTCACATCTTAAAATTTGTGGAGCCTTGTTCCCATATTCATTACATACCGCTGACATGGGGTACCAATGGTGTGTTCGGTGCCCTGTGAAAACAGTCATGGCCGCCTATCCAAGTACGACCCCGTCCCGAGAGTGACCTCATGTCACCCCCATCACTAGTAATGCGGGCACCATGCTAGTATCGACCTAGGTAATCAATAATGCCCTTTCCCATATAAGGGTAGAGTGGTTGTGCATGTTTGGTTGGGACGGTAGTCCCACATAAATCTAATCCATCTCTGTAAACAACACTTTCATCAAGCCTCGGTACACTACTTCTTCACCAAGTAGTGCCCTAGTTCCTCATTGTCTCCCAGGGCATTAGTGGCACCCACTGGGTTATTGCAAGTATGTCAAACCACACTTGTTTCTCTCAATGCATATACCTGACCCATTTGCGTAGCCAACTACTATAACACACATCTATCTATTCCCACCGGCATAACCCTCATAAGAAGGTAGGGTCATGCACAATGCAAGTATCAACGAGGAAGTGCAGTGGCAAACCATCAAAGTGGTTCCACCTCATCATGATTCCGTAACAACAACATTATGGTACTATATGTCATGCATAAAAAGGTTTCTCAAACATGGTCAAAGGGCTGCTTGCCTTGTCCTTCCGAGTCTTCAAACCTTCTGGTCCATCTCCGAGTACTCCGTTTATTTCGTCAACTAACGATGGAAACAATCATATTAGGCAACACAACAAGGGAAAAATAAAAGTGCTCTAAAAATAGGAGTTGGACTTTTCTAGGATACCTCTGGTCATATGAAAAATAACCAAGGTGGTTTCATTGGAGTATGATCAATGGATGGTTTGGAACATTTCAATATAAGGTAAACAGGGGATTTGTGGATTTGAAAGAAGTGCACAGAAATATATTTTTGAAAAATGAGTTAAGGCACCCATTTAACAATTCATGATTTTAGAAGCATCTAGGAGTTGGTTTCATTGGATTTGGAGTTCAAATGAATTTCCTAGGATTTTGCAAAGTTGACTAATATGAAGAAATAGGCCACTATTTTGTGGGGTACAGAAAGTATTAATAAAAATGTTCATAAACTAAGTTATGAACTTAGAAGCATCTAGGAATTTGAACCATTGCATTTGGATCAAATTTGAGCTCTCTGTGATTTTCTAAAGTTCATTAGAGAAATGGAAAAATGACATTTGATAAATGTTTGTGAAGAAAAAGTCTCTCGAAAAATGTGCATGCTGCACCAACAGGTAGATCATGATTTTAGAAACTACCAGAAATTTGAATCATCAAATTTGGAGTTCATTTGAATTATTTATGGATTTTTGAAGTTTACAGAAAAAGAAAAAGGGAAAGAGAAAGGGTTTATACCCTTATGCTGCGCACTGGGCGGAAGATAGCCGTATAGCAACTGGGCCGGCCCAACGGCTCGGCCGCGCGCACAGGTGGGTGGTGACGTTGATGGCGCATTCGGCCAGGGCGCCTTCCAAAGGAGGAGGCGGATTGAGCGGAACCCGCCTCCACTTAACCCGGGCGGGTCCGGCGTGCCACGTCTGATGAGGCTGACTGGTGGGGCCGCCGGTCCCACCGGCCGGCCTTCTTCTTCCCCGCGCGGCCTCCCCTTGCCGCAGGAACAGAGGAGCGAGGCCAGGCTCATTCCGGGGAGCAGGGGCATCGCCGCGGGCGCCCTGAGCACCAGCGAGCTCGGGGGAGAGGGGCGCGACCACCTGGATGGGTCCTAGGCCCTGGGGAGGTCGAGGTCACGAGTGGTGTCGGCCATGGTGGAAGATGGCGATGGTGATGATGGTTTCGGTTTTATGGCCGCCGGGAGGACCGAATGGAGCTCGGGATAGCCAGTAGGAGAGGAGAGAGGTTGAGGGAGAGAGAGAAAATGGCTGTCCAGAGAGGGAGGGAGAGGTTTTCACCCCCAATAATGGAGGTGTGGGGTTGCAATTGTTACTAGAGGTAGAAGGGGACTAGGAGGAGCTGTGGTAAAAAATGAACTCATGGGGAATAGTGGAAGAGGTCGAAATGATGATTTTGGAAACATGGAAAAAGGTTTTTGATGCAAGTTTGAGCCACTTGCACGTATCCCCTCCTTGTGCCACTTGATGGGGGTGTTGTGCATGACCATATGGCACTGTGGTAGAAATCTGAGCTCATTTGGATAAAGTTTCCAATGCAACTTTTCTAGACCCTAGAAATCAACATAAATGGACTTGCTTAGATCTAGCTAAGCTAATATCTTCTCCTTGATGCACCACTTGGTTTAGTGTCATCATTTGGGTACTTGAGCATGTCCACAAAGTTTGGGTTCAAATGGCGAAAGTTGGCAACGTAAAGTTGTTCAAACTTGGATCTGGACAGAGATGATTTTGGGGCACTTTCATGAACCAAAACTATTCTGATTGGCATAAAACCTTGAAAGATCATCACATTAGGCATATGTGACTTGCCAGAATTTTCTTGGGATTTTTTGAGAATATTCCCTTTGTAAATATTTCAAAACTTGAAATATACAGAAGGGGTTTTTGAGGGATTTGACTAATATTTTGAACATGACCATGTGTTGAAGCTCTTATGTATGGACAATATATGTTCACTGAGCTTCCCTAAATTTTCTCAAATATTTTTAACATTACAACAATTTTAACCTATTAAAGACCATTTTAGCCTAAAGAAAAAGCCTTTAAATAAAATAGGAAAATAATTTTTAAAATTATATTTTGGTGGTTTATGGGAGTCCTATACCTAATAGGAGTCAACTATACTCTTTGAGAGATTTTTCATACCCCAAATTAAGTACTTGTAGTGCAAGCCTCAATTCAGGGGTTTTTGGAAAACCTAATTTGGAAAATACTTTTTGGCCAAATTATTGTTGTAACAAAATACTATTATGTCGTATACACATGGCATGATCATTGGGCAAAATTTTGGATCAGGGAGATGTAGTATAGAAGGTGGAGCTATGTTGACTTTAAAGAGCACTCGAAATCACAAACAAATTCCAACTCAAATAAAAAGCCAAATAATGCAAAAGTTCTTGTTGATCCAAATTTTCATGCTTTATTAATGCATATGACATGTCACAAAATGCCGGGTGTGACAGACCTACCCCCCTTACAAGAATCTCGTCCCCGAGATTCCTAAACTAGGCTTTAAAGAGATAAGGGAACTCAGATCTAAGGTAGTCTTCATGCTCCCGGGATGCTTCTGCTTCAGTGTGGTTGCTCCACTGGACCTTGAAGTACTTGATAGTGCGGCTTCGAGTACGTCGTTCTGCTTCATCCAATATGTAGATGGTCCTCTCACGGTAGGTCAGATTAGGTTGAAGGTCAATGGCTTGGTGATCGATGTCCTTGTAGGGACCAGGCTTGTCGGGAACTTGGAGACACTTCAGGAGTTGTGAAACATGAAACACGTTGTGCACATCGGATAGTTCAGGTGGTAGTTCTAACTGGTAAGCAACTTCTCCTCGACTTGCAGTGATCTTGAAGGGGCCAATAAATCTTGGTGCGAGCTTTCCCTTAACGTGGAAACACTTAGTTCCCTTGAGAGGAGTTACTCGCATGCACACATGGTCCCCGACGTGGAAGCTCACTTGTCGGCGACGAGTGTCGGCATAGCTCTTCTGTCTTAACTTGGCGGTCTTCAGACGCTCTCTTACTAGGTGAACTTGCTCTTCTGCTTCGCGGAGGACATCCGGTCCAAAGACTAGCTCTTCTCCTGTTTCTGCCCAATTGAGGGGTGTGCGACACTTGTATCCGTACAACACCTCAAATGGTGCCATTTAGAGACTTGACTGATAACTGTTGTTATAGGAGAACTCGGCAAAAGGGCGGCAATCTTCCCACTTGGCTCCATATGCTAATACAAAGGCTCAGAGCATGTCTTCGAGTATCTGATTCACTCACTTTGTGTGACCTCTAGTCTGCGCGTGGAAAGCAGTGCTGAAAGACAACTTGGTTCCCATGGCCTCTTGGAACTTCTTCCAGAACCTCAAGGTAAATTGGGTTCCTCCATCTGACACGATGTCCTTAGGAACACCATGAACGTTTATGATTCTGTTGATGTATAGAGTTGCCAGCTGGTTGCCATCATAGGTAGTCTTGACAGGAATGAAATGGGCTACCTTGGTCAGATGGTCGACTATGACCCAGATGGAGTCATGCCCCTTGTTTGACCTAGGTAATCCAGTGATGAAATCCATTCTGACTTTATCCTGTTTCCACTCAGAAACCTTGAGTGGTTGGGGAAATCAAGCAGGTTACTCATATTCAGCCTTGACCCTTTGGCATACATCACATTTTGCAACATAGGTGGCAATCTCCCTTTTCATCCTGTGCCACCAGAATCTTTCCTTTAGGTCTTGATACATCTTGGTTCCTCCAGGATGGATGGAATACGGGGTGTCATGGGCTTCTTGCAGGATCAAGTCCTTCAGTTCCTTCTTGGTCGGCACACAGATACATCTTTTTTACCAAACAATTCCGTGTTCGTCTTCGGAGAATCCTAGGGCCTTGCCTTACTTCATCTTCCTCTTGATGCCTTTGATGCTTTCATGTCCTTTCTACGCCTCTTTGACTTCATCCATTAGGGTCGACTTGACTTCCAGGTTGTCCAGATATCCATAGGTAAGTAATTCCAAGCCAAGTTGTTCCAGCTCTTCAAACAGGGCTGACTGTCTTCCTTTAATCATGGCATTGAGGGAGCAAGCCTTCCCGCTCAATGCGTCTGCTACTACATTAGCCTTCTCGGGGTGGTATTGAACACTGAGGTCATAATCCTTGATCAGTTCCATCCATCTTCTCTGCCTCATGTTCAATTCCTTTTGAGTGAAAATATACTTCAGACTTTTGTGATCTGTGTATATCTCACACCGTTTCCCTAGGAGGTAATATCGCCATGTCTTCAGAGCATGAGCCACTGCTGCTAACTCAAGATCATGAGTAGCGTAGTTCTCTTCATGAGGACATAGCTTCCTTGAAAGATAAGCTATGACTCTGCCTTCTTGCATTAGAACGCTTCCTAGTCTGGTTCGAGAGGCATCACAGTATATCACAAACTCCTTGTGAATGTCCTGTGTCGCCAGAACTGGGGTGGTGGTCAATCTCTTCTTGAGCTCTTGGAAGCTTTCTTCACACTTGGTCGTCCATTCAAACTTCTTGTCCTTCTTCAAGAGCTAAGTCGTTGGCCGGGCAATATTGGAGAATCCTTCCACGAATTTGCGATAATAGCCCGCAAGTCCGAGGAAGCTTCTAACCTCCTTGACACTAGTTGGGGATTGCCATTGGGTCACAACTTCAATATTGACAGGGTCTACCGACAATTCTTCCTCGCTCAAGACATGACCCAAGAATCCAACTTTGTGTAGCCAAAACTTGCACTTGCTGAATTTGGTACAATTGGTGCTCTCGAAGCTTGTCTAGGACCATCCTCAAGTGTTGCTCGTGCTCTTCTTCCATCTTCGAGTAGACAAGAATGTCATCAATGAAGACGACAACAAACTTGTCCAGATATTCCATGAAGACCTTGTTCATGAGATACATGAAGTAGGCTGGGGCATTGGTCGATCCAAAGGACATGAACATGTACTCGTACATGCCATATCGAGTTACAAATGTCGTCTTCACAATATCTTGGGGTCTGATCTTCAGCTGATAGTACCCAGACCCGAGGTTGATCTTGGAGGACACCTTGGCTCCATTGAGTTGATCAAACATATCTTCAATCTTGGGGAGTGGATACTTGTTCTTCATCATGACTTTGTTAAGGGAACGATAGTCAACACATAATCGGATGGTACCGTCCCTCTTTGCCACAAACAGAACAGGTGATCCCCAAGGGGAGGCACTAAGGCAGATGAATCCCTTCCTCAACTGCTCCGCCAGTTGCTCCTTCAACTCTTCTAACTCCTCCGATCCCATTCTATAAGGCTTCTTATAGATGAGTCCTGCTTCGGGCATGAGCTCAATAATGAACTCAATGTCACGGTCAGGAGGCATTCCTGGTAGCTCATCAGGAAAAACATCGGCGTACTCGCATACTACTGCCACTTGCTCCAATTCGACTTCAGACGGATAGTTGACTTGGGTGACTTGAGCAGAGGAGGGGTTGGGGGGTAAACTTAACTTCGACTCCTTGTTCATTGGTCACTGTGACAGTCCGGTTGGCACAATCTAACAAGCCTTGGTGCTTGATGTGGCAATCCATTCCTAAGATAACATCCAAGCCTTGTGAGTTCAAGATGATAAGGTCTTCTAGGAACTCTACCCCGTTAATGATGATCCCGACTCCTTTACAACCTATCTTAGCTCTCATCTCTGCTCCAGGGGTTTGTACCACCATGGGATTATTCAGGGGTGTATGGGTCATGCCACTTTTTAATGCAAACTTTTGGGTGACAAATGAATGTGTGGCTCCAGAATCAAACAAGACAGTTGCAGGTGCTGAGTTGACAAGGAACGTAACCATCACGATGTCCTGGTCTTCCTGAGCATCTTCTGCAGTGACATGGTTCACATGCCCCTTGCCGTTGTTGGGCGGGTTGCAGGGAGCTTGGTTCCTTGGTGGCATTCTGCGGCCTTGTCCTGGGTTCTGCGCAATAGGGCGCGGAGTATCGGGCTTCTTGTTGGGGCACACCCTTGACATGTGTCCCGATTGACCACATTCAAAGCAAGTGACTTGGTTTGAGTTGTTGGTCTTGTTGCCACCATTGTTATTGGGGTTGTTGAAAGCTGGCCCGGGGTTGGCATACTAGTGAGGCTGATAGTTGGTGCAGGGTGTAGGAGCTCTTGGCTGCTGATAGGTTGTCCTGACTGGGGATGGCTGTCATGGGCGAGGCTTTTGGTTACTGGAACTACCATTGTTGATCATCTTGCGCTTGCGGCTATCTTCCAAAGCACGCCACTTGTCTTCAAGCATGAGTGCTTTGTTCACCAGGTCAGGAAAGGTTGGGCAGTCACACACAACAAGCGAGTACTGCAGATTCTGATTGAGGCCTTCCATGAAGCGCTCCCTTTTTGCAGCATTAGTGCTGACATCTTCAGTGGCATACCTTGACAGAACACTGAACTTCTGCATGAACTCGTTGATAGTGCCACTTCCTTGCTTCAGGGCTCGGAATTCGCGCTTCTTAATAGCCATGATTCCCGAAGGAATATGGGCCTTGCGGAACTCTGCTTCGAATTCATTCCAAGTGATGGCTTGCCCAACATGCATGACCTTGAATCCATCCTACCAAGCTCTAGTGGTTTCCCCGAGACAGTGGGCGGCATATGCCACCCTCTCACGGTCTTCAGTGCAGCCCACTAGTTCCAACAAATCCTCAATGGTGCGGACCCATTCGTCTACATCCAGGGGTTTGGACGTCTCCATGAAGGTTGGTGGTGCATGCTTCTTGAACTTCGCCAACGTGGAACATCCATTGTTGTTCCCCGCCAGTTGGCAGTTATTGGTGACCGCTTGAGCAATCATCTAGAGGGCTACAGTGTTGGCTTGGCGTTCCTCTCGAAAGGCGTGGAGGAGATCAGCCATGTCCATGTTCGGGGGAGGTGGTGGTGGTGGTGCTTGTCCTTGGGTTTGGTCCTGTGAAAGCACACGTGCTCCCTGGGTGATTTTGGTAATTAATGTCAACATATCTCTTGTTGGACTAATATATTCATCTAGTATATTTCAGAAAGTTCAACAAAGGCGTGGCATGGACAAGAGGATGTGGAACCCCTTCAAGAAGCTAAGGACAAAGATTGGCAAAAGCTCATGACTCTTCATTTCTATTTTAGTGATCCAAGATCACATTGAGTCCATAGGAAATCCAATACTATTAAAAGGGGATAAGGTGTTGCTTAATGGTCTACTTGCTCAAAGTGCTTAGTGATATGCTCCAAAGCCCTCAACCAATTTCTCAATTCCAAATATGTCCTAAACCCAAAGTCGAACTCGGCCCCACTGATTTGATCTATCCGGCGCCATCGAGTTCACTTGACATAGCCACTTCCAGAAACCCTAATCAGTTCGGTCTCACCGACGGGATCTCGGTCTCACCGAGATGGGCTTGCAAACTCTTTGTTGCCAGTTGCAATTATTTTGGTCCCACCGAGATATGCAGTTGGTCCCACCGAGTTTGCTTGACCAACTCTCTGTTTGCTTATTACCAAAATTGGTATCACCGAGTTTGTGTAATTGGTCAAACTGAGTTTAGGTTTTACCCTAACCCTAACACATCTGTCTCACTGAGTTGACCTTGTCGGTCCCACCGAAAGGCCTAACATTCACATTTTAAACCAGGTCAGTCTCATCGAGCTCCTGTATTCGGTCCCACTGAGTTTGGTAAATTGTGTGTAACCGTTATATTTTGTGTGGAGACTATAAATACCCCTCCACCCCATTCTCCATTAGAGAGGGCCATCAGAACGTGCCTACACCTCCACTACTCATTTTCTGAGAGAGAACCACCTACTCATGTGTTGAGACTAAGATATTCCAATCCTACCACAAGAATCTTGATCTCTAGCCTTCCCCAAGTTGCTTTGCACTCAAATCATCTTTCCACCATATCCAGATCTGTGAGAGAGAGATGAGTGTTGGGCAGACTATCATTTGAAGCACAAGAGCAAGGAGTTCATCATCAACACACCATCTATTACCTTTTGGAGAGTGGTGTCTCCTAGATTGCTTAGGTGACACTTGGGAGCCTCCGTCAAGATTGTGGGTTTGAACCAAGGAGTTTGTAAGGCAAGGAGATCGCCTACTTCATGAAGATCTACCCGAGCGAGGCAAGTCCTTCATGGGAAATGGCCATGGTGGGATAGACAAGGTTATTATATGGAGATATCTTGAGGAACGATTTCCAGACTACTCTTTGAAAAATCTAGATGTGATTCTTCAAAAGTCCATTGCTTTTAATAAAATGAATCCTAATGATCCTAAGTTTGATGATTGTCTATTTGAGCTTCGTGATCTTATGCGTGCCAAAGGAGATGTTTGAGTCATTAGTACCATCATCTCGGAAGTCATTAGAATTCATAAAGATGGACATTGTCATGATCATATAACTAATGAATCACTCTCTCTAGGTGATGATCAATCACAAGACGATGTTGAACATGGATACTATGATGAGGATGATGATAGTGAGTTCAATCTCGATGAATCTATGAGACACTTTGGGCTTATGGATAATCTCCGCGGCTACATAGCCGGAGGAAAGGAATGGGTTCTTGATAGTGGATGTACTGATCATATGACCGGAGATAAGGATATGTTCCGGGAGCTTGCTGAAAACAACGGCCCTCGAAAGTATGTCACTTTTCATGATAACTCAAAGGATAAGGTGGTTGGCCTTGGTAAGGTGGCCATCTCACATGATAGCTCCATCCAAAATGTTATGATCGTTGAATACCTTGGATATAACTTTCTTTTTGTATCTAGACTAGCCTATTTCGGTCTATATGTCCTATTTATTGAAGTAGATTATCAAGTGTTTCGAAGGAATAATCATAAAATTGTCTTTACTAACATACGTAGAGGTGATCTATACATTGTTGATTTCACTAAAAAGGCTCAACCTAGAACTTGCTGAATTGCTAAATCTTCTAAAGGTTGGTTGTGGCATAGAAGGTTAGGTCATGTGGGCATGCGAAATCTTGATAATCTTATTAAAGGTGATCATATCCTTGGTGTTAAAGATGTTATATTTGACAATGATAGACTTTGTAGTGCTTGTCAAGTAGGTAAACAAGTTGGAGGAAGTCATCCCGTGAACAACATCATGACCACGAGAAGACTGTTTGAGTTACTTCATATGGACCTTTTTGGTCCCAATGCCTACAAGAGTCTCGGTGGTAACTTGTTCGGTTTAGTCATTGTTGATATTTTTTCAAGATTTACATGGGTGCTCTTTCTTGATGATAAATTGTAGGTCCAAAATATCTTCAAGTACTTCGCCAGGAAGGCCCAAAATCAATTTGAAGTGAAGATCAAGAAGATTTGGAGCGACAACAGAACAGAGTTCAAGAACGCAAATGTGGATACCTTTCTTGACGAAGAAGGGATTTCACATGAGTTCTCGGCTACGTACACACCTCAACAATATGGAGTTGTTGAGAGGAAGAACCGGGCACTCATCGAGATGGCGAGAATGCTGCTTGATGAGTACAAGACGCCAAAACACTTTTGGGCGAAAGCGGTTGAGACAGCTTGTCATACTAGAAACCGACTATATCTTCACAAGCTTCTCGGCAAGACAACATACGAGCTTATCACCGGTAACAAGCCCCAAGTTCGATACTTTCGAGTATTTGGCTCAAAGTGTTACATTCTTGACGAGCATCGTCGTTCGAAATTTGCTCCTAAATCTCAGGAAGGTTTCCTACTCGGTTACGGCTCAAACTCTCACACTTACCGTGTCTACAACAATTTCGCCCGAAAGGTTGAAGAGAAATTGCCAATTGATGTAGGAGACAAAGACCCTTCGAAATAAATACAAGACTTGTATATTGGGCCCAATGGAGGTGAAGGAGAGTACTTTGTCCATTCAAGTGGAAGCCTCAACTTCACGACAAGGTGAACCACAACTTGACTTGGAGGCATCCACAAGTGGGACACGGTAAGATGAAGGAAATGAGGAAGTGCATCAAGATGAACCTCATCGACCTCCTTCTTCACCTCCACAAGAGGACAACAATGCCAAAAACAATGAAGAAGGACAAGAATAAGAAGATAAGGAAGAGAATGTTCCACCCCAACCCAAACAAAAGCTCTCACGAGTTAGAGAAAGAATTGCTAGATATCATCCCGTAGAACAAATCTACGATGACATCCAAACCGAGAGAATCACTCGCTCTAAATCTCATTTAGCTAACTTTTGTGAACATTACTCTTTCATATCTAATCTTGAACCTATGAAGGTTGAAGATGCTCTTGATGATCCGGATTGGGTGAATGCTATGCACGAGGAACTACATAATTTCGAAAGAAACCAAGTTTGGACATTGGTTGAGAAGCCCAACAATGATCACAATGTCATTGGAACCAAATGTGTGTTTCAGAATAAGCAAGATGAAGATGGACAAGTTGTACGCAACAAGGCCCGTCTCATCACCCAAGGCTACACTCAAGTCGAAGGTATGTATTACGGTGAGACATATGCCCCCGTTGCTAGACTTGAGTCCATACACATCTAACTTGCTTATGCCAATCATCATGATATCACTTTATATCAAATGGACATTAAAAGTGATTTTGTCAACGGTGAAATTGAGGAGGAAGTTTATGTTAAACAACCTCCCGGCTTTGTTAATCACAAGAAACCTAATCATCTTTACAAGCTTCACAAAGCTCTTTATGGTCTTAAACAAGCTCCTAGAGCATGGTATAAATGCTTGACCACTTTCCTTATTGAAAAAGGCTTTGAGATTGAAAAGAATGATTCAACTCTTTTTACTAAAAGGGTTAATGGTGAATTATTTGTGTGCCAAATTTATGATGATGATATCATATTTGGCTTGACTAACCCTCATTTTTGTGAAAAGTTTGGATGACTAATGTCGGCGAGGTTTGAGATGTCTATGATGAGTGAACTCAAGTTCTTTCTTGGTTTGCAAATCAAGCAAACTAAGGAGGGTACCATTGTTTCTCCAACAAAGTATACCAGGGACTTATCCAAGAAGTTCAACATGCAAGAATGCAAAGGTATGAATACACCCATGCCTACTAGTGGACATCTTGACTTGACTAAGGATGGCAAACCGATTGACCAAAAGGTTTACCGCTCTATGATTGATTCATTGTTATATCTATGTGCGTCCCGTCCCGATATTATGCTAAGTGTGTGCATGTGTGCACGATATCAAGCGGCCCCCAAAGAATGTCATCCTAAGGCTAGGAAAAGGATAGTGGGATACTTAATTCACACACCAAACTTTGGCATTTGGTATCCTAAGAGGTCTTCTTTTGATCTTGTTGGCTACTCCGATTCAGACTATGCTGGAGACAAGGTTGATAGAAAGTCCATTTCAGGTACTTGTCAATTTATTGGTAGATCTATTGTGTCTTGGTCCTCAAAGAAACAAAACTCAGTATCCTTATCGACCACCGAAGCAGAATACATTACCGCTGGTTCATGTTGTTCACAATTACTTTAGATGACCCAAACTCTTAAAGACTATGGGATCTATGTGAAACATGTTCCATTGCTTTGTGATAATGAGAGTGCTATTAAAATTGCTCACAATCCCGTGCAACATTCTCGAACTAAGCATATTGAAGTTCGTCATCATTTCATTCGAGAACATGTTGCTAAAGGAAACATCAATCTTAAACATGTTTGTACCGATAAGCAATTGGCCGATATATTCACCAAACCGCTTGATGAGAAAGTATTTTTCTGTTTGAGAGGTGAATTGAACATCATTGATGCCTTAAACTTGGAGTAGTAACTCCATTTGGATGCATGCAAGGCATGAGCCTTTGACTAATCCTTGATATTTCTCTTATGATGACGATCATATGTCTTGGATCTATACTTGTACCTTGCATGTTATCTAACCCTTGTAGGTACTTGGATGAATCTAAATCTATGAGCTTGCAACTCACTCACATCCTAAGAAATCTTTACATCACCAAGTCTCTACAATATGGTGGTTCAAGACAAGGAAACATGAATCCTTTTAATATATCCTTTGACAATTTCTATATATCAAATTTCATTTGGTATCAATTTTTGATGATTGTCATTTTGGATACACAAGTGCTCCTCCTTGCAAATCTAACCCATGTAGGTAGATGAAATAAAACTGCAAGTGGTTCTCCCAACTCTTGATGAGCTACATCAACCTTGAGCATCCCACACAAGCTCAACTACAAGATCAAGATCAACACGACCACCCAAGGTATGTTATTCCATCTTAGAGAAGCTTTACCCCAAGACATGGGTCAAAGCAGCTCAACAAGATGTGAATACATCAAAATGCTTAAATGAAAAATGTCGACCCCATTTTGAGGCTAAACGATGAGTATGACCTATGATCAAGTGTCTTCACTTGATTCCTAAGTCAATATACTCTAACATAGGTGACTCAGTCACCGACCATTTATAGATGAAGTTCTCTAGTGTTTCCCTGTGTTCTTGCATTTATCTCTTGCATGCTTATTCCCCTTTAAAAAAAACTTCATCTAGATTTCTTTTCTTTTCTCTATTATTTTTCTGCATTCCCGGCATCTAATTCTTTGCAAATCCTTCAGTTAATTCCATGCAAATCTTTGTGAGATCTTATTTGCCTAGTGAGCTGAGATGACAAAATCTTTCCTCTGTATTGAACTCGGTCTCACCGATTTCTGCCTCTCGGCTAGATCGAACTGCAATGCTACATTGTAGATTGTTCATTGGTCCAACCGACAAGGACAAACCCGGTCTGACCGATATGCATCATCTCCAACACTTCCAACTCGGTGTCACCGATGGCAATGAATGGGCCTAACCGATTTCAATACGGAGAAAACGTTTTGCCATTTGCATCCTGCATATCTGTTCCAGCTCCACTCGAATATTCTGGTCGTCTACCAGCATCTTACATTACATGTTGCTTTGTAATGTGACTCAAGGACCGAACCTACTTGACTCATGCTCCATAAGATCACTTCTTGGAAATTGATGTCAAAGGGGGAGAGAGAGCACATCAAAGCTTATCACATAAGGGAGAAATCATGCCTTAAGCTTCTCCAGATGCTTATTATCCATAGAATAGTGAAGTCACATGTCTTCAAGAGGGGAAAGACATGTTATTATGTGTTATGATTGTTTTGCTCTGATTTTTTACCCTATTTTCTCCCGTTATCCAATATAATATTCAGCGGGAGAAAGACACTTAAGGGAATAAAATATTTGAAATTCATTGCATATTTTTATCCCTTGGGGACATGTCTATATCCACATAGAGTACTAAGTACTCACTCTCTACATGACACCCCAATCTTTGTACTTTTGTGGTTACTCATTGTGCTTTGTTTAGTAGGTGTTCTTGCCATCTAACCCTGTTTTCTCAAGTTCACCTCCTCCAAAGCCATCTCTAGACCAGAAGGTAAGTATATGCATCACATCCATGTGCATGATGATTTCTTGCTGTTGTATATGTTGTTTGCAAGGAGGACTCATGAACATGGAGGTAAATTTCCTATACTTAACATCATTTGCTCTGATGCATATAGCCAAGATACATGTAACTCATTGCTTGCTCTGACATGCTTATGCATTCACATGCTCTTATATTCTATATTTACATGATTGCATACATGTAAGGGGAGCATACGCTTGTTACATGTTTTTCCAAAGCTTTACTTGTTATCTTTCATATCTTTATCTGAAGCCTTGATATATGTTGTCATCAATTACCAAAAAGGTGGAGATTGAAAGCACAAGTGCTCACTAAGTGATTTTGGTAATTAATGTCAACATATCTCTTGTTAGACTAATATTTTCATCTAGTATATTTCAGAAAGTTCAACAAAGGCATGGCATGGACAAGAGGATGTGGAACCCCTTCAAGAAGTTGAGGACAAACATTGGCAAAAGCTCAAGACTCTTCATTTCCATTTTAGTGATCCAAGATCACATTGAGTCCATAGGAAAGCCAATACTATTAAAAGGGGATGAGGTGTTGTTTAATGGTCTACTTGCTCAAAGTTCTTAGTAATATGCTCCAAAGCCCTCAACCACTTTCTCAATTCCAAATATGTCCTAAACCTAAAGTCAAACTCGGCCCCACTGATTTGATCTATCCGGCACCATCGAGTTCACTTGACATAGCCACTGCCAGAAACCCTAATCAGTTCGGTCTCACCGACGGGATCTCGGTCTCACCGAGATGGGCTTGCAAACTCTCTGTTGCCTATTGCAATTATTTCGGTCCCACCGAGATATGCAGTCGGTCCCACCGAGTTTGCTTGACCAACTCTCTGTTTGCTTATTACCAAAATTGGTCTCACCAAGTTTGTCTAATCAGTCAAACCGAGTTTAGGGTTTACCCTAACCCTAACACATCGGTCTCACCGAGTTGACCTTGTCGTACATTCACATTTTAAACCAGGTCTCTCTCACTGAGTTCCTATATTCGGTCCCACCGAGTATGGTAAATTGTGTGTAAGGGTTAGATTTTGTGTAGAGGCTATAAATACCCATCCACCCCATTCTCCATTAGAGAGAGAGAGAGAGAGCCATCAGAATGTGCCTACACTTCCACTACTCATTTTCTGATAGAGAACCACCTACTCATGTGTTGAGACCAAGATATTCCAATCATACCACAAGAATCTTGATCTCTAGCCTTCCCCAAGTTGCTTTCCACTCAAATCATCTTTCCACCATATCCAAATCTGTGAGAGAGAGTTGAGTGTTGGGGAGACTATCATTTGAAGCACAAGAGCAAGGTGTTCATCATCAACGCACCATCTATTACCTTTTGGAGAGTGGTGTCTCCTAGATTGGTTAGGTGTCACTTGGGAGCCTCCGTCAAGATTGTGGAGTTGAACCAAGGAGTTTGTAAGGGAAAGGAGATCGCCTACTTCATGAAGATCTACCTAAGTGAGGCAAGTCCTTCATGGGCGATGACCATGGTGGGATAGACAAGGTTGCTTCTTCGTGGACCCTTGTGGGTGGAGCCCTCTGTGGACTCGCGCAACCTTTACCCTTCATGGGTTGAAGTCTCCATCAACGTGGATGTACGATAGCACCACCTATCGGAACCACGCCAAAAATCTCCATGTCTCCAATTGTGTTTGCACACTCCAATACCATCCCTTTACTTCCTTGCAATTTGCATGCTTTACTTTCCGCAGCTCATATACTCTTCCCATGCTTGCTTGAAATGTATCGTGAATGTTTAAACTTGTGCTAAAACTCCAGCTTAACTTGAATAACTTAAAAACTGCTACTTTCCTTTGTTGAGGGTCTAATCACCCCCCTCTAAACACCTCTTCTAGATCCTTTCATCCTAGATGGCTTCTACTTGGGTGGATCCTTCGGCTTCTTGCTGCCGGGTAGAGGTACCAGTTCGAGTTACAACATGCATCCTGTTGGAGCGATCAAGGTCTCATGATTGGGAAAGATGAGCGAAAGACATATAGATGGGGTGCCTAGTAAGGGGGTTGGTATGACACAATTTTTTTTATGCAAGGGTCAAAAGGACCAAACACATTCACTAGAAATCCAAATAGGTGATGTAGTCATTTACATGTCCCCGAAGGGAAGATGCGACTTTCATCAAAACACATCGAAAGCAAACACAATACTAAATGGTTTCATTTGAACCATTACAAGGACTCGACTTCACATATGGGTTACACGACCTATCTTACCGTAGGGGTTATGAACTGGCATATCCAAGTTGTGAATGATGCCTTAGTAGTGGAATGTTCGGTCGTGTATTCTGGCTCTTCTAGGTCTTCCTCCTTGTCTTCATCTGTTTGGGATTCTTTATCACTTGAAGGTGTGGGGGAGTTTAACACGGTGTTGCTTTGCCGATGGTGTAGGGAAGAGCTTGCGATAGTCCCTTGCCGTCATACGACATCGCTTGGGTGGTCCTCCATCCTAGGCCGATACATCCCCTGGGGGTCTTCCTCCTTGATAGGCGATAGCGGGTTTCCCAGGAGGAGCACCTTCTTTCTTGATCCTATTCGTCTTCTCCCACGCTTGACGAAGAAGTGCCCTAGTCTCGTGGAGTTCCTTCCGAACCTTCATCGACTCCGAGGCCAATTCTTGTGCCAAGCTGTCGGCACAAAGGCTAAAGTATGTCTTTAATCGGAGTGTAAGTCCTTCCTCAAGTGGTGGGGTTCGTGTGTTGCTCTCATCTTCACCTTCCTTCCAATATGGCAGGAAGCGGGTCGTTGGCTTGTCTGCCATTTCCGGAAGAAGGTCTCGGAGGCGGGTTAGTGTCTTGAGTGCAGCTACCTCAACAACGAGGATTAACATTGCCATCTGGGGTGCCTCGAAGAACCAGCTCGTCGGAGGATCATTAGCCTTTACGATCACTATCCAATGCTCATGGTAGGTGAGGGTGGGGGCTCGGTGAAACTGGCACTCCTGGAGGCAATCTCCGAGAAGCACGAGGAACCCGGTGGTCAGGAGTTCTTCGGGTACAGTGGCCATCTACAAAGGTTGAATGGGAGAGGTCAATAAACGGGTTATATCTTAGGTTTGGTAAGTCTCAGAAAAGTAGATAAGTATAGATGGTTTGTAAAATGGTCACATCCTAACTAACGCCCATGCTAACTAAGGCTTCCTACAGTCAGGATGGCTCTGATACCAGCTCTGTTATCTGGAGGAATGGAATGGGCAAGTGACTTGTTGGAAATCATACATACTGATGTGTGTGCGGTCCGATGAGTGTTGACACACGCGGTGGATATCATTACTTTCTCAGCTTCATCGATGACTTGAGTAGATATGGGTATATTTACTTAATGAAGCATAAGCATGAAATGTTTGAAAAGTTCAAGCAATTTCAGTGTAAAGTTGAGAATCATCGTAACAAGAAGATAAAATTCCTACGATCCGATCGAGGGGCAGAATATCTGAGTTTTGAGTTTTGCAATCACTTATGATAATGTGGAATTGTTTCACAACTAACACCACCTGGAACACCACATCGTAATGGTGTGTCCAAACGTCATAGTTGCATGTTATTGGATATGGTGTGTTCTATGATGTCTCTTGCCGATCTGCCACTATCGTTTTGGGGTTATGCATTAGAGACAGCTACATTCACTTTATATAGGGCACCATCTAAGTCTGTAGATACGACACCATATGAACTATGGTTTGGCAAGAAACGTAAGTTGTCATTTCTTAAGGTTTGGGGCTGTGATGCTTATGTCAAAAGGCTTCAGCGAGAAAAGCTCAAACCCAAAGCGGACAGATGCATCTTCATAGGATATCCAAAGGAGACGGTTGGGCATACCTTCTATCTCAGATCCGAGGGCAAAGTGTTTGTCGCCAAGAATGGGTCCTTTCTCGAGAAAGAGTTTCTCGAATTGAGTGGGAGGAAAATATAACTTGATGAGGTTGTTGAACCTTCACTTCAACAAGAGAGTAGCGCAGTGAAAAAAGATGTTTCTGTGGCACCCACATTAGTTGAAGAGGAAGCTAATGATAGTGATCATGAAGTTTCAGATCAAGTTACTATCGAACCTCGTAGGTCGACAAGGATACGTACTACTCCTGAGTGGTGTGGTAACCCTGTCTTAGAGGTCATATTGTTGAACAACGATGAACCTACGGGCTATGGAGAAGCCTTGGTGAGCCCAGATTCCGACAAATGGTTAGAGACCATGAAATCTGATATGGGATACAAGTATGAAAACAAAGTATGGACTCTGGAAGTATTACCTGAAGGGCGAAAGTCCATTCAGAATAAATGGATCTTAAAGAAGAAGACGGATGCAGACAGTAATGTCACCGTCTATAAAGCTCAACTTGTGGAAACGGGGTTTTCACAAGTTCAAGGAGTTGACTACGATGAAACTTTCTCAATCATAGTGATGCTTAACTCCGTCAGAATCATGTTGGTAATAGCTGCATTTTTCAATGATGAAATCTGACAGATGGATGTCAAAACAACTTTACTTAACGGTTTTGTTCAGGAAGAGTTGTATATGATGCAACCAGAAGGTTTTGTCGATCCAGAGAATGCTGGCAAAGTATGCAAGATCCTGCGATCCATTTATGGACTGGTGCAATCATCTCGGAGTTGGAATCTCCACTTAGATGAGGTGATCAAAGCATTTGTGTTTATACAAGTTTATCGATGTCGTGGGAAAACACGATCACCTATGGGGCCATGAGCCCCTTTGTGGTTCAGCGATGGGGAGATGACGTTGCACAAAGAGCGGAGGCCATGATGTAGTGCGACGGCGGTGACACGGGTGGTTTTTACCCAGGTTCGGCCCGCCGTGAGGCGTAAAACCCTACTCCTGCTTTTTGGTGGTTTGGATGTGGGCACTGCAACAACATGCAACGCTCAAGCCCAGTAAGGTGGCTATCGGCGTCCTGGGAACCAGGGTACCTAGACTTGCCTGTCTGTGGCCCACAGCGTGGCTCCTTCACCGGCCTGGTACGACCCATCTTCGACATCGACACACAAGACCCTTGCGAGGCAGACGACACCAAGGCCTCCGGAAGGAGCAGTCTCTCTAGGCTGGCTCCTGGGGAGCGGAGATCTCTATGCAAGCCGCCACCTCGTGAGGTTCACATGATGCAAGCCATGACGACCAAGGCCAGGCGGGCGCCAGCGGGCGCAGTGCAGCAGGTTTCCTCTTTGGTGCTAAAGAAGCAAGCGTAGACGCGGAGTCCCGAGGAATCAGCCCAAGGTTTCCATTTCCATGCAACAAGACCAAGATCGCCAGGATGACATGATGGAGGTCATCACCGAGCCCACCATGGCGTCACGACCTGAAGCTTTGCAGGCGAAGACTACCCTTCGACAGGATAAGATGTACTAGTTGTCTGCCTTCAAATTTGGCTGTTGTGAGATTCGTTCCCACCTTTATTTTGGGAAGAGGACCAAGGCCACTATAAATATAGCTTAGCCACCACCGTAGGAAGGGACGGATCATTCAGACCACCCTCACCACCACAACCAAGAACAAACCTCCTAGGGTATTACACCGCAAGGTGGCCCGAACCTGGGTAAACTACCTTGTCCATTTCCTTCCTGTTCATCGAGCTAGACCATGGGAAGGATGAGTAGACACACATGGGAGGTGAGTGCTTCGCACGCACCCTAGTGTTCGAATCTACCAAGGGTTCCGCAGAGCCCTGAATCCAACATTTGGCATGCTAGGTAGGGGTGCATTGGAGTCTCTCTTCTTCTAGTCGGATCGCCATCGCCTCGCCATCCCCATGGCGGATGCTCGTCGAGTTTGCGCTGAGTGCCGGGCTGCCCTCACCACCCGTGTGGCCCAGTCAGCACCTCCCGGCGACGACATTCCCCGCCGTTCCCCGTCACCCACGGCTGACACCGCCACCGGCCCCGTGTCTTGTGAGCAACAAGATTCATCGCTGCCGCTTTCCGTGCGACACGATGGCCACACTGCTACACCATCGCTGGCTCCCACGGCTTCTTCATTCTCCCACACCCATCGTGGACCTGCGAACTCGCAAGCCGTGCTGGTCATGGCGTGTGAGCTCCTGCGCTTCCGCCCGGCTGATGACCTCTACGAGGACTGGCTGGACCGCATCGCCGATCTTGTCAGCGCCGTGGGATAAGCTCTAACATCGCCCCGCTCGCTGCCTTCTCCACCACCTCAAGCGGGCGACGTGGCCCAGCGCACCCCCTCCTCCTCTCCAGCATGATGTCGGCCCCGAGCCAAGGCGTGAGGCTCCCCAGCGCGCCCCGCCCCGCAGCGCGCCCGCGCACGATGAAGAAAGCTGTCAGGTGGTGCAGCGGCCCCAAGGTGAGGCGCGTGCACTCCCAGCGCTGCCACATCATGGTCGCGCGCCATCCCAAGCGGCAACACGCGAGCATCCGGACCAGGATCCACCTCCATGGTGGGCACCCATGAGCGTGGCGGGCTGCTGAGCGTTCACCCCCGAGCTGCGTCGAGTCGTTTGGCCTGGCAAGTTCAAGCTAGACCTGCCTCCACGCTACAATGGAACACCCGACCCCGCTATGTACATGCATCTATACGAGCTGAGCATCGAGGCGGCCAGCGGCGACGAGAAGGTTATGGTTAATTGGTTCCCCATGCCTCTCAAGGACGGTGCGCGTTCGTGGCTCCTGAACCTCCATGCGGAGTCGATTTCCTCCTAGGAGAAGCTGCACCAGCGGTTCATCTCCAACTTCGAAGGGACTCGTGACCGCGCCCCTGCGGTTGGCGTCCTACGGCGTATCAAGCAGCAGTTGGGGGAAACCCTGGGCAAATACATCCAGCATTTTACCTATGTCCGCATCAAGATTCCCAAGGTGTCAGACGAGGCCATCATCTCCGAGTTCACTGACGGTGTCCGGGACGTCAGGATGAAGGAAGAGCTCGCCATCCATGAGGACTTGTGCTCGGCTCTGGAGATGTTCAACATGGCAACCAAGTGCGCAAGGTCAGAAGAGGGTCGCCTCTCGCTCGTCGAGCTCCCCGAGGCTGATCTAGAAGACAAGAAGGCCAAGACCAAGGATGTGAAGCACAAGGGACCAGCTGTGCTCACAGCCAAACCTGAGATGAAGCGTGGTTGCGACCACCCCGAGTCCTCCAATGGCAGCCGACCGTTCTGGGTTTTCCACAAGGTGTGCAGCCACAACACCAATGACTGCCAGGAGCTCAGGTCCATCCGCGACGGGCGCCTCAGTCATCGCCCCGAGTGTGGCGACTGATGCTCTGGCCGCGCAGGTGGTCGTGGTGGAGGACGCTGAGAGAAGCGCGACTCTCGCCAAGGCTGGCACGATTAGCCTCGTGAGGACCACTGGTAGGGCCAACCTCGTGAGGGCCCTTGGAGGGATCAGCCTCGCGAGGGCCCTTGGAGGGATCAACATCGTGAGGACCGCCCTCAAGGCAATGCTGGCCTTCCTCCGCTACCACCACCACCAGGAAGGAACGACAACCACCACCAAGATGATGGGGCTAGGGGCTTTCAAGAGCCTCGTGCCATCGCTTGCATCCTGGGAGGTGCTCAGGCCCCTGCCTCCCATCGCGTCTTCAAGCAATTCGCGCGTGAAGTGAACGCGGTCCTCCCCAAGCTCCAGGCAACGCGTCCACTCAAATGGTCCAAGTATGCTGTCACCTTCGACTCAGCTTACAAGCTCAAGTGCGCGCTCGCGGCTGGCACCTTCCCGCTGCTCTGCTCGCCTACCATCAGCAACGTGCTCATCACCAAGACACTCATCGATGGCGGTGCAGGACTCAGTGTTCTCTCCATCGAGACCTTCGACACACTCCAGGTGCCGTATGACCAGCTTCAGCCTACCAGGCCCTTCTCAGGAGTGACCAACGGCTCCACCACCCCAATAGGGCCAATATGCCTTCCTGTCACCTTCGGTGACCGCAAGAACTACCACACCGAGCTCATCGACTTAGACGTCGCCCACATCCGTCTCCCGTACAATGCCATCCTCGGGGTACCCGGCCTTGGCCAAGTTCATGGTGGTGAACCACCATGGCTAGAATGTCCTTAAGATGCCAGGAAGCAGCGGCATCATCACAGTCGCCTGCAATGCGAAGGATGCGGTGTGCTCCCTCGAGCGCACCTACCAAGCTGTGGCAGTCGAGAACCCAGATACTGAGGGCTCTGCCTACCCTCCTGAGGCAGTCCCAAAGAAGAAGAAGCAGCTTCTCAACCTGGGGCCTCAGGAGGGTGGGACGCCCGACGGTCGCGCCTTAGGACCTGCGCCCATGGACGGGGCACCTTCCCCTCTCACATAGGAAGGCGCGCCCGGCGCCCCTCTCAGGGTGGACTCGGGGGCTCTCCTCTGGAGGGCCTTTGACCTGGCCAACGTCACGAGGGAGGCGCTCGGGCACCAACTGGAGGCACGCTTTAGTGCGCACTTCCATGAGAAGAGCACAGGGCATGAGGCGCCAGGTGCTCACGAGTTCATAACCAAGGCGATCAAGGATTTTCAGGAGGCAAGGGCGATGTGAGGCGAGCCTCGCCCCTCACCGCCAAGCGCCGACCCCTCTACCGATGAGGGCAGGGGCTGTGTGTCTGCGTCAATGTCCTAGGGCTCAACGGAGCCACGTCTCAGGAGCTCTTCCGGACGTCCCATGTGGGCCGGTGCGAGGGTCCCCCACACATCTACGTTCGCATGCCTTTCGGCTTGCCGAACAGTGCTGCCCTACCCCAGCGCCACATGCAGAGCGTCCTGGAAACTCATGAGGACAGGCACCAGGAGATCCTGGCGGAGGAGGCGTCACTTCTTCATGAGCCTCATGGACCTCAGGAGCCCCACGAGACCTCAGGGCAAGGCGGCTCATGAGGAATGAGTTCTGCAGCATGCGTCTTCAGCTACCCCAACATTTCTTCCGCAACGGTGCGAGGTGACACTTTTTGGTTCGTTTAGTTGCGGGCGCCCCTCGGGCTGCATCATCCCCAAGCCGTGTGGGTCCGTCCCTATGGCATGTATCATTTTTGCATCTATCAGAACTCACCTCACCTTGAGCTGCTTTATGATTATTACCTGTTTGTCCGGTGCTTCGTCGCCATGAACGTTGTGCGCCCTTGCGAACCCGCCCTTGACCGCCTCATGATTAAGGACTCACACGGCATCTGTGCTCGGGTCCGTCCCTGCAGCGTCGCTAAACCCAAGTGGCTGAGCTCTGGCTCGCAGGCCAGTTCCCGTGCATGTCACCTCCCATGGTCCTTGATGCCTTTTTCTCACATGAGCTAATCGGGAGCGGATGAGTTAGGGCGCATGACCCGGTGCCTCGCCATCGCGGGAGCCGCCACCAGTTGTCTTTCTTCAGGACCTTCGTACGAGAAGACTGGGCACGGCGTCTGTGCTCGGGTCCGTCCCTGCAATGTCGACAAACCCAATGGCTGAGCTCTGTCAGGCGGGCCGGTCCCGTTCACGTCACCTCCTGTGGTCATTGGTGGTTGGCCTTCTCATGTGATATCCTCAGGAGATTCACTCGGCGCAGGTTGCCTAACCATCTCGCAGGTCCATCACAACTGCTCCGAACCAAATTCAGGCGCAACCCGCCTTCAGGTACGGCCTCGTGAGTCCCATGCTGGCTCATGAGTGCCACGTGACAGGATGATGCTGTACACGCCCCGAGGGCCTCCCCCTAGAGGGAGCCCCCACCCACGCACCAGTGGAAGCCCCATGCTCCGCGCCGGCGGACGACACTGTCGAGGAGCAGCTATGCCTATGCATGAACGGAAGCACGATGCTCGGCGCTAGTTAATAAACAACTGAGGGCGGCCTCACGACCGTAGTAACCTTAGGAGAACCACCAGGCTCGCTGCTCAGCCTTACCGCGCTGCTTTCCCTCGGGAGGGTAGCGCGAGTGGGCTGGGCATGGAGGCTACACTCAGGTCTCACCTGCCATACACCACCTTAGCAGGTCCCTCGGACCTGGTCTTCGCGTGACCCTCCCGAGCGAAAGCCCGACGAGGAATGGCATGGAGGTTCATTCGTACATCAAGGGGGACCCCTGGGCATTGCGACCCAGGGGCCTAACTGGTCACGTAGCCCCTCACCCCTTTGTCTCGTCCTGGTGATCCGGATGCCCCAACGGCGGGTGAGGTATGCGTGAGATCGGTCCCTGCCGACGCAGAACATCAGAACCTAAACCCGCATCTCCTTCCCGAGGGATGTTCGTACGTCAAGGGGGACCCCTGGGCATCACTACCCAGGGACCTAACTGGTCACGTAGCCCCTCACCCCTAGGTCTCGTCCTGGTGATCCGGACGTCCCAATAGCCGTTGAGGTATGGGCGGGGCCAGGCCCTGCCAACGCAAAACACTAAAGCAAACGGAATGGAAATAACGAAATCCTAGCAAATTATTACAAAGCATATGGTTCCTTAAAAATTCAAAGCATGAGTTCTCACACCTCCACGAGGCATGGCAAATGTTGCAGGATAAAACTGGAAGAAGCAGCGCCTCCGCCCCCTCTTCAGCCTTGGACGCCGCCATCGCCTGCCTGGGGTGACGCGTCGCCTACGACGCCGCCGGCGCCTCCAACATTGGCTCATGCTGCCACAGCAGCAGGGTCGACACAAAGGAACTGTTGTAGCAGGGCTTCCACCTGCTCCTTCACGGCCTCGGCGGCAGCACCTTGGAGCTCAGGGGCCACGGGCTCAAGCAGCGCACAAAAGATGAAGTTGCGGTCTCGAAGGTGGAGGTGGTTGTAGATGCGCATCATGACCGAGGTGGAAAGCTCGCAAGCTTCCACCTCCACCAGGGGGCCCAACCCGACGATGATACCCTCGAGTGTTGTGGCAAGCTTGGGGAGAAGTCCGACGGGGCCCTCCTTCGATGTTGCCATCGTTTTCTTGTACCTTGGCCCGTAAAGGGATAGCAGGGAGGTATGGGACCTTTGCTCGAGGGAGACAAAGGTATCGCGTCCCGCAGTGGCCGCCTTCTCAGCTGCAGCATAGGACGCTCGGGCCACCTCCACCTCCTTCTTCAGCTTCTCCAGGCGGCTACGCTCCGAGGCCTGCTCTTGGGCCGCCTGCTTCACCTCGCCATTGCGGCTGGCGAGTGCAGCCTTCCGGGCCTTCAGCTCCTCCTCCTCCATCTCAAGACGACGAACGCGGACGGTGTGCTTCTCGCAGATGGTCTTCAGCTCGGCTTCCGCCACGCGGCAGCGGTCTTTGGTGGCTGATGCATCGGCCAACGCGGTGCCGTGGGTAGCTGCAGCCACGCCGGCCACCTTCGTACCCTCCTCACCAGTGGCCTTAGCCTAGTGATGTCTACTACGCAACCTTCTTCTTGTAGACGTTGTTGGGACTCCAAGTGCAGAGGTTTGTAGGACAGTAGCAAATTTCCCTCAAGTGGATGACATGAGGTTTATCCATCTGTGGGAGGCATAGGATGAAGATGGTCTCTCTCAAACAACTCTGCAACCAAATAGCAAAGAGTCTTTTGTGTCCCCAACACACCTAATACAATGCTAAATTGTATAGGTGCACTAGTTCGGCGAAGAGATGGTGATACAAGAGCAATATGGATGGTAGATATAGGTTTTTGTAATCTGAAAATATAAACACAACAAGGTAACTAATGATAAAAGTGAGCACAAACGGTATTGCAATGCTTCGAAACAAGGCCTAGGGTTCATACTTTCACTAGTGCAAGTTATCTGAACAATAATAACATAACTGAATCATATAACTATCCCTCAACACGCAACAAAGAGTCACTCCAAAGTCACTAATAGCGGAGAACAAACGAAGAGATTATTGTAGGGTACGAAACCACCTCAAAGTTATTCTTTCTGATCGATCTATTCAAGAGTCCGTTGTAAAATAACACGAAGCTATTCTTTCTGTTCGATCTATCCTAGAGTTCATACTAGAATAACACCTTATGAAACACATCAACCAAAACGCTAATGTCACCTAGATACTCCATTGTCACCTCAATTATCCGTGGGCATGATTATACTATATGCATCACACAATCTCAGATTCATCTATTCAACCAACACAAAGAACTTCAAAGAGTGCCCCAAAGTTTCTATCGGAGAGTCAAGACGAAAACGTGTGCCAACCCCTATGCATAAGTTCACAAGGTCACTGAACCCGCAAGTTGCTCACCAAAACATACATCAACTAGATCACGTGAATATCCCATTGTTACCACGGATAAGCACATGCAAGACATACATCAAGTGTTCTCAAATCCTTAAAGACTCAATCCGATAAGATAACTTCAAAGGGAAAACTCAATCCATTACAAGAGAGTAGAGGGGGAGAAACATCATAAGATCCAACTATAATAGCAAAGCTCGCGGTACATCTAGATCATGCCAAATCTAGAACACAAGAGAGAGAGAGAGAGCGAGCAAGAGAGAGAGAGATCAAACACATAGCTACTGGTACATACCCTCAGCCCCGAGGGTGAACTACTCCCTCCTCGTCATGGAGAGCACCGGGATGATGAAGATGACCACCGGTGATGGATCCCCCCTCCGGCAGTGTGCCGGGACAGGGTCCCAATTGGTTTTTGGTGGCTACAGAGGCTTGCGACGGCAAAACTCCTGATCTAGGTTTCCTTTTGGGGGTTTCTGTATTTATAGGGATTTTTGGCGCCAGGAACAAGTTAGGGGGGTCTCCGAGTCGTCCACGAGATGGGGGGGCGCATAGGGGGTAGGGCGCACCCTCCACCCTCGTGGACGGCTCGGGACTCTTCTGGCTCAACTCTTTTACTCCGGGGGCTTCTTTTGGACCATAAAAAATCATCAAACATTGGCACATCAATTGGACTCCGTTTGGTATTCCTTTTCTGTAAAACTCAAAAACAAGGAAAAAACAAAATCGGCAATAGGATGTAGGTAAATAGGTTAGTCCCAAAAATCATATAAAATAGCATATAAATGCATATAAAACATCCAAGATGGATAATATAATAGCATGGAACAATAAAAAATTATAGATACGTTGGAGATGTATCACCTAGATCGAGGCTGTCCTGAAAGACGAGTCGGCCTGGAGCCACCCTAAGACCAGCCCCAGACGCCCCGCCGCCATGATGTGGTCGGCATCACCAAGATCAGCCTGGAGCCATTTCAGCGCGGCGAAGGCGTCCTCCAGAGTGCCGGGCATGGAAGAGGAACCATGGTACACCAGCATGATGGCCTGAGGAGGATGCGATGTTGGCGCCTGAGCCGACAAAGTAGCAGCAGCTTGGGCGGCAGGGGGCTCCGGAGCCCCTGCACCCCCAGTAGGAGTACTCGGGACGGGTGCCTCCGGAATCTGCCTGTCCACGGGCACGACCTTCTCCCGAGGTTGAGTAGCTGAGCTTTGAGAGGCGTGCCCGGACGTGGGTAGACGCGAGGTGACCCCTCCCTCCCGCAATGGGACCACCATAGCTGTAGCGAGAGTTGTGGCTTCGGTGGGCTTGGCTTCCTCCTTCTTCTTCTTCACCATCGGCTGCAGCCTGGCCATCAGAAGGGGGACACCTTGAGCATGGTACCCAAAATGGAAGCAGAAGCAAGGTACAATACTTACTTATCAATAGCAATGTATGTCCTCTTCTTGGAAAAAAGTGCGGCGGCCCCAAGCTTCCCAGCCACAGGCCTGGCCGCGCCCTCGGGAGCGGACGAGCGCGCGGTGGTGGCCCCTATGGCGGCGACAGTTGGTGGCAAGGAGGAGGAGTCTCCTCAGAGGGGCAGAACTGACCTGTCCATCTTCATGGTCCCGCGCTTCAGCATCTTCAAGGGGTGCCCCCGGACCTGGTGGACACCCCGGTGGAATGCGGCGATCCCTCGAGTAGGTACTCGCTAGCTTCATCATCATCAGAGAGGTGGTGATGGAGCTCGCTTCGCAAAGGACGAGAGGTATCTGCCACCCCTTCTAGGGTCGCTTCCGAGTCCTCCTTACCCTCCTCCCCAGATCTCTCACCGGAGGACACCGACATCAAGAAAGTTGGGGCTTGGGGAAGCGCCAGCGGCCCGAGCCCTCGCTCGTTGAAGATCGTTCTGGCGGCGACCACATCCGCCACGTCGTCATGACTGTACGTCGGGAGATATACTTCTAGAAGGTCGCCCGGGTCCATCTCAAGCAGGACGCTCAAGGCCTTGCCCAACTCATCATCGGTCAGGGCCTCCGGGTGTAGCCGAAGGTTGTCATCCGCGCACTGGAGACTCCACAAGGGGCACGAGCGTGCCTAGAGCTGTGTCAGCCGCTGCGTCATGAACTCCTTGAAAAGCACGACTCCTGTCAGCTTCCCCTTCGCTAGGTCCTCCGTCATCTCCTCCAACAACCGCTCTGCGTGGGGGTCGGTGAGCTTCTCGTGACCCCACTGGGCCAGCTTCTCTGGCAGCGCAGTCGGCAGCTCCATCCAAGCGTGAGAGCGCTGGGAATCCATGAAGATCCACTTGCGCCAGAAATTTTCTACCTTCTTCTTGGCCTTTGAGATCACGTTGCCAGGTTGGGTAGCGACAAAGCAAATGCACTTGGAGCACTGGCCGGAGCCTTTCATCCGGAGATAGAAGAAGAGGCAGAATAGCGCGACCAAGGGCATCATCCCGATGAATGCATCGAAGTAGAAGGAGAAGATTGACAAGAGGAGGACAGAGCTAGGATGGAGATGAAGGGCATGGATCTGGTAGTGGTTAAGGATTGCGAAGAAGAAATTGGAGAAAGGGGGAACGAGCCCGGCGTAGACACTGTGCAGAAAGAAGGGCTAGAAGGTCTCACCCAAGGATTCCGGCTTCGCAGAGCCAACCCGGAGCGCCGTGTCCCGCCCCTCAATGTGGCTGCTCACTGTCAGCGGGAGCACGACGGCAAGATGCTTTCCCTCGGTGATGGTGGAAGCACTGATTGCTAGCTCGAGCGCGGGGGCTGGATGCGTGGGAGAAGCAGTGGGCTTTTCCTTCTCGGTGGCTATCAGCGCCGAGCTCGGGGAAAGGATTCAGCAGATCTGAGGCACGCATGGTGAGAAGGAAAGGGGATCTGGAGCAAGATGAAGAGAGGGCAATGAAGGTTTGGATGCAAGCGCCAGCCTTTTTGTCAGCCCAGGACGGTTGCCAAGGCAACATGGGGAAGCGGAGACACCCATGTCCCATCAGGCGCCACGCGTTGACCAGGTCCGCAGGTGGATGGGGCCCACGGCACTTCGCCCTTGCCCTTTGGCTTCTCCTCGAAGCCAAGTCCGAGCGCACCTTGGGCCCGGGGGCTACTGCGGCGTCCTGGGAACCAGGGTACCCGAAATCCTGCCTGCGGCCCACAGCGTGGCTCCTTCACCGGCCTGATACGGCCCATCTTCAGCATCAACACATAAGACCCTCGCGAGGGGCCAAGCCTCACGAGGCGGACGACACCAAGGCCTCCGGAAGGAGCACTCTCTCTAGGCTGGCTCCTGAGGAGCGGAGATTTCTATGTAATCCCCCACCTCGTGAGGTTCAGATGGCGCAAGCCATGACGAACAAGGCCAGGCGGGCGCCAGCGGGCGTAGTGCAGCATCCCCTTTCACTACAAAAAAATACACTTCCGTGATGATACGTGTTTGTCACAGTAGGTCACGTTTTCTGTCATGCATGTACATCCATGACAAATTTATGACAGAATCAAGATAGTCATACCTGTGCTGTCGTAGAAGTGTTCCCTGACATTACCAAAATTATCATCACGGAAGTGTCCACTTCCATGACGATAAATCGCGCGTCACAGAAGTGCTTTCGTCAAGGGTGACCGACACGTGGCATCCACCATAAAGGAACATCGTTAAGCTATCAGGTCCCATTTTGGATCCGATAACCCATTAACAGCCCCGACTAATGGGGATTTTCCATGTGTAAAATCATCATTGGCTGGAGGAAACACGTGTCGGCTCACCGTTGGGACATATGTCATCCACTCATTGGACCCAAAGCGCCTATGATACGTCGACACTGGTACGACCCAACAGAGGCCCATTCCTATGAAAAGGCCGGCCCATTTGACTTGGTCAAAAGGTGGCGGGCCAGCCCACGGCAAGCCTGTTAATGGCATGTTCGCATATAGCCCATCTACAGCCCGCTAAGCCACGACCCGTTTACGGCCTATCTGAAAGAACATGTAGTGCCCCCATGTTTGGTTTTGGTAATTGATGAAAATCTCTATGGACTAATGGCTGCCTTGAGTTATATTTGAAGGTTTTGTCCATGGGCTTTTCTTGGAGTCCATGTGTTGGTTTCAAGGAGAGTTTGTGATGACCAAGGTGCTAGTAAGGAATTATCCAAAGATTGGTCTTGTGAGTGTTGAGCTTATTGCAAGCATATGTTGAAGAAGAAGAGTGTGTGATCATTCATGTTTACCTTCAAGACATCATCCAAATGAAGAGAGTTGGAAAGATTCCAGGTTGATCAAGACTAAGTACAGAGAGTGTTTCAAGTTGATCAACACACAAAGCGTAGAAGGTGTACCGAGAGGGATCAAGCGATCCCATGGTAAGGTAAGCATTGTCAATTACGCTTAGTGTACTAACCCATGGTCTTTGTGAGAGTTATATGTGGGGTAAGGTTATCTTCCATGGGCTTGCGTTAAGAGGAAGATCACATACAACCCATGGAGGATGACATCAAATCAAGGTTGTGGTGTGCAAGTTCAAGTGATGCATCACGAGGAGATCAAGTGCTTGAAGTGTGACACCCCGAGGCCAATGCGCCAGGTGTCAGCCAGTTATTCGTCGCCATTGCCATGTCATCTACTTGCGTGTTGCTCTTTGTCTTGTCATCATCTGCATTGCATCATCATGTTTTCAAAACTTGCATCCGTCCGAGTTCCCTCGTCCTCTCCATTGTCCGTTCTGAGCCGAGACACACTCACACGCGCCCGCGGCACCTCCGATTATTTTATTTTATGAGTGGACGGAAAATGTTCTCGGAATGGGTTGAAACTTGGCGTGTGGTCTTATTATAGCATAGGTAGACCGCCTATCAAGTTTCGTCGCGTTCGGAGTTCGTTTGATAGCCCAACGATTAACCGTGTTAACCGCCGGAAGCCTCTTTCTCTTTTGGCCCAGTACCCCTTTCACATAGCCCCCAAGCCCATTCTAACTCCCTCCATGCTCTTGGCCGTTCTATCACGATTGCGTGGCCGCGAACCGCTCCTCATTTGGACACTCCTAGCTCTCTCTACCGATAAAATAGTCTCCCCCGTCCAAAATCGTAGGCAAACCCTAGTCTTCCTCCTCCTCGCGCAGCCGGACGCGTCCATCCGCACCGGACATGTCCGCCGGCCACGTCCCCGCAGCCAATGAGGAAGTGCCAGGTCACCCCGCCGCTGCCCGCAGCCAATCTGGATATGCCACCTGTCCCGTGCCCACTTCCCCGCCGACGCGGCCCGCGGGGCCCAAACCGGGCCCGCGCGAGCCCGCTCGCTGCCATGCGCCACCGTCGCCTCAGCTTCCGCGCCAGCCTTCGTCCACCGTCGACCGGGCCTCACACCCCCGCGTCTCTCGCGGCTCTGCCCGGCCGGACCCCGCAGCCGGCTCGCCGGATCCGCGCCCCTCGCTCCACTCCGGTCACCCCGCGAGCTCCGCGCCGTCACCAGATCCGTCCGCCGCCGCCTCGTGTAACTCTGGCGACCAGAGCCCCCGTCGAGTCCGGATCTGGGGCCCTTGTGCCCGGATCCGCCCGTTTCATGTCGCCGGCGACCTCCTCCAACCTGCCGACCTCGCCGGGGACCCAGCTGCCGCCGCATAGTTCTCGGTCGGGAGGACGACGACCGGAGAGCGCGTGGCCTCACGCGTCCCCCTGGCCGCCGGCCCAGTCCAGCCCCGCCTCCGAGGCCCGAGGCCCAGATCCTCCAGCCTCCCTCGCCGTCCTAGTGCGCCACGTTGACCTGGGCCGCGTCCCCGGCCTGGCCCAGCTCCCTCGCGGGCGGGCCCGATCCAGCCGCCGGCCCGCTGCATCCTCCCCGCCAGCCTGCCTCGCCTACTGGGCCGAAGCCCACTAGGTGAGCCTTCACCAATCCTTCGTCTGGGCGTAGTTTACCTATTTCACGCCCACTCTATTTTCTTCTAAAAACGGCTGAGTCCCTGTTTACTATTAATAATGTTACATGTTTGACTGCCTGTAACTTTTTGTGTGCTTATCCAAATTGGGTGAATGATATGTCAAAATGATCGTGGTGATGTGCTCTACATTTTGTTCCATTGAGCCACGCTTGTTTGAGTTCATCTAGATGCCCTAATCTCTGTTTCAAGAGTGCTACTTGTTATAAACTGCTGTTACTTGTTAATTTTATGCCATGTTTGAGATATGATAACTTGGTGCATGTTTATCCAAATGATGCATATGATATGTCAAAATGTTCATTGTGAAGTGCTCTACATGTTGGTTGCTGTATCATTCATGTTAGGTGTCATATTGCCATGTTAATCTCTGTTGCAAAAGTTCATTTGGCTGTTAAGTGCTGAAACTTGTTATGAGATGCTGATTTCACTTGCTCATTGCTATTTATGTGTTTGTCCTCATGCCACATGTCTATATATTTTAGAAGCACAATCATATGGTCTTTGCTGTGGTGCAATCCACTTTCCATGATATGCATTGAGGTGACTTAAACAAGCTTGTAAACATGCCATGTTGGTGTTGCTGTTTTATACTTAGTGAAAAAAACTGCTAAGTCTGGAATGTGTTATAACCTGATGCTATGTTTGCTTGATGCCCCACTCAAATCCATGCTTGGAGTGGCCAATGATCATGTCTTGTTGTCCATGTAATTATCTATCCATTCATGCCCTTACTTGCTCATATGCCCTTCTGTAGCTTATTTATTTCTTGCACTCAAGTTGCTATAAAATTAACGTGTCAGCTTTTTATCAGCATGTTCAATTTGGTGGAGCTTGTTGTTATTGATCCATGCCTCCTATGGAGTTGCTCCAATGGAGTTGTTTGATGTATGATATGTCTACTACATGTCCATGCTCTTTATGTTCTTATTAGAGTTGATATGCTTGTTGTTTTGTGCCTCCGAAGGCAGCATCGTGATGATGTTTTTGCCTTCCCAGATTTTGACTAAGTCTGGATAAATTTATTGCAACTTTTCATGCTTGTTTAATTGTGTTCCAGCAAGCTTTTGAGTGTGTTCTAAGTTCATGCTTGTTAAGTATCATGTCTATTTCACATCCATGCTTCTTGTTATCATGTTTGGGTGTTGTAGCTTATATTTACCTTGCTCCAAAGTTGCTATGTGGCTGTTAAGTTCAGCTTGTTGTTATATCTTGTTTCATGTGTATGTGTTGAACCGTTGCTCTGTTTTGAGCGTGCCCTATATGAAACTTGTGTGATTTTGTATGTAGAATCATAATATCATGTTGTTTTCAGGTTTGGAGTGAGTTTGCTTGATGTTTGGGTGCATCTTGCACCGTTGACTTGTTTGTCCTGTTTTGCTCATATCTTCTAGGATGTAGCTCCGAATTAAACATACTTTATATGAAACTTGACTAGAATTTCGAGTAGATCATCATGGTGCATGTTAACTTGCTGTTTAAAAACTTTAACTTAAGGTTTGTTCAGATCTGGACTAATTTCAAATTATGCATATGAGGACTTACCGATTTTATTATATGTTGATTCCGGCCTCATTTAAACTTGTTGGGTGATGTTGTTCTTGTGTGCTTCATCCCTTGCCATGTATTGCATCATATATAGACTTGTCTTGCATCATACTTGTTTGAGCATCTTGTCGTGTTCTTGTGTTGTGTGTTTACCTTGTTGTGTGTTTCTTCTCGCTAGTTCTTTTCCGTTGCGACCGTGAGGATTCGTTCAGCTTCACGTGGTTCGTCTTCAAGGCTTCTTCTCCATCTTCTTCATGGATCCGTTCTTCTTCCTTGCGAGATCTCAGGCAAGATGACCATACCCTTGGATATCTTTACTATCATTGCCATGCTTAGTTGTCTCGATGCTATCGTTATATGTCGCGCTACCCATCATTATTGCCAGCCCCTCTCCTTGTTGCCATGAAACCTCTAACTTTTGACACCTTCCTAGCAAACCATTGTTTGGCTATGTTACCAGCTTGCTCAGCCCCTCTTAAAGTGTTGTTAGTTGCAGGTGAAGATGAAGATCGTTCCATGTTGGAACTTGTGGTTGGAATATCACAATATCTATTATTATTATTAACACACCTATATACTGGGCATGGGTGGAAGGCTTGGCCTTTTGCTCGGTGTTTAGTTCCACTCATGCCACCTTAGGAGCCGATAAACCGGCATTAAGTTCCTCGATTTTGCGTTCCTTACACGGTTGGGTATATGGGGACCCCTTGACAGTTCGTCTTTGAGTAAAACTCCTCCAGCAAGGCCCAACATTGGTTTTAATTTGCTCATAATAACAACTTAATTAATTAATTAATTGCATAGGGAGTTAGCGCTACGAGAGGATTCTTCTACATACAGGGGGCCAGTGCTCATGGTGTTGGTCCCAAACGGAGAGACCGCGGGGAAACTCAAGGTATCTGGCTCCCATAGGATCGCCCATCCGGTCGTGGCCTGAGACGAGATACACGCGGCTACTATCAGGGTGTCGGCACGCCGGGAGGTCTTGCTGGACTTGTTTTACCATTGTCGAAATGTCTTGTGCATCGGGATTCCGAGCCTGATCGGATTGTCCCTAAGATAAGGGATAATATTACTATTACTTCTGCTGATCGTGAGTGCTTGTGATGGGCTAAGTTGGGACACCCCTGCAAGGTTATGATCTTTCGAAAGCCGTGCCCGCGGTTATGTGGCAGATTAGAATTTGTTAATGTTCGGTTGTAGAAAACTTGACAAAGGATCCGAAGTAAAACACACAACTGTGTGAGTAACCGTGACTGCCTCTTTTCACTTTGAGAAGGGAACACTGTGTAGTTATGTATGACTCGTAGGTAGTTCAGGATCTTTAGCGATCACTACTAGTTTGCGACCGTTTGCGTAGATGCTCATCTTATTCTTGTACTCGTAAGTTATCCACCATATATTGCTTAGTTGCTGCTGCAACCTCCCCACTTTACTTCTTCCTACCTATTTAAGCTTTGCTAGTCTTGATACCCATGGTTATGGGATTGCTGAGTCCTCGTGGCTCACAGATACTACAACAACAGTTGCAGGTGCAGGTTTCCGATGACTCGACGTGAGAGCGATGTCCTTTGTGTTGGAATTCTTTCTTCTTCTTCATCAGTCTTGGGTTAGGTTCCTGGTAGGCAGCCCGGGATAGCAGATGGATGTCGTTGTGCTTTTCTTGTTAGCATCCGTAGTCGGATGCCTTGTATTGATGTTGTTGTATTCATGTGACTTGTATGTATTGTTGTATCCCCCATGTATGTATGTAATGGTACAATGTAATGATATCCATCTTGCTAAGCGCCCGAAATGCGGTTGTGCCCCAATCACGTAAGTGTCACGTGATCGGGATAGAATCGCATCTTGGGCCTGACAAGTTGGTATCAGAGCCTCGACCGACCATAGGAGCCCCCTTGATTGATCGTAGCTTGGCCGTTGTCGAGTCTAGAAGAAAAACTTTTTCGGAGTCTAGTTATATCGGAGAGTAGGAATTCTTTTTACTCCTCAGCCCCTTTGTCGCTCTTGTGAGGAATCTTGACGTAGGTGTTTTGAATTACCCCTCTTCCCCTTCAAATTTTTATTTTAGTATCACGCGGTTAGTTTTCGTTCGTTGTGTTGTCAGTTCTTTCATCTGGTGCATCTCTCGTCAAGTGGATTCAACCCTCTTCTCCTTTGCAAGTTCAATCCTCAGTTCTTTCCATCCGACGGTGTTTTCCCGTCCGTTGTGGTCTTTATTTTTCCCACCCTCCCACCCTTTTGCTTTTTGGAGCCGGAGTCCTTAATCGAGTATCCATCCTACTCATGTAAAGTCTTTGCTTTCTTTCATCAATTGTTTCAACTGGTGAATTCTCATCTAGTTCGTCCTTCTTCATCTCTTTTGTTTTTCTGGTGGTTTTCAATTCAAGTTTTCGATGTTCATCATATTCGTTTCCCCCGGCTCAGATGTTTTCCTCTTGATCGTTCATCTCTCGCCATTAACTATTCTGGAGTTCCGAAGAAATCTCAAGAGATTTGTATGTGTTCCAATTAATTCGAGGTTGTTACCTCCTTCGAGTCTTTTAATCATTCCGGTGCATCATCTCCTTTTTCGATCCTTTTCAACGGTGTTTTCTCTTCGGTGGGCTCATAACCCACAGGTCCTTTCCCAGGATCTTACCTGACTCTTCTAATTTCACGAAGTGTTCCAAAATTCTTTTCAAATGTGACGTAAGTATGGATTCCATCAGTGATATGCCTTCTCCAAGATCGCATCCTATTCTTTTCATCGTTGGTTCAACCTTTCTTCTTTTCATTCATCTGGAGTAGTTATTGAATTCTTCTCTTTGTGTTCCTCCGAAGGCCATCATTTCAGAAGATTTCTTCGTTCTTAGTTTTCAACTTCGTCCTCCAAATATTCTTCATTGATGCCTCTTTGTTCGTCTCACATTCTTTCCGGTGCTTCGTTCAAGTATTCTTTAATCAGTTCACAATCTATTCGTTCTCGTCACCCAAATTTCCTCAAGTGCTTTATTATCCCGGCGATTCATCGTATTCACTCAATTTCAACTCTTCACAGTGGGTTATTCTCTTTCACCACTCGATTTTAATTCTTCACGGTGGTTTCGTTCTTTTTATTCACTCGGCTTCAATTTTTACGGTGGTTCGCTTAAGAGTTCTTTTCCGGTGTTATCATATCAATTCATTCATTTTATTCCAATCCTATCGGTGTTTCGTGAAGATTTTCGCAAGTTCGTGATATATCTCTCTTTAATCCTATTCAAAATGAATAAGTGATATGCAAGTCCATTGCTTCTCATCAATTCATTGGTGGAGGATAAGCATAACATAATTATTATTCTTTTATCAAGTTGATTTATCCCTTCCTTTGGAGTTTATTCTTGATGAATAAATTCTAGTTCCAAGTGCTTTAATCTTTTCTTCTCCGGAGTTCAAGTTTTCCTTGGCCATCTCGTCGGAACCCAGTCTAAATCATCGCAAGGCTTATTCTTAGTCTTTTCATTCTATCATCATCCTTTTCGTTATCGGAGTTCTTCATGGCGGTTCTTTTTCATTTAATCATACTTCATATGTTCATCATAATTCTTTGGAGAAGCTCAAGCATTATTCTTTTGTGTCTCAGAATGCAAATAATTCTCCTTATTCCTTTTAAGTGGAGTTTTGCATTTCTTATTCTCAGCTAATCCATCTTTTCGTTGCGGTGGTTTTTCACCTCAAGTTTTGAGATGATTTCCATAAGTCCACAACAAGTTAATTCTTTTCGTGTTGATTTTCAACAACTCCGTTCAAGCCTTTTTGTGAAGATGCTCTTTCAAATTCATTCGCGGTGGAACTTGTTGTTCTCTTATCCATTCTTTTCATTTCACTATTTCAATTCTTCCGGAGGCCTCGTGTTCTTCATCTCGTCATGTTTTCGTTTCATCTTCTTAGGGTTTTGTCCTATTCCATTCATGTTCAACCGGTGTGCTATTTCTTTCAGTTTCAGCCGGAGTGCTGCCCGAATTCCTTCCCGGAGATTCCTTTTTCCTACCTCTTATTAACCGGAGTGGTTTCAATGTCTCTCTTGTCATTTATCCTCTTGGTTCTTGTCTTATGCCTTGTTGCTTATTTTACCCAAGCTTCTCAAATCTCGTTCATCTCCGTGGTATCCTTTCCTTCCCGTTGTTCAACCTCTTAAGGTTCTTTGGTTTCACTCTTTTGTCCTCAAATAACTTTGTTCTTCCTCTTTCCTCTCCCGTCTCGTTCCTAAGATCTCGGGACGAGATCTCTTGTTAGTAGGGGAGTGTTGTGACACCCCGAGACCGATGCGCCAGGTGTCAGCCAGTTATTCGTCGCCATTGCCATGTCATCTGCTTGCGTGTTGCTCTTTGGCTTGTCATCATCTGCATTGCATCATCATGTTTTCAAAACTTGCATCCGTCCGAGTTCCCTCGTCCTCTCCATTGTCCGTTCTGAGCCGAGACACACTCACACGCGCCCGCGGCACCTCCGATTATTTTATTTTATGAGTGGACGGAAAATGTTCTCGGAATGGGTTGAAACTTGGCGTGTGGTCTTATTATAGCATAGGTAGACCGCCTATCAAGTTTCGTCGTGTTCGGAGTTCGTTTGATAGCCCAACGATTAACCATGTTAACCGCCGGAAGCCTCTTTCTCTTCTGGCCCAGCACCCCTTTCACACAGCCCCCAAGCCCATTCTAACTCCCTCCATGCTCTTGGCCGTTCGATCACGATGGCGTGGCCGCGAACCGGTCCTCATTTGGACACTCCTAGCTCCCTCTACCTATAAAATAGTCTCCCCCGTCCAAAAAAATAGGCAAACCCTAGTCTTCCTCCTCCTCGCGCAGCCGGACGCGTCGCGCCGGACATGTCTGCCGGCCACGTCCCCGCAGCCAATGAGGAAGTGCCACGTCACCCCGCCGCTGCCCGCAGCCAATCTGGAGATGCCACCTGTCCCGTGCCCACTTCCCCGCCGCCGCGGCCCGCGGGGCCCGAATCAGGCCCGCGCGAGCTCGCTCGCCGCCATGCGCCACCGCCGCCTCGGCTTCCGCGCCAGCCTTCGTCCACCGCCGCCCGGGCCTCACGCCCCCGCGTCTCTCGCGGCTCTGCCCGGCCGGACCCCGCCGCCGGCTCGCCGGATCCGCGCCCCTCGCCCCACTCCGGTCACCCCGCGAGCTCCGCGCCGTCACCAGATCCGTCCGCCGCCGCCCCGTGTAACTCCGGCGACCAGAGCCCCCGTCGAGCCCGGATCTGGGGCCCCTGTGCCCGGATCCGCCCGTTTCCTGTCGCTGGCGACCTCCTCCGACCTGCCGACCTCGCCGGGGACCCAGCCGCCGCCGCCGCATGGTTCTCGGTCGGGAGGACGACGACCGGAGAGCGCGTGGCCTTGCGCGTCCCCTGGGCTGCCGGCCCAGTCCAGCCCCGCCTCTGAGGCCCGAGGCCCAGCTCCTCCAGCATCCCTCGCAGGCCCAGTGCGCCACATTGACCTGGGCCGCGTCCCCGGCCTGGATTAGCACCCTCGCAGGCGGGCCCGATCCAGCCGCCGGCCCGCTGCATCCTCCCCGCCAGCCTGCCTCGCCTACTGGGCCGAAGCCCACTAGGTGAGCCTTCACTTATCCTTCGTCTGGGCGCAGTTTACCTGTTTCACGCCCACTCTGTTTTCTTCTAAAAAACGGCTAAGTCCCTGTTTACTGTTAATAATGTTGCATATTTGACCGCCTGTAACTTTTTGTGTGCTTATCCAAATTGGGTGAATGATATGTCAAAATGATCGTGGTGATGTGCTCTACATTTTGTTCCATTGAGGCATGCTTGTTTGAGTTCATCTAGATGCCCTAATCTCTGTTGCAAGAGTGCTACGTGTTATAAACTGCTGTTACTTGTTAAATTTATGTCATGTTTGAGATATGATAACTTGGTGCATGTTTATCCAAATGATGCATATGATATGTCAAAATGTTCATTGTGAAGTGCTCTACATGTTGGTTGCTGTAGCATTCATGTTAGGTGTCATATTTCCATGTTAATCTCTGTTGCAAAAGTTCATTTGGCTGTTAAGTGCTGAAACTTGTTATGAGATGCTGATTTCACTTGCTCATTGCTATTGATGTGTTTGTCCTCATGCCACATGTCTATATGTTTTAGAAGCACAATCATATGGTCTTTGCTGTGGTGCAATGCACTTTCCATGATATGCCTTGAGGTGACTTAAACAAGCTTGTAAACATGCCATGTTGTTGTTGCTGTTTTATACTTACTGAAACAAACTGCTAAGTCTGGAATGTGTTATAACCTGATGCTATGTTTGCTTGATGCCCCACTCAAATCCATGCTTGTTTTGGAGTGGCCAATGATCATGTCTTGTTGTCCATATTATTGTTTATCCATTCATGCCCTTACTTGCTCATATGACCTTCTTTAGCTTATTTATTTCTTGCTCTCAAGTTGCTATAAAATTAACCTGTCAGCTTTTTATCAGCATGTTCAATTTGGTGGAGCTTGTTGTTATTGATCCATGCCCCCTATGGAGTTGCTCCAATGGAGTTGTTTGATGTATGATATGTCTACTACATGTCCATGCTCTTTATGTTCTTATTAGAGTTGATATGCTTGTTGTTTTGTGCCTCCGAAGGCAGCATCGTGATGATGTTTTTGCCTTCCCAGATTTTGACTAAGTCTGGATAAATTTATTGCAACTTTCCATGCTTATTTAATTGTGTTCCAGCAAGCTTTTGAGTGTGTTCTAAGTTCATGCTTGTTAAGTATCATGTCTATTTCACATCCATGCTTCTTGTTATCATGTTTGGGTGTTGTAGCTTATATTTACCTTGCTCCAAAGTTGCTACGTGGCTGTTAAGTTCAGCTTGTTGTTATATCTTGTTTCATGTGTATGTGTTGAACCGTTGCTCTGTTTTGAGCGTGCCCTATATGAAACTTGTGTGATTTTGTATGTAGAATCATAATATCATGTTGTTTTCAGGTTTGGAGTGAGTTTGCTTGATGTTTGGGTGCATCTTGCACCATTGACTTGTTTGTCCTGTTTTGCTCATATCTTCTAGGCCGTAGCTCCGAATTAAACAAACTTTATATGAAACTTGACCAGAATTTCGAGTAGATCATCATGGTGCATGTTAACTTGCTGTTTAACAACTTTAACTTAAGGTTTGTTCAGATCTGGACTAATTTCAAATTATGCATATGAGGACTTACCGGTTTTATTATATGTTGATTCCGGCCTCATTTAAACTTGTTGGGTGTTGTTGTTCTTGTGTGCTTCATCCCTTGCAATGTATTGCATCATATATAGACTTGTCTTGCATCATACTTGTTTGAGCATCTTGTCGTGTTCTTGTGTTGTGTGTTTACCTTGTTGTGTGTTTCTTCTCGCTAGTTCTTTTCCGTTGCGATCGTGAGGATTCGTTCAGCTTCTCGTGGTTCGTCTTCAAGGCTTCTTCTCCGTCTTCTTCAAGGATCCGTTCTTCTTCCTTGCGGGATCTCACGCAAGATGACCATACCCTTGGATACCTTTACTATCATTGCCATGCTTAGTTGTCTCAATGCTATCGTTATATGTCGCGCTACCCATCATTATTGTCAGCCCCTCTCCTTGTTTCCATGAAACCTCTAATTTTTGACACCTTCCTAGCAAACCGTTGTTTGGCTATGTTACCCGCTTGCTCAGCCCCTCTTATTGCGTTGTTAGTTGCAGGTGAAGATGAAGATCGTTCCATGTTGGAACTTGTGGTTGGAATATCACAATATCTATTATTATTATTATTAACACACCTATATACTAGGCATGGGTGGAAGGCTTGGCATTTTGCCCGGTGTTTTGTTCCACTCATGCCACCTTAGGAGCCGATAAACCGGCATTATGTTCCTTGATTTTGCGTTCCTTACACGGTTGGGTATGTGGGGACCCCTTGACAGTTCGTCTTTGAATAAAACCCCTCCAGCAAGGCCCAACATTGGTTTTAATTTGCTCATAATAACAACTTAATTAATTAATTAATTGCATAGGGAGTTAGCGCTACCCGTGGATTCTTCTACAAACAGGGGGGCCATGTAATGCCCAGGATGGGACTATACCTCCTACGTGTTGAGGCACGACTTAAAGGTATAAGCCCATTCTGGAATGATCTCAATTTCGGTATCTTTGCACATCTCATGTAAAAATAGGGATGAAAGGGAAAAGATAGTTGGCTTACACTCGCCACGTCACACAATTCATTACATGTCCAAACATCATTCAAATAACATCATAACCCGTCTACGGGTGAAGATCCAAATGAAAGATACCAAACATACATAAAACCACAGGTCTGAATCGCCCCTAGTAGATACCTCTACTGATCATCGGGATAGTGCACATAGTAACGGCTACGTTCCTCGTCGTACTCCCAGTATAGCTCTGTGCCGTCACCTGAATAGCTCACCATAGTACCTGCATCTGGTGTGGTGTAGAATCTGTGAGCCATGGAGGACTCAGCAATCCCGTTCCCGGGTAACACAACTATCCAAGCCTTGGGTGTGGAACAAGGCTGAAGAAAGATTAAGAGGTTGCAGCAGCACTAGTACTAACTTACATAAAGAGAGCGAGAAGAGAAGTGCCTCGGACGATAAAGTGATCACGAAGTGATCCTAACTAAGCATGACAAACATAACCCCACCGTGTTCACTTCCCGAAACCCTTTCGGAAAATGACCGTCACGGTACTCACGCTGGTAGTGTGTTCTGAACATGGTGTCAAGTTCTCTACAACCGGATATTAACAAATTCCCATCTGCCATATAACCACGGGCACGGCTTTCGAAAGTTCAAAACTCTGCAGGGGTGTTCCAACTTGGACCATGACAAGCCCACGATCCGCGGAGTCGCAACTCCAAGGTGGGAAGGCCCGAGTATTCTCGGAATCCCGTGCTCAAGATACTCCGACTAAGGTAAGACTAATCCAGCAATTCCTCCCGGCATGCCGACACCCTGACAGTAGCCGCGCGTATCTAGTCTCAGGCCACGACCGGATGAGACATCCTATAGGTGTATACCAGTCCTCGAGTTTCCTCGTGGTGGCCCCGCAGTCCGCTCAGTTCGGACCAACACTCATGTGGAGCACTGGCCCGGGGGTTGTTGATTAAGAACTCGGGTTTGCAAAGCCCTATGCAAATTTTAGTTATTAGGCAAATAGTACCAATGTTGGGACTTGCTGGAAAACCCTTAGCGCTAAGCGGTTTATCGAGGGGGTCCCATAACCCCAACCGTGTGAGGAACGCAAAATCAAGGAACATAACACCGGTTTATATGGTTCCTAGGGCGGCATGAGTGGAACAAAACACCAAGCAAAAGGCTTAGCCTTCCACCCATTACCAATATATATTTGATTTCATTTAAGAGTTAATATAGTGTGATATGCCAACAAGATTCAACATGAAGCAAGAATCTTCAAATCTTCTCCTGCAACTAGCAATGCTATAAGAGGGGCTGAGCGAAGCTTACTTATCCAATCAAAGGTTTGCATAGGTAGGGTGGTTAGACAGATTCATGGTTATAATAGGAGGCTGACAGGAAAGCATGGGCAACGAGGCAATAAGCTAAAGAGCGAGAGTTCTAGCAATAGGCAAAGATAGTAATGATATCTGGGTCAGGTCATCATGCCTGTTGAGTCGTCGATGGGATCGTAAGCGGGCTCCTCGTTCTCAACCTCGGTAGTAACCTCGTTCTCGTACTCGTTCTCGGCATCCAGCTCTACTCAACACCAAAACACACGAGGCACGAAATCAAACAAGATGCAATGCACAAACTACAGGATGCATGGCTGATGCACTAAGGAAGCACTGCAGATGCACTAAGGATGCACAGAAAGACAACATAGGAAACACAGAGATACAGCACAAGGAACATGACAATGTGCATCAAGCAAGATACTTCAAAACATGTTAACAAGAGGATATTATGAATCTACATGCAAAAACACACAAGTTTCATATAGGACTTGCTCAAAACGGAGCAACGGGCTAAAAGATACACCCGAAACAAGAAACAAGCAAAGCTGAAAATAACAGCCACATAGCAACTTCGGAGCAAGAAATATATACTCTACAGCACTCAAACATCATGACAAGAAGCATGGACAGGAAGTAGACATATCCTACATCAAACAATTCCATTGGAGCATCTCCATAGGAGGCATGGATCAATAGCAACAAGCTACCACATTTTGAACATGACAACAAAAACCTGACATCAGTAATTTATAGCAACTTGGGAGCAAGAATTAAATATGCTACAACCACCCAAAAGAGCATGTGAGAGCATGAATGGATAGCCAACAACATATACAACAAGGAATCAACAATAGTCACCCCAAAACTATCATGGATTTGCCTAGAACAACAAGCAAACATGGCATCTAGAAAAAAACAGATTCCAGACTTAGTGAAATTTCACTAAGTGTTAAAACAACAGTATTATCATGGCATGCTTGTGAGCAAGTTTAATTCACCTCAAAGCATAACATGGCAAGTGGTTTGCACCACAGCAAAGTACACATGATGGGGAATCCAAAACATATAAGCATGCAACATGGGGACAACCACATCAATAGCAACGAGCTCCTCAACTAGGCATCTCGAACAAGTTTAACAACCTAAAAGCCACATAGCAACTTGCAAAGGAGATAAACATGGCAATATGAAATCTATCATGCATGCTAAAACAACCAACATGTAGAGCATCTCATGATGAACATGTGGACATATCATTTGCTTCATTTGGATAAACATGCACCAAGTTATCACATCTCAAACATGGCATGAAAACAACTAATAGCAGTAGTTTATAACAAGTAGCACTCTTCTCATGAAGATTAAGACATCTAGATGACCTCAAACATGCATGGCACAATGGAACAAAACATAGTACATGTCACCACGATCATTTTGACATATCATACGCACAGAACGGACAATCACAGTAAAAGTTATCCTCATCACAAGAATGCATCAGACACTGAAAAACACTAAGGACTTAGAGGAAAAAACAAGGGTCAACCTGCTGAAGCGGGTCAACGGGTCGGTCAACGGGCGGCCGGGTGCGGGTCAACCGGGTCCGATGCGGGTTTGGATCGCGGATCCGCTAGGGTTTCCCCCAGGCAGCCCGATCGGCATGATCGGATCGGGGCTGGCTCCCTCGAGCGGCGGCTCGGCTGCTCCTCTCGATCCCGCCGGTGGGAAGGAGCGCGGCGGCCGGCGAGGGGTGGCTGGGAGCCCGGCGGCGGCCTGGCAGACGGCGGCCGGCGGCGATGGACTCGAGGGGCACGGCGGCGGAGAAGGGGCGGCTCGGGGCGGCGTCCTGGATCGAAGGCGTCGGCGGTCGGGTGGAGCTCCCGGCGGCGGGGCGAGGTGGGAACGGCGGCGGAGGGTCGCCGGAGGGCGGCGGCGGCGAGCGCCCGGCGGCGGGGACGAAGGCGCGAGGGCGCTCGGCACTGGCCCAGGGCAACATCGGGAGCGGGCCGGCGCTGGGCCTGCGGGGCCCGCGCGGCGGGGGGGGCGGAAGCACTGGCGGCGGCGGTGGAAGCACAGCGCGGCGGCGGTGGAAGCACTGGGCGGCGGTGGTGGAAGCACTGCGCGACGGCGGTGGAAGCACTGCGCGGCGGCGGTGGAAGCACTAGGATTTTTGGACGCAAAATTGGAGGGGGGTGGACGTTTATATAGGCACAAGGAGCTAGGGTAGTCCAAATGAGGAGAGGTTTTCGGCCACGAGATCACAATTGAACGGCCTAGATGATGGGAAGGGTCTGAGCTGGGTTGGTGGGCTGTTGGAGGGGGGTCTTGGGCCTCAAAGAGGAGGTACTTTTAGCCCACGAGGATAACTGTTGGAGTACCAAACGAACTCCAAACGCGACAAAACTTGACAGGCAGGTTACGTGTACCAAAACAACATCGCACGACAAGTCTCACGCCATTCCGGAAACGTTACATGCCCAAACACAAAAGAAGGACTCGGGGAAGCCACGGGCACGTGTGAGAGCGTCGGAACTCGAAACGGACAACGGGAAGGAACGAGTGGGATCGGATGCAAACGACAACACAATGCAATGCAATGCAATGCACATGACAACATGACATGGATGGATGAACACATGCACACGACAAAACGACGAAAACCCAAAAAGACGTAGAACCCGGAATGGAACTGATGAAGCCAAAGTTTATATATTGCCAAAAGGGGAAAGTGTTACATCCGGGGCATTACAAACTCTCCTCTACTACGAAAAGATCTCGTCCCGAGATCTAGGACTAGAAGAAGGAAGGGTACTCGGAACGAAGGTGATCTTCTCGTTCCCACGTAGCTTCTCGGTCGGTATGGTGTGACCACTTGATTTTCAAGAACTTGTTTGACTTGTTGCGGGTCTTGCGCTCGGTTTCATCGAGAATAGCAACGGGGTGCTCTCGGTAAGACAAGTCTTGTTGAAGATCAATCTCCTCAAACAGAATGGTGCGTTCAGGTGTCTTGAAGCACTTGCGGAGTTGAGACACGTCAAACACATCATGAACATTAGCGAAGTTGGAAGGGAGCTCTAGTTGATAGGCTAGATCGCCTCTTTTGCCAAGAATCTTGAAAGGGCCCACGTATCTAGGAGCAAGCTTTCCTTTGATACCGAATCTTTGGGTGCCTTTCATAGGAGAAACACGGAGATAGACATGATCCCCAATGTTGAAGGCCAAATCACGATGCTTGCCGTCATAGTAGCTCTTCTGACGCGACTGAGCGGCCTTGAGATTCTCACGTATGACTTTGCACATATCTTCGGCTTCTGTGATCAAGTCATTGCCAAGAAGTTGACGTTCACCAGTCTCGGACCAGTTGAGAGGGGTACGACACTTTTTGCCATAGAGGATTTCAAACGGAGCTTTGCCGGCACTTGCATGGAAGCTGTTGTTGTAAGAGAACTCGGCAAATGGAAGGCAATCTTCCCACTTCATGCCAAAAGATATGACACAAGCCCTGAGCATGTCTTCTAAGATCTGATTCACTCTCTCGACTTGACCACTAGTCTGAGGGTGAAATGCAGTGCTGAAACGGATCTTAGTGCCCATGGCAGACTGAAAGGAGTCCCAGAACTTGGATGTGAACAAACTTCCATGGTCCGAGGAGATAACTTGAGGAATGCCATGTAAGGACACAATTCTGGAAGTGTACAACTCTGCCAGTTGAGCTGCATTGATGGATTCTTTGACTGGAAGGAAGTGAGCGACTTTGGTAAGCTTGTAAATCACCACAAAGATAGAATCATTCACTTTCTTGGACTTGGGAAAGCCAGTGACGAAATCCATTTCAATGTGGTCGAATTTCCATTCGGGAATAGGAAGGGGTTGGAGAAGACCGGCTGGACGTTGATGCTCTGCCTTCACTCTTCTGCAGACATCACATTCATTCACGAATTGGGCAATCTCCCTTTTCATGCGAGTCCACCAGTAAGATTGCTTGAGGTCTTGGTACATCTTGGAACTTGCAGGATGGATGGAAAGGAGGGAATCATGTGCTTCGTCCATTATGAGATTCCTGAGATCACCTTTGGGAACCACAAGTCTATCCTCAAAGAACAAGGTATCTCTCTCATCAACGCGATAGCACTTGTATTTGGGAGTACTCTTTGCAATACCATGTTTCACTTTCTGCACCATAGCATCACTGATTTGGGCCTCACGGATCTGATCTTCCAAGGTAGGAGCAACTTGAAGATTTGCAAGAAAGCCTTGCGGAACAACTTGGAGGTTGAGCTTCCTGAATGCTTCACAAAGCTCAGGCTGGAACGGCTTGATAAGGAGACTGTTGCAATATGCCTTTCTGCTCAAAGCATCTGCAATGACATTGGCCTTGCCAGGTGTGTATTCGATGCTTGGATCATACTCTTGGATCATCTCAACCCAACGAGTCTGGCGGAGGTTCAGGTTCGGCTGTGTGAAGATGTACTTCAAGCTCTTGTGACCGGTGAAGATGTCGACTTTTCTGCCCAACAGAAGGTGTCTCCACGTAATCAAAGCGTGTACCACAGCTGCTAGCTCGAGATCATGTGTGGGGTAGTTCTTCTCACTTAGCTTCAATTGACGAGAAGTGTATGCCACAATCTTCTTGTCCTGCATTAGCACACCACCAAGTCCTTGAATAGAAGCATCACAGAATACTTCGTAGGGCTTGGACTCATCTGGAGGGGTAAGAACTGGAGCAGAGATGAGCTTTTCTTTGAGAGTTTTGAATGCCACATCACAATCTGGAGACCAGTTGTACTTGACATTCTTCTGCAGCAAGTTGGAGAGAGGCTTGGCAATCTTGGAGAAGTTCTCAACGAACCTTCTGCAATAGCTAGCAAGACCAAGGAAGCTTCGGAGTTGCTTAACGTTCTGAGGAGGTTCCCAGTTGACAATCGCTTCAACTTTCTCAGGGTTCATAGCAATACCGTCAGCGGAGATGATATGGCCCAGATACAAGGCCTTATCGAGCCAGAATTCGCACTTGGAGAACTTGGCATAGAACTTATGTTCACGGAGTCTGTCGAGAACCAGACGGAGGTGCTTTTCGTGATCCTCTTCGTTCTTAGAGAATACCAAGATGTCATCCAGATACACAAGCACAAACTCGTTGGTGTAGGGGTTGAAAATGTAGTGCATCATTCTTGAGAAGGTAGGTGGAGCATTAGCGAGGCCAAATGACATGACTGTATACTCATAGGAGCCGTAGCTCGTTCTGAAGGCAGTCTTATGGATATCTTCTTCACGAATCCGAATTTGGTGATAGCCCATTCGGAGATCGAGCTTTGAGAACACTTTAGCTCCTTTGAGCTGCTCGAACAATTCATTGATGTTGGGGAGCGGATACTTGTTCTTTATTGTCTTCTTGTTCAATGGCCGGTAATCAACGCAAAGGCGCTCCGTGCCATCCTTATTCTTGACAAATAATACACCACAGCCCCAAGGAGACGTGCTAGGCCTGATCAGACCCATACGCTCTTGTTCATCAAGTTGTTTCTTCAACTCTTTCAACTCTTCAAGGGAGAGCTTGTACGGACGCCGGCATGCTGGCTCAGTACCCGGCTCGAGTTCAATGACGAATTCAACTTGACGATGCGGAGGCATGCCTGGAAGTTCTTCAGGAAAAACGTCTTCGTATTCGTTAACCACCGGAATTTGAGAGATGGCATTAATCTCGCCCTTGTCATTGAGAGAGAATAGCCTGATTGTGTTATCCCGAGAGGCGAAGATAATCACGTCTTCGTTAGGATGAGTAATCTTGACTTCCTTATTTGCACAATCAATGTGAGCATCATGCTGAGAAAGCCAATCCATCCCGAGAATAAGGTCAATGTCGGAGTTGCCGAGAACAACCGGAGAAGCCAGAAAGCAGTAATCACCCATGCAAATAGAAACATCCGGAGCATATAATTTAGAAGTCATGCATTTGCCCGGAGAAATAATTTGTAACTCCTTTGGCAAGGCCACGGTGCCCACATTGTGCTTGGATGCAAATGGAAATGACATGAAGGAATGTGATGCACCAGAATCAAACAACACTTTAGCAAGTTTAAGATTGACTGGATGGTTACCAAGTATCACATGTGAAGAATTCTCTGCCTGAGCTGCATTCATCAGATTCACTCTTGCTTGCTTGGGATTGTGCTTGACAATAGCAGTGCTGACAGGTGGAGGAGGCGGAAGGCGCCTTGGGTTGGTGCACTTGTTGGAATAATGACCCTTCAGACCACATTTGTAGCAAGTGACCTCAGCAAGTGGACGAGGAGGAGGAACACTTGATCTTGGAGCTTGGTACTGCGACTTGGACTGATTGCCTTGGTTGTGTGGGTGGGAGAAACCACGGCCACCAGAGTTCTTGTTGTTGTTGTTGGGAGCTCGGATCACTGGAGGAGGTGGAAGCCAAAACTTATGTTGCTCGCGACCACTTGAGAAGATGAGGAGGAGTGAACAGCATCTCTGATCCTCTTTTTGGAAGCTTCCATCTTGAGCTGGGCTGCCTCTTGCTTAAGCGCCATGTTATAGAATTTGTCAAACTCATCAGGCTCGAACAAGGTGAGAGCAAGTTGGAGTTCATCCTTCAGAACACCACAGAACTGATAGATCTTGCTCTTGGCATCTGGGATGTCTTGCTTGGCATAGCGGGCAAGGTTTCGGAACTTGACATTATATTGGTAGATAGTCATTGAGCCTTGCTTCAAGTTGCGGAATTTCTCACGCATACCCTCGATGACACTTGTTGGAATGTGGTGAGAACGAAAGTCCTTGCAGAAATCATCCCAGGAGATTACACGCCCTCCTCTGGAGTCTTTGTACTGCTGCCACCAATCAGCTGCTTGGTCCTTGAGTTGGAAGGCTGCAAACTTCACATAGTCCTCGGGCCTGACGTTACTGCACTCAAAATGCTTCTTAATATCTGTTATCCAGTCTTCAGCATCGAGAGGGTCCACGCAGTAACTGAAAGCCTTTGGTTGATTTGCCAAGAACTGGTTGAGCGTAGCAAAGTGCTGTTGGTTGAACAAATTGCCTTGGTTCCCATGAGCACCATGATTTGCTTGATTTGCTTCAATATGCTGCATCATCTGCATAAGCATCTGGGTGTTCTGGTTCGTAGTTTGCATAATTGCTCTCCAGGCCTCATACGGAGGAGGAGGGGAAGGAGGACGATCAGGAACCTCTTCACCCTCTGGGTTAGCGTTGGGAACCCTTTTAGGATCCATCCTGAAAGAGATGACCACTATTAGCCATTTGATTGAAAGAAGATATAAGCTGAAACAACGGCTAGAAATGCAACATAGTCTTCAAAAGAACCATTCGAACAAGAGGAACGAATTAAATTCTCAGTTTAATGATAACAACAATCTTCACGAGAAGCCACTTCGAAGACAAAAGGTAAATAAAACAACAAGGTGCAGATAGAACAAATACAAGATAGAAGTTTCGTTCGACATATTCGTGCTGAAAGCTTATGGAATGTGTTACGAAAGGGTTTTGCAATCCCCGGATCAGCATAGCCAAGGACCCTTTAAGATGCAACTCCAGATCGGAACAACGGCCATCAAACCACTTCACTCAATGTAGAACCCCGAACTCCATATCCTACATTCGTTGGAAGAATGCCTGTGATCTACTAGATGAACCCACCTATTAATTTCCGAAAGTTTCCAGTTATGCAATCAGGTGTTGGGGATACAGGGGAAGCATCGCGCACTCAACTTTAATCCTACATCCAGCTGTATCCATCCTTCAACACATAACTAGTTATTTCCGGAAACCGTCTACCTCGGACCTTCGAAACGCATCCACTATACAAGCTATGGCAATACTCTCGAACTACCTTCCCAGTACTGGGTGATGTCGGGGTTATCTTGCCACTAACCGCATAGGAGAGTTTTCGATGTCGGCCATCTTAAGTATTCTAGAACTGCCGCGATATGTTTGTGACGACAACACCTCGGAGCTCAACTCCCCGGGACACTGCCACAACCCCTAATGACAGGAGGCAACGAGAACAATGTTCTCGTCACAAAGACATCGGAACAATCCAAACAATACTCGCGAGATTCCTAAAAAAAAATTGGTGCAATTTTTGAGAGTAGAAGAGGCAAGAGTAATCGTCAGGAGTCCTCACCAGAGTGAAAAAAGATGAGGAGCAAAAGAAATCCTACTCTCCGATATAAATATAGGACTCAAAACATTTTAAGTGTGTGCCTAGACTCAACCGTCAATGATTTGATCAATCAGTGGGGGCTTCTAGGTCGGAGAAGGCTCTGATTACCAACTTGTAATGCCCAGGATGGGACTATACCTCCTACGTGTCGAGGCACGACTTAAAGGTATAAGCCCATTATGGAATGATCTCAAGTTCGGTATCTTTGCACATCTCATGTAAAAATAGGGATGAAAGGGAAAAGATAGTTGGCTTACACTCGCCACGTCACACAATTCATTACATGTCCAAACATCATTCAAATAACATCACAACCCATCTACGGGTGAAGATCCAAATGAAAGATACCAAACATACATAAAACCACAGGTCTGAATCGTCCCTACTAGAAACCTCTACTGATCGTCGGGATAGTGCACATAGTAACGGCTACGTTCCTCGTCGTACTCCCAGTATAGCTCTGTGCCGTCACCTGAATAGCTCACCATAGTACCTGCATCTGGTGTGGTGTAGAATCTGTGAGCCACAGAGGACTCAGCAATCCCGTTCCTGGGTAACACAACTATCCAAGCCTTGGGTGTGGAACAAGGCTGAAGAAAGATTAAGAGGTTGCAGCAGCACTAGTACAAACTTACGTAAAGAGAGCGAGAAGAGAAGTGCCTCGGACGATAAAGTGATCATGAAGTGATCCTAACTAAGCATGACAAACATAACCCCGCCGTGTTCACTTCCCGAACCCCTTTCGGAAAATGACCGTCACGGTACTCACGCTGGTAGTGTGTTCTGAACATGGTGTCAAGTTCTCTACAACCGGGTATTAACAAATTCCCATGTGCCACATAACCGCGGGCACGGTTTTCGAAAGTTCAAAACCCTACAGGGGTGTTCCAACTTGGCCCATGACAAGCCCACGATCCGCGGAGTCGCAACTCCAAGGTGGGAAGGCCTGAGTATTCTCGGAATCCCGTGCTCAAGATACTCCGACTAAGGTAAGACTAATCCAGCAATTCCTCCCGGCGTGCCGACACCCTGACAGTAGCTGCGCGTATCTAGCCTCAGGCCACGACCGGATGAGACATCCTACAGGTGTATACCAATCCTCGAGTTTCCTCGTGGTGGCCCCGCAGTCCGCTCAGTTCGGACCAACACTCATGTGGAGCACTGGCCCGAGGGTTGTTGATTAAGAACTCAGGTTTGCAAAGCCCTATGCAAATTTTAGTTATTAGGAAAATAGTACCAATGTTGGGACTTGCTCGAAAAGCCTTAGCGCTAAGCGGTTTATCGAGGGGGTCCCATAACCCCAACCATGTGAGGAACGCAAAATCAAGGAACATAACACCGGTTTATACGGTTCCTAGGGCGGCATGAGTGAAACAAAACACCAAGCAAAAGGCTTAGACTTCCCCCCATTACCAATATATATTTGATTTCATTTAAGAGTTAATATAGTGTGATATCCCAACAAGCTTCAACATGAAGCAAGAATCTTCAAATCTTCTCCTGCAACTAGCAATGCTATAAGAGGGGCTGAGCGAAGCTTACTTAGCCAATCAAAGGTTTGCATAGGTAGGGTGGTTAGACAGATTCATGGTTACAATAGGAGGCTGACAGGAAAGCATGGGCATCGAGGCGATAAGCTAAAGAGCGAGACTTCTAGCAATAGGCAAAGATAGTAATGATATCTGGGTCAGGTCATCTTGCCTGTTGAGTCGTCGATGGGATCGTAAGCGGGCTCCTCGTTCTCAACCTCGGTAGTAACCTCGTTCTCGTACTCGTTCTCGGCTTCCGGCTCTACTCAACACCAAAACACACGAGGCACGAAATCAAACAAGATGCAATGCGCAAACTACATGATGCATGGCTGATGCACTAAGGAAGCACTGAAGATGCACTAAGGATGCGCAGAAAGACAACATAGGAAACACAGAGATACAACACAAGGAACATGACTATGTGCATCAAGCAAGATACTTCAAAACATGTTAACAAGAGGATATTATGAATCTACATGCAAAAACACACAAGTTTTATATAGGACTTGCTCAAAACGGAGCAACGGGCTAAAAGATACACCCGAAACAAGAAACAAGCAAAGCTGAAAATAACAGCCACATAGCAACTTCGGAGCAAGAAATATATACTCTACAGCACTCAAACATCATGACAAGAAGCATGGACAGGAAGTAGACATATCCTACAGCAAACAATTCCATTGGAGCATCTCCATAGGAGGCATGGATCAATAGCAACAAGCTACCACATTTTGAACATGACAACAAAAACCTGACAGCAGTAATTTATAGCAACTTGGGAGCAAGAATTAAATATGCTACAGCCACCAAAAAGAGCATGTGAGAGCATGAATGGATAGCCAACAACATATACAACAAGGAATCAACAATAGTCACCCCAAAACTATCATGGATTTGCCTAGAACAACAAGCAAACATGGCATCTGAAAAAAAACAGATTCCAGACTTAGTGAAATTTCACTAAGTGTTAAAACAGCAGTATTATCATGGCATGTTTGTGAGCAAGTTTAAGTCACCTCAAAGCATAACATGGCAAGTGGTTTGCACCACAGCAAAGTACACATGATGGGGAATTCGAAACATATAAGCATGCAACATGGGGACAACCACATCAATAGCAACGAGCTCCTCAACTAGGCATCTCGTAACAAGTTTAACAACCTAACAGCCACATAGCAACTTGCAAAGGAGATAAACATGGCAATATGAAATCTATCATGCATGCTAAAACAACCAACATGTAGAGCATCTCATGATGAACATGTGGACATATCATTTGCTTCATTTGGATAAACATGCACCAAGTTATCACATCCCAAACATGGCATGAAAACAACTAATAGCAGCAGTTTATAACAAGTAGTACTCTTCTCATGAAGATTAAGACATCTAGATGACCTCAAACATGCATGGCACAATGGAACAAAACATAGTACATGTCACCACGATCATTTTGACATATCATACGCACAAAACGGACAAGCACAGTAAAAGTTATCCTCATCACAAGAATGCATCAGACACTGAAAAACACTAAGGACTTAGAGGAAAAAACAAGGGTCAACCTGCTGAAGCGGATCAACGGGTCGGTCAACGGGCGGCCGGGTGCGGGTCAACCGGGTCCGATGCGGGTCTGGATCGCGGATCCGCTAGAGTTTCCCCCAGGCAGCCCGATTGGCCCGATCGGATCAGGGCTGGCTTCCTCGAGCGGCGGCTCGGCTGCTCCTCTCGATCCCGCCGGTGGGAAGGAGCGCGGCGGCTGGCGAGGGGTGGCTGGGAGCCCGGCGGCGGACTGGCAGACGGCGGCCGGCGGCGATGGACTCGTGGGGCGCGACGGCGGAGAAGGGGCGGCTCGGGGCGGCGTCCTGGATCGAATGCGGCGGCGGTCGGGTGGAGCTCCCGGCGGCGGGGCGAGGTGGGAACGGCGGCGGAGGGTCGCCGGAGGGCGGCGGCGGCGAGCGCCCGGCGGTGGGGGCGAAGGCGCGAGGGCGCTCGGCACTGGCCCAGGGCAACAGCGGGAGCGGGCCGGCGCTGGGCCTGCGGGGCCCGCGCAGCGGGGG
>LR738712.1:272767114-272812638 GCA_902687465.1 Secale cereale
AAGCACAGCGCGGCGGCGGTGGAAGCACTGGGCGACGGCGGTGGAAGCACTGCGCGGCGGCGGTGGAAGCACTGGGCGACGGCGGTGGAAGCACTGCGCGGCGGCGGTGGAAGCACTAGGGTTTTTGGACGCAAAATTGGAGGGGGTGGACGTTTATATAGGCACAAGGAGCTAGGGTAGTCCAAATGAGGAGAGGTTTTCGGCCACGAGATCACAATTGAACAGCCTAGATGATGGAAGGGTCTGAGCTGGGTTGGTGGGCTGTTGGAGGGGGGTCTTGGGCCTCAAAGAGGAGGTACTTTTAGCCCACGAGGATAACTGTTGGAGTACCAAACGAACTCCAAACGCGACAAAACTTGACAGGCAGGTTACGCGTACCAAAACAACATCGCATGACAAGTCTCACACCATTCCGGAAACGTTACACAGCCAAACACAAAAGAAGGACTCGGGGAAGCCACTGGCACGTGTGAGAGCGTCGGAACTCGAAACGGACAACGGGAAGAAATGAGTGGGACCGGATGCAAACGACAACACAATGCATTGCAATGCACATGGCAACATGACATGGATGGATGCACACACGCACACGACAAAACGACAAAAACCCGAAAAGATGAAGAACCCGGAATGGAACTGATGAAGCCAAAGTTTATATATTGCCAAAAGGGAAAGTGTTACATCCGGGGCATTACAGGCCAGTGCTGATGGTGTTGGTCCCAGACGGGAAGACTGTGGGGCCGCCACGGGGAAACTCGAGGTATCTGGCTCCTGTAGGATCGCCCATTCGGTCGTGGCCTGAGACGAGATACGCGCGGCTACTATCAGGGTGTCGGCACGCCGGGAGGTCTTGCTGGACTTGTTTTACCATTGTCGAAATGTCTTGTGCACCAGGATTCCGAGCCTGATCGGATTGTCCCTAAGATAAGGGGTAATATTATTATTACTTCTGCTAATCGTGAGAGCTCGTGATGGGCTAAGTTGGGACACCCCTGCAGGGTTATGATCTTTGAAAGCCGTGCCCGCGGTTATGTGACAGATTGAAATTTGTTAATGTCCGGTTGTAGAAAACTTGACAGAGGATCCGAAGTAAAACACACAACTGTGTGAGTAACCGTGACTGTCTCTTTTTACTTTGAGAAGGGAACACGGTGGGGTTATGTATGACTCGTAGGTAGTTTAGGATCTTTAGCAATCACTACTAGTTTGCGACCGTTTGCGTAGATGCTCATCTTATTCTTGTACTCGTAAGTTAGCCACCATATATTGCTTAGCCGCTGCTGCAACCTCACCACTTTACTTCTTCCTACCTATTTAAGCTTTGCTAGTCTTGATACCCATGGTTATGGGATTGCTGAGTCCTCGTGGCTCACAGATACTGCAACAACAGTTGCAGGTGCAGGTTTCCGATGACTCGACGTGAGAGCGATGTCCTTTGTGTTGGAATTCTTTCTTCTTCTTCTTAAGTCTTGGGTTAGGTTCCTGGTCGGCAGCCTGGGATAGCAGATGGATGTCGTTGTGCTTTTCTTGTTTGCATCCGTAGTCGGATGCCTTGTATTGATGTTTTTGTATTCACGTGACTTGTATGTATTGTTGTATCCCCCGTGTATGTATGTAATGGTACGACGTAATGATATGCATCTTGCTAAGCGCCCGAAATGCGGTTGTGCCCCAATCACGTAAGTGTCACGTGATCGGGATAGAATCGCATATTGGGCCTGACATGGAGCTTGCCGTCCATTGTGGTGACAATGGACTTGTGAAGATATGCCGAAGAGTGGCTCACCCATAGTGGAGTACGGGGGAGCAACCTACTAGTCATCACCGAGCCAACACAAACAAGAAAGGTGGTCCAACTTGAGGAAGTCAAGATCGTCTACATCTAGCTCAAGTGGACTTTGTGCAAGGCAAAGGTTTGCCCTTGATAGGTTCTCTATTTTACCGGTCTCATGGTGGTAGTTTGGAGACCGGGTTATAGGATCGATTGTCGTACTATCAAGGGGGCTCTCAAGTGAGTAGCTTGATCATATCATTCGTAGAGAGCTCAAACCATTGCATGCTTGCATCATATTTCTTCGTTCTTGTTTGGTTTTATTCCTGTAAGATTTGGAGCTTATTGTCATCTCCTTGACAAGCTTGAGTTCATAAAAAACGGAGTTCACATGCTTCTTCTATTGCGTTTTCGGTGTTGAAGGTTTTACCGGTCTCTTTCAAGGAAGGGTTCTCACCATTTTCTTATGGGCCTTTTCTCATTTGCTTCTTATTGTTATTTCTATCAAGATTGTGTTAGGCCATGTCGTCAGCTTTCCAACGAACTTGGTTTCGTTGAATTTGGAGTCTGTTTGCAAAAGTTATGTCAGTTTTGGTGTCCCCAGAAGGGCTGTAGCGGTACTACCGCTTGGAGGGGATGTAATTTTTTACTTCCATGGCTACTTCCACTCTGGACCAAAAACTCGTCACAAGTCCAGCGATGGTAGGCACGGATATAATTTTTTAGTACCGCTCTCAAGTAGTAGTACTGCTACCCTTAGCAGTAGTACTGCTACCCCTAGCGGTAGTACCGTGTGGTCAAGCGGTACTACCGCTCCGACAGTTCTTCTGGCCTTTTTGCCTCCTCGCTGTTGTGTTTCAAAGGGCTACTACCGCCCTAGCGGTAGTACCGCTCCTTGGAGCGGTAGTACCGCTCGGTGCGGGCTATGAGCATAACTATTGGATTTTTTCCCACCTATAAAAGGGGGTCTTCTTCCCTAATGAACCTTATCTCTTGAGCTCGTGTTCTTCCCCCATTGTTGACCTTATTTGAGCTTGCTATCTCTCAATCCCTCCATGGATTCTTGCTAGTTTTGGGGGGAAAAGAGAGAGGAGATCTAGATCCACATTTCCACCAATCACTTTCTCCTCTAGGTGAGGGGAACCCCTTGGATCTAGATCTTGGAGTTCTTTGTGTTCTCCTTCTTGTTCTTCCGCTCATTTCCCTCCCTAGAATTAGTTGCTTTGGTGGGATTTGGGCACTCCGTGTGCCCTTGCCATTGCATTTGGTGTATCGGTTTGAGTTCTCCATGGTGATACATGGAAATCACAAGTTGAGAAGCTTATTACTCTTGGGTGCTTGGTACCCTTGAGCTTGTTCCTCTTGGGTGCTTGGGCGGCCTAGATGGTTGAGGTCACCGTGGAGCCATATTCCATTGTGGTGAAGCTTGATGGTGTTGTTGGGAGCCTCCAATTAAGTTGTGGAGGTAGCCCCAACCTTGGTGGTGTTCGGAGCACAATCATTGTGGTGTAAAGCTCCGGGCAAGCGTTGGGGTCTCCAATTAGGTTGTGGAGATTGCCCCGAGCAATTTGTACGAGTTCGGTGACCGCCCCCAAGGGTTGCCATTTGTACGGGTTCGGTGACCGCCCTCAAGGGTCCCTTAGTGGAATCACGACATCTTGCATTGTGCGAGGGCGTGAGGAGATTACGGTGGCCCCAATGGCTTCTTGGGGAGCATTGTGCCTCCACAACGGAGATTAGCATCCGCAAGGGTGTGAACTTCGGGATACATCGTCATGTCCTCGTGCCTCGGCTATCTCTTACCCGAGCCCTTTACTTATGCACTATACTTTGTGATAGATATATTATTTCTTGTCATATATCTTGCTATCACCTAGTTGTTTATCTTGCTTAGCATAAGTTGTTGGTGCACATAGGTGAGCCTAGTTGTTGTAGGTTTTGTTCTTGACAAATTAACCACTAGGTTTATTCCGCATTTGTTCAAGCCTAAACCGTAATTATTTTAAAGCGCCTATTCACCCCTCCCCCTCTAGGCGACATCCATGATCTTTCAATTGGTATCAGAGCCTCGTCTCTCTTTATAGGGCTTAACCGCCTAGAGAGTAAGGATGTCGACTAGGGGTTTAGGATTCTCTGACACTCTTAGTTTTCATGGCACAAATTTTGATGTTTGGGTAATTCGCATGCTTAATCTCTTTAGGGTCATGGACCCAAATTTAGAGCGAATTGTAGATATGGGGTTTTCTCCTCCAAAGGATCCCCAAAGATTATCTTTAGAGGATGAGAAAAACTCTTATCTCAATGCTCAAGATTCTAATGTGCTTTTTGATGCTTTGAGCAATGTAGTTATATTTCAACTCATGCCGTTTCGGGATGCTCATGAGTTGTGGGCAAAGCTTCAAGATAAATATGGCGTTTCCAAGATTTGTGGGGATGATTGTCCTCCCTCCAACTTCGGTCGTATAGTCTTCTCAACCTCTTGTACTTCACCTACATGTGGTTTGCCACAAGGTAATAATATGGTGAGTAGTGGTGTTCATTGCAAGGATTATAGTGAGCTTATAATTGATGATCCATCATCACTTTATTATTGCAATGCTTCATATTTGGACTTTAACACTACGAGCACTCTAAATGTTTCACATGCTCATGTTGATAGTCCTTGCATATCATGTATAAATTGTTTGAATAAATCTCATGATTATATGCTTTCTATGTCTCGTTGCCATGATAAAAATGCATGTATTTCCTCGAATTGTTGTGCTAACAATGTAGAGGAAATCCAACACCCCATGGAACAAGATGTGGCCTTGAATGGTGCTTCGAGGGATCCAACATCATCATCTATTGCATATTGCCTTATGGCTAAGGCTTCAAAGGTATCTCCCACTTTGAATCCCAATATATCTTGTGATGATAGTGATGATGACAAGAATGATGATGATGTCGATAGTGATGAAGAGAATGATAATGTTGCCTCCTTAAAAATTAAGGGGGAAATGATTTTTAAAGCTCTTCTTAAGAATAAATTAGCTCGTTCCAACTTTATGGAAATCATGTCTATTTCTATTAAGGGCAAGAAATATATTGATGAGTTGGAATCTCGTCTTGAGGAGCATGAGGTCACCATTGAGAAAATGGAAGGTCATGAGCGTGATTACGCTAATGAGATAGCGGACCTCTATCAAGCTCTTCAACTTGAACAAACCACCAAGGAATCTCTTGAGGAGACTTTTGCTCTAGAATTGTCTAGAGTGAGGGAATCTCGTGATAGAGCTCTTGAGGTGGCTAATGATTTTGAAACTAAAAATGAGAAGCTTGAAGTTGCGCATGCTAAACTCCTTGAGGACTTTGGGCACCTCCAAAATGGCTCAAGGGTCATTAAGAGTGAGCTCATCAAACTCACCGAGTCTCATGCTCAACTTAAAGCTTCATATTCTAAAGATCTTGCCAAGTTGCCTTCTCCTCTTTCTATTATTGATAATGTTTGTGCTACTAACTCTATTTCTAGTGAAGCATCCATTTTCAAGGAGAATGTTGAGCTAAGGGCTCAACTTGAGTTGCTATCTAGCAACTATGGGAAATTGGAAGAAAGTCATGAAAAGCTCACAAGCTCTCATGATGATCTTCTAGTCTCTCATAATGTGCTAAAGATAGCTTATGAGGCTTTGGTTGCTAAGGTAACATCTAGTGAGCCTCGTGTGGATACTAGCACTACTTCAAGTCAAAATGCTATATTGCCATGTGCTAGTCCTTGTAATTCATCTACTCATAACATTGGTACATCTTGTGATGAATTACTTTCCTTGCCTTGTTGCTCTAACAATGAAGCTTATACTTCTTCTAGTACTTGTGTTGATACTAACCATGTAGAGGAAATCAAAGAGCTCAAGGCCCAAGTCACTTCTTTGAAGAAAGACTTGGAAGAGTGTCATGAAGGGAAGTCCACACTCAACAATATCTTGTGTGTGCAAAAATCCCCCAATGACAAAGGTGGACTTGGATTCAACTCCAACAAGAACAAGAAGTCCAAAATTCATAAGAATAATAAGGGCCAAGAACAAGTCAAGTATTCGGCCAAGATTATTTGCTTCAAGTGCAAAATTGAAGGGCACCATGTTAGATCTTGCCCATTAAAGAAGAAGCCCATTAGTGACAAGCAACAAGGGAAGCGGCCACAAGTTCATTCTCATGCTCAACCTCAAGTTGAAGAAAGGTCACTTCCCAAGAAGACTCAAGTTAATGCTTCTCATATTGAGAAATCAAGTGAGAAGAAAGTGAAGAATAGATGTTGCTACTTATGTCGTGAGAAAGGTCACATCGCTTCTTCATGCACTAGTGGTAACTTATCCAACCTAATTATTATTGATGATGTCTATTCTATTGGGAAGGATAATGTTGGCAATGTGTTTGACAAGTTTGTTGGTACTCAAAGTGGTGTCAAGAAAAGAACCATTTGGGTGGCCAAACCTATTGTGACTAACCTCTTAGGACCCAACTTGGTTGGGGACCAACAAGCTCAAACTTGATCAATAGGTGTTGATGGAGGTCATTGGAGACTTGGCTACATTATGAAGAATTAAGATTCTTCATCATTCATATTGTCTCAAGTCAAGTCATTCGGATTATCAAGTTTCTATCTTATATCCAATGTTCCTCCTTGCGATAAATCGTGCTTAAATTGTTTACATTGAAAGTTACTTGCCCCTTAGCATGTTGTGGTTTTGTACCTTGCATGTGCGTGTATATGTTGTGCTTCCAATTTTCTTATCTTGAAAAATCAAGTATGTGTATGTTGGTTTGCACATAATGTACGTGTGTGTAGTGGTTTGAGCCTTTGTGCATCTTGTTTGTATCTTAGTTGGCTCTTGTGAAAGATTAATGGAACATCCTATTTTGGGGGAGTGATGTGCTTTGTGCACATCACAATCCTAGAAGTGTGTGTACATGAGGAATACCATCTAGTATTGATATTACAAGATTATCTAGTCTCTATGTGATATGTCTTCTCATGAGAAATTCAAATTCTATTTGATCCATTAACTATTCTTGTTTGGTTCTATTTTGCATCTTGTTAAGTCTTTCATTGATATCACATTATGGGGGAGTAATATGCTATGTGTATATTACAAGCCTAGAAAATGTGCAAATTTGAGATATTGTCACCTAGAGTTGATATTACAAATTATGTTGTTCCTAGGTGGCATGTTAGCTCTACAAGTTGCAAATTTGCTTTTGTGTTTGGTGTGAACATGATGGTGGATTTGTTTGGAATCTACCACCGGGAATTATTTCCAAATACTTCTTGTCTCTTGACAATGGGTAATCATTTATGTGGTAGAAATTATTCATCACCTTTAACTTGGTTTGTGCTTTCATTTATCTTATTTCTTGCCAAGATTGTGTCAACTCCCATTGCCTTCTTTGCCACTTGTGGATATTGTTGTTTTCTTGATCTTGTCTAGTGTTTGCTAGATATAGTGAAAGTGGTGATCCCATATTGTGCATTTTGTATTCAAATGCAAATTCTCTATAAATGCACAACTCTTGGGGGAGCTATCTTATTTTCTATGAAACACTCATCCTGTGATCTAGTTCAAGTGTGTGTTGGTGGATGGCAAGCCGTTTCTTTTTGGTACTTTGTGCCATCATGAAAATTTATAGAGGGCTTGGTTTGTTTGTAACTATCCTCTCTTTTGGGAGTTCGATATCTTTTTTTGAGTGTGTGAATGGATATCTCATTCCTTGATGTATCTTTTAATGATTTCTTCCAAGTGATGATTTCTCTATTTGGTATCCTTTTTTCTCTTGGTATTTATTTTTCATTTGGTATCGTTTCTTGGAAGTCTTGAGCATGCATATTTACTTCATGTAGTTTCTTTAGCATGCTTTCTTTCTTTGACCCAATATATAGGGGATACTCCACCTAGTCTCAATTTGGATGAGATGTGCATGAAATTCATTTTAATATATATATATGCACATATGTATGTGGAGTTTGTCCTATGTATTGGTGTTTCTAACTCTTTGGTCCCAATGAGTTTGTGTACCATTTTGTGTGTGTGGTTGTTATAGGAACAATTGGAGATGCATTGGATACTCGGCTCACTAACAAGGAAGGTGTTGTCACCATGTGCTTATTGGAGTCTATCTAGGATGATCAATTAACTACTATGCACCTTCAATTGGTATCTACTACATCCTTCCCATGGTATCTCGGTAACAAGTATCATCATCTACTTCATGCACACATTTCTTGCATCAACCTTGTGTAGGTTGTATCATGGCATGTAACTCATTCTTTCTTGTGATACTTGTTTCCTTTCTCAAAGCATCCCAAGAATGATCTCTTGTTGCTAGTTTTGATGTCTTTGATGCTCGTGTGGTTGGAACTCATTTATATACAATATGAACATATCTAGCCATGTGCTATGCCTTCAATCAAATATCTTATTGGTATATTTATGACTTCCTTGGGGATATCTTATTCATTCCTTTTTGCAACAATTTCGTGTGTACATCCTTCTTTGTGGATTGATATCATCATGATATTCATCTACCTAGAATCTTATACACTTGAGAGAAGTTTCATATCTAATTGATATCCCCTTCTTTCACGTCCACCTTTTCTTTCTTGTATTATTTCTTTGGTGGCTCCGTGAAGGTGTGTGTCTTGAGTGCGGATCTTATATCGTTGCATCTTGATGCACTCTTTTGTGGTGAAGATCATTTTCCTCATGCTTGTCTTGACAAAGCTTGCCATTTAATTGATATCCCTCGTCTTGATGAGGCTTTCTTTTTCTATCTTCACCATGTGTTGTCACAAGCTTGGTTAATATTTCTTTTTTTAGTGAGCTTGTGAATCCATTTGTTTGGTGTGTGTGGGAAGGACATGTCATGCACCTTGTATCTCAACTATTAAAGTCTATGTTGATGCTTAATGCTCATCCTAATATTAGTCTTCTCAAGTGCTTTGCCATGACTGTCGGTGTACTAAGGTAGGGGTACCTCAGTACCCCAACTTGTGCACGGGCAGTTGCAGCTTCCCGCGGCAGGGTTTACCGCGTGCTCACCGGAGACCTTTCTGCTCCTTATTAAGCCATTCAAAAACAAAGTATGCAAGACAGAAAATCGAGACCCCGGCAAGTGGAGCTTGCCGGCAAGGCCGTACCAGGCTCAAGACTGCCCCACTAGCACAAGGCCCTGGCAAGAGGGGCTTGCCAGGAGGACTAGAAGACACGCCTCGGCGCTATACGCGCCCCGGCAAGGGCTCGGGGAGCGGCAAGCTCCCGGGCCCGACAAGATCAAGGCCCCGGCAAGGCGCTTGCCGGGAAGGTTGCGCTGTGTGCCCGCGCTCCAGCTCATCGGCCCACGCGTCGCCCTGGGGCCTATCCAGGGACGCGTGGCGGATGGCTGTGCAGCCTGGGGGACACGGTGGCGCTCCACGGTGGTGGATCCATCGCCGTGGCAGACGGAGACGCAAGGGCGGGAACTTTTGGGGTCGACGGCGACGGGCATTAAATACCCTTGTCCCCCACTGTCAAAGTAGGTATAGACCACTGTTCATGCACTGTAGCTCCACTGTTCCCGCACTGTTACAACTACCACCTCTTTTACGTTTTTACCCCTTTCTCCTACGTTGGCACCTGTCGGTGACCCCTTGCACTATAAAAGGAGGCCCATGCACAACGTGGAGGGGGTTCGGAACCTAGATCACTCTCACGCTCGGTGTAGCTGCTTCTTCAAGCTCCCGAGCACTCCAACTCAATACACAACTAAGCAGGAGTAGGGTTTTACGCGTCTACCGCGGCCCGAACCTGGGTAAAACTGCCCGCGTGCTCGCTACGATCTGCTCTTCGTGCTCCCTCCGCCCTCGTACCGCACAGACAAGGGGCTCCGGTCCCATAGGTGTTCGTGGCGGATAGTTTCCCCCGACATCTTTGGCGCGCCAGGGAGGGGGCGTCGAGGTTGTGCGAACCTGATCCGGCGTTCGCGCGGGCGCATTCTTCATCAACCTCTCCGAATTCGTCAACTTCACCAGCAACAGCTCCATGGCCCCGAAGAAGAAGGCTTCGGAGGTCGGAGGCCCGTCTGTGTCTCACCCGCCGCCACCAGAGCCGACGGTGGGCGGGGGAGACGCCGTCGGAAGGGTGGTCGCCGGTGAGGACATTCACAGCGCCACCAGATCCAAGAACAGGACGGACGACCGGACCTCGGTCTTTGTGGACGCTCCGCGTCCCTCTCAGCACACAACGACCCAGCAGCGCCATGTCACGGGAGGTGGCATCCGTTTGCTGGGCCAAGGCCAAACCGGAGGCTCGCGGGACGCCCCGGACCCTCGTCCGGGCACAAGCAAAGCGAAAGCGCCGGTGCGGGACCCCGCTCCTTCTAACGTCGTTAGAAGTCCGAGCGTATCCCGCTCCTCGCACCGCTCGCCCGCGTTCCCCTCCACTCCGGCAGAAGCGCTTGCAAGAGCGCAACTGCTCCTCGACTTCCCTCCAGCGGCAGACAAAGCCGAAGACTGGAGGGCCACCATCCAGAGCCTGATCGCCTTCGCCAACAACGATTCTCCACAGCAGCCGTCGGCCTCGCGGCCGCGGCAAGCTGAGGAGACGAAGGCCGACGGCGACAAGACCGCCGGGGGTGCGACAAGCGTGCACTCCCCGCCGCAGAAGCAGAAGACGCCGCCCCGCCGGAACAACGCCGACGACGGCTCCACAGCCTCGTCGGACCCGCGGGCCCGTCGGGACCAGCGCCAGGTCCTCGACGACCGGCAACAAGAAGACGCTTGGACAAGAATCGAGCGCCGCCGAGAAGCTCGGCGACAATCAGACCAGAGAGCTGGGAACACTGTCGACGCGCACGCGCCCGGTGAACCAGGCGACTTGCCGTACGCGGCAGGCTGCCCTGCGTTCACCCGCGAGCTGCGGCGCGTCCAGTGGCCCAGCATAAAGAATTTTAAGCCCGACGTACCGGAGAAGTACGACGGCAAGACGCACCCCTCGGAATTCCTCAGCGTCTATACCATCGCAGTGCAAGCTGCCGGGGGGCGCAACGAGAAGATCTTGGCAAACTACTTCCCGCTCGTGCTTAAGCCGAACGTCCGTTCGTGGCTTATGCACTTGCCGGAAGGTTCTATTTCTTCTTGGGCCGACCTTTGCCACCAGTTTGTTGGCGCCTTCACCGGCGGCCACAAACCCCACAGCCAGGAGAGCGATCTCCATATTCTGGCCCAGAAGGAAGGCGAAACCCTGCGCAAGTACATCCAACGCTTCAGCCATGTGTAGCACAACATCCCTGATGTCCACCCTGCCGCGGTTATCAGCGCGTTCCACCAGAACTGCGTAACCGCCGCATGCGTGAAGAAATGGCGATGACCAAGATTCGGGATGTCAGCGAGCTCTATGCTCTGGCTGACAAGTGCGCACGCGCCGAAGAGGGGAGGAGACTCCCCGGGGAGGATGCTGGCGCAGGAGGAAGCGACAGCGACGACGCCGCCCCGGCAAAGAAGAGCCGGCGGCGGAATAACAGAAGGAAGGGCAAGAAAGAGGTGCTTGCCGCCGAGAAGTCCGGCAAGGAGGCCCCCGGCAAGCAAACGCAGGCTGGCGGCTCCGGCAAGGAGCCTGCCCCTGTAGCGGCGGCCGACAAGCCGGGCAGCTCCGACAAGCAATACTGTAAGATCCACCGCACCAAGGGTCACGATCTCTCCAACTGCAAGCGCGTCGAGTACCTCGTCGAGCAGCAGAAGGCTGAGTACGAGAGGCGCGACAAGGAGAAGGCCCAAGGTGGCGGGGAAGAGACGAGCAAGAAGCGGCCGTTCAACGGCCGGGGAGGACGCCGCGGCAAGGCCAAGCAGCGGCAAGGAGATCGACCTCCCCGGGGCCGCGACAAGGACGAAGAGGACGATGACGAAGACATGGAGGACGAAGATAACAGCGAGCAGGAGTTCCAGAAGGCCACGGAGGTCCTGTGCATCGACGGTGGCGCCTCTCTGCACACCTCCCACCGCCAACTAAAGCAGTGGGTGCGTGAGGTGAATGCAGCGGAGCCGCCCGTGGAGTCGCGCAGGCTCCTCAAATGGTCCAGCACGCCCATCGTTTTTGATCTTGAGGATCACCCTGACCGCACCACTGCGGTCGGGTGCTTGCCGATGCTGGTTTCTCCCACCATCCGGAACCTCAAGGTCACCAAAATGTTGGTTGACGGCGGGGCCGGGCTGAACTTGATCTCCTCTGCTGTGATCAAGAAACTCCAGATTCCAGATGGCGAGCTCGAAGAGACCGGTTCTTTCCAAGGAATCAACCCGGGAAGGAGCAAGCCCAAGGGAAAGATCACTCTGCCGGTGACCTTTGGCGGGGAGCTCAACTTCAGAACTGAGCGCATCACTTTCGACGTCGCCGATATTCCGTTGCCCTACAATGGAATACTCGGCCGTCCTGCCCTCGCCAAGTTCATGGCAGCTTCCCATTATGCCTATAACGTACTCAAGATGCCGGGGCCGATAAGCGTCATCACTGTCCACAGCGACAAGAAGGATGCGCTTGTCTGCGCCGACAAGATCTACCGGGATGCGGCAGCTGCGGCCGAGAAGGATACTCTTGCCGCTGAAGCTCCCGGGGGGAAGAAGACGAAGACCAAGTCCGGCAAGTGCTCTGGGACCCACTCCGGCAACCGCACCTCTTCGGAGTGCTGCGCTGCCGTCGAGGACGTTCCATCGAGCTCCACCGGCAAGAGTAAGAAAGGGATGGCCGCTCCTCCGGCAACCAAGAAAGTGTCCGCCAAGGAGGACGGCACTGGTGGTACCTTTACCATCAGTGCCACCCTCGACAGCAAATAGGAAAGCGCACTCGTTGCCTTCCTGCGGGCGAATGTCGATGTGTTTGCCTGGCAACCATCTGACATCCCCGGTGTTCCCAGGAAGGTAATTGAGCACAAGCTTGCTGTTTGTCCTCACGCGCGGCCCATCAAGCAAAAAGTGAGGAAGCAAGCCGTGGAGCGCCAAGAGTTCATCAACGAAGAAATCAAGAAGCTAGAGGCAGCAGGCCTAGTTAGAGGTGTGATCCATCCGACGTGGTTGGCAAACCCAGTCGTCGTGCGCAAGGCCAATGGGAAGTGGAGACTGTGTATAGACTTCACCGATGTGAATAAAGCATGTCCCAAGGATCCATTCCCTTTGCCGCGCATTGACCAGATCGTTGACTCCACTGCCGGATGTGAGCTACTCTATTTTCTTGATGCATACTCAGGCTATCATCAGATTTTCATGGACAAGGAGGATGAAGAGAAGACTGCATTTATCACCCCGTGTGGCACTTATTGCTTCATACGCATGCCATTTGGGTTGAAGAATGCAGGCTCAACCTTTGCAAGGGTAGTGTACACTGCTTTTGAGCCACAGATCCACAGAAATGTAGAGGCTTACATGCATGACATCGTGGTGAAGAGCAAGAGCAAGGATACCCTGATCCAAGATTTGGAGGAGACGTTTCAGAACCTGCGCAGAATACAGCTCAAGTTGAACCCCGAGAAGTGCGTCTTTGGAGTCCCTTCCGGCAAGCTTCTCGGGTTCTTTGTGTCACAGAGGGGGATTGAAGCCAACCCCGACAAGATTAAAGCCATTGAGCAGATAGAGGCCCCAAAGCGCGTCAAGGATGTCAGGAGGCTTGCAGGTTGTGTGGCTGCCCTCAGTAGGTTCATTTCAAAATCTGCAGAACGCGCCCTACCTTTCTTCAAAATCTTGAAGAAGGCAGGTCCCATGAAGTGGACTCCGGAAGCGGAGGCGGCGCTGCAGGATTTGAAACGGTACCTGTCCTCCACTCCAATACTTGTCGCACCTAGACCACAGGAAAAGTTGTTGCTATACCTAGCGGCAACCAACCAGGTGGTTAGTGCTGCGTTAGTAGCGGAGAGGGGGACCGACGAGGAGTCAGCACCACCGGCAAGCGAATCCAGCGACAAGCAGGGGGCTGCTCCGGCAAGCTCTGGCCCCGACAAGGATAACTCTGCGCAGGAACAGGATGAGGTGCGGAAGAAGATGGTGCAGCGCCCAGTGTATTTTGTAAGTTCCCTTCTCCAGGGGGCTAGGTCAAGGTACTCTGGTGTGCAAAAGTTGCTTTTCGGCCTCCTCATGGCCTCGAGAAAGCTGCGCCATTACTTCCAAGCCCATGAGATAACAGTGGTCACTCGCTTTCCGCTGAAGAGGATATTGCACAACCCAGAAGCAACAGGCAGGATCGTTGAGTGGGCACTGGAGTTGTCAAGCTTTGGACTCAAGTTTGAAAGTACTTCAACCATACAGAGCCGAGCTTTGGCAGAATTCATAGCTGAGTGGACCCCAACGCCCGATGAAGAAGTTCAAGAAACAAGTACACCCGTACAAGAAGCGACAAGTGAATGGGTAATGTATTTTGACGGTGCCTTCTCGCTGCAAGGCGCCGGTGCTGGCGTGGTACTCATCGCGCCCACCGGAGAGCACCTCAAATACGTTATCCAGATGCACTTTCCCAGGGAGCAAGCGACAAACAACACTGCTGAATATGAAGGCTTGCTTGCCGGCCTCAGGATTGCGGCCGAACTTGGGATCAGGAAGCTGATTGTGCGGGGAGATTCTCAGTTGGTGGTCCGACAAGTTAACAAGAGCTATCAGAGCCCTTTGATAGAAGCTTATGTCGATGAAGTAAGGAAGCTTGAGGAGCACTTTGAAGGTCTGCAGATGGAGCACGTTCCGAGAGCTCAAAATGAAGTTGCAGATGGCCTTTCAAAGTGTGCTTCGATGAAGTTACCTGTGGAACCAGGAACCTTCTTGCTCAAGCTGACTCAACCATCCGTCACACCATCAATTGGGCAGCCCAAGAAGAGAAAGTTGGTCTCCGGCGACTACTTGCCGGCGGATCTTCCTGAAACCGCCAACAAGGTCCCCAAGATCAACAACCACAACGCTGAGGAACAGTTTGCTCCTGCAGATCCTCGGGTCTGTACAGTTGAAGCAAGTGTTCCCGACAAGCCTCGCCCCGGCGAGCTTGCCGGGGGACCATCAGCTCCGGCAGGACCAGAGGTCCTTGCCGTAGAAGCTGAGGTTCCCGCAGCGGCCCTCGAGCCTTTAGTCCTTGCCGCCGAGCCCCGGGCTCCGGCATGGGCACAGCAAATTGTCCGTTTCCTTCAAACTGGAGAACTTCCCGACGACCCAGAAGAAATAGAGAAGATAACCAGGCAGTCAAGTATGTACCAGTTCGTGGATAACGAGCTGTACAGAAGAAGGCTCAATGGTGTCAGATTGAAGTGTATCTCCAGGGAAGACGGACAGAAGCTGTTGGCGGAAATACACGGAGGCATATGCGGCCACCACATTGGCGCAAGGGCGCTTGCCGGGAAAGCTTTCCGGCAAGGGTTCTTTTGGCAAGAAGCCCTCCAAGATGCAACTGCGCTAGTAACCAAGTGTGAAGCGTGCCAGTTCCATGCAAAGCAGATTCATCAGCCAGCTCAAGCTCTCCAAACAATCCCTTTGTCCTGGCCCTTCTCGGTCTGGGGGCTCGATATCCTCGGCCCCTTCCCCCGAGCCGTCGGGGGCTTTGAGTACTTGTACGTTGCAATCGACAAGTTCACAAAGTGGCCAGAAGTGGAGCCGGTGAGGAAAGTGACAGCACAGTCAGCAGTCAGGTTCTTCAGGTCAATTGTTTGCCGTTTCGGGATCCCTAACAGGATCATCACCGACAACGGTACGCAATTCACTAGTTGCACCTTCATGCAGTACGTCCAAGACCTTGGCGCCAAGGTCTGTTTCGCTTCTGTTGCTCACCCGAGGAGCAACGGTCAAGCGGAGAGGGCCAATGCTGAAGTGCTGCGCGGACTCAAGACAAGGACCTTTGACAGGCTGCGCAAGTGCGGAAGAAATTGGATAGAGGAGCTACCGGCGGCTCTTTGGTCAATCAGAATGACACCAAGTCGAGCCACCGGACAGACACCCTTTGCTCTAGTCTATGGAGCAGAGGCAGTTCTCCCCACGGAACTCGTATACGGATCTCCTCGAGTGCTCGCTTATGATGAGCTCGAGCAAGAGCAACTGCGGCAAGATGACGCGTTGCTCCTCGAGGAGGGACGTCTCCAGGCTGCTGTACGAGCTGCTCGATACCAGCAAGCCTTGCGTCGCTATCATAGCCGCAAGGTCAAGGCCAGGAGTCTCGAGGAAGGCGACCTTGTTCTTCGGCGTGTTCAGTCCGCCAAGAATTCCAACAAGTTGACGCCGAAGTGGGAAGGCCCTTATCGGGTGAGACAAGTTACGAGGCCCGGCGCTGTCCGCCTCGAGACCAAAGAGGGCTTACCGGTGAGCAACTCCTGGAACATAGAGCATCTTCGCAAGTTTCACCCCTAAGGCGCGGTTGCCGTGATCCGTTCCGGCAACCACCTTTTGTACAAGCTTTGCCGCTGTTGCGTGTAACCCTTTGTACAAAGCCGGGCGCAGACCCCGTGCATCAGTAAAGTTTCTTTTGTGTTTTGCGCTGATTGCCTTTTGCATGCTTTCCTTCGCTATTCGCATGTTTTGTTTGGCATTTGGTGCAACACTCAAGTATCCGGTAAGCATTAGCACGCCGAAAGGCCATGTACCTGTTTCCCTCTTCTTTTCCTTTGCCTCTTAAGCAGAAGGAACGTTCCTCGCGCACAAGTTTGCCGGGGGGAAGGAGGTGGAGGAGGAACCAAGTGCTGTTCAAGAAAGAGAAGCCTGTGCTGTTCAAGAAAGAGAAGCCTTACCGGAAAGCAAGCAATATATGAAAGCTAAGTTGTTAGAATTCGACCAGTTCAAATTTTAAATTTTAGTTGTCTTCCTTGAACAATCACACTTTGTATGGAAAACCTGTGCGCGGAGGAACCTACCCGTAGCTTGCCGCACCCTTATCTTGTTTCCGAGTTCGCTCAACGATTTAAGTGAGCTGCGACAAGTGTCGCGCCCTTGCTTCGTTTCCGAGTACGCTCAGCAAGCTAAGTGCGTTGCGACTAGCCGCGGCGAGGTTGCTTGCCGGTAAGACCTTGGCCAGCAGGCTGTTCAGAGTCCAGCACTCAGCGCTCGCGGCAAAGGTCCCTTGCCGGCAAGCTCCCCGGGAGCGTAGGGTGAAAAACATACAAAGTCAAAGATCAAGACAAGGAAGATAACATTGCACTGATTGATCAAAATAAGGTAAATATCTTACAAAGGATAACTTGTCACAATGGACTAATGAGTTCGTGGCATCATGTGCAGCAACAAAAAAAAAAGATAAAGATAATGGAGGCCTAATCTACGCGGTCACCCTCCTTCCTGGAGATCTTGGCCACCTTGGCAATGATGTGGGCGACCTGCTCCTTCAGAGCCTCCGTGTTCGCATCGGCCGGCAAGCTGCGAAGAACGTTGGTGAGGTTGATGCCCGGATTGCGGTACACGATCTTCGTCATCACGCGCTCCAGAGTTCCCGCGCAGAGCAGGCGCGACTCCTCGGCCAGCTGCGCGGGGATTTGATTCCGGAGACCTGCAAGGGCCGGCGCGATCCCTCTGAAGAAGAGGCTGAGCTTGGCGCTGTGCGGGAGATCCGGATCCGGGGAGTAGATGAGATGTTCAACTTTCAGCGCCAGCAGCTCCTGGTCGATGTTGGACGCAGAAGATACCAAGTCTTCGGTCCATACCTCAATGGTATGGCGGAAGAGCTCGGACGCTTTGTTGACGCTGTCCACCAAGGTCCGCTCCTTGCGGAGCTCCTCCTTCAGCTTGGTCTCCCGAGCCCGGGCAGCGTCGAGTGAATCCTTCAGTGTATTGACCTTCAACTCCAAGTCCTTGATGGAGTCATTGGCGGCCTTCAACTCGTCGCCCCTCTTAGAAAGACGCACCTGGATTCTGAATTGGTGTGGGCGTCCTTCTCGCGCTCTATGATGAGCGCGGCAACCTTCTCCGCGCTCACCTTCAGCGACTTCTCCAGCTGTGCGACCTTGGCGGCGAGCTCCTTCTTGGCGGTCTCCGCGGCAACCGCGGCGGCTTTCGCCTCCTTCAGTTCCCCGCCAAGGGCCTCCTCGCGAGCGGCAAGGTCCTCCTCATGGGAGTCGAGTTGGACCTTCCGCTAGGCGAGTTCTCCTTCTCGCCGGGACAGCTCCACCCCGGCGAGCCGCTGCTGCTCCTCAGCCTCAGCCTTCTCCAACACCCACTCCTGGTACTCGCCGGCGAGCCGCTCGCGCTCCTCCGCCACCTCGCGGAGGGCCGCCTGGTTGGCGGCGCTGAGCTCCGCCGCGCGCTTCTCCATCTCCGCGGCGGCCTTGGCGGCAAGGGCTTCCCGGGAAGCGAGCTTCGCCTGCCTGGCCCGGTAAAGGGCCAGGAGCTGGTGGAGCAGCTTCTCCTCCCCGGGCCCTTCGCTCCCGCCGGGCGCCTCAACGATCTTCAGACCTGCGGAGGCAAGGACTTCCCCGTCAAACGCCTCGCCCTCCGCGGGAGCTCGCGACGAAGACCCCCAAGGCATCTGGATGAAGACGCCGTTGGGGGCCTCAAGGTAGTAGCCCTGCTCCTTGTCGGCGGAGGGGTCGGCGGCCGGCGCAGCACTTGATGCTCCCGCCGCCTCCGGGTCGGCGGTGCGGCCGCCGTCCCCCTCCCCGGCCGCTGCGTCCGCAGCCGGAGCGGTCTCCTGCGCGGCCGGCTCGGCAGCCCTCGCCGTGTCCTCGGCGACAGGGGCATCGCCGCCGCCGCCCTGCGCGCCCTCCTCATCCTCAATGTTGATGACCTCCGTCTCCATCGGCTCGGGAGGAGGAGGAGGATCTAAGAAGAAGAAGAAAAAGAAGTTCAAGTTCAAGCAAATATCCAAAAAGAGACGAGGCCAAGAAGATAGACTACAAAACATACCTTGGCGGACGTCCTCAGCGGCGGGCTCCCTCGCCGGGGAGCTTTGCCTTGGAGGAGTGGCCGCCCTCGCCGGGCTGCTCGCCCTTGGCGGGGTACTCTGCCTTGGCGGAGTACCCGCCCTTGGCGGAGCGCTCTCCCTTGCCGGAGTGTTCGGCCTTGGCGGGGACGGCGGGGCCTGCGGCTCCTCGATGACGGTCTCCGGGCGCTCCTGGCGCTGCGGCTCCACCTCTGCACAAGAAAAGACAAGAAACGTCAAGATGATGAAAGAAGACAAAATCCCTAAGCGCGCCCCGGCAAGCGAAAGAATAAGACCCCAGACTTACGCTGGGGGCTGCGCTGGGGGCTGCTCCTCGGAGCAGCGCTCGGGTCCAGCAGGCTCGGCTCCGGCGCGCCTCCTGTTGCCGCGGCGGCTGAGTCTTCCGCGACCTCAACCACAGGCGCCTTGGCCTTCTTCGCCGCGCGCTGAACCAAGGTCCTGAAATCAAAGCAACAAACAAAGTCAGCATCAACGACAATCAAGACAAAACTCGAGAAGGTGTAAGATCCTGGATCCTTACTCCTGATCCTCCTCGTCGTCCTCGCTCAAGGCGGAGAAGTCGTACTCCACCGTGGGCGCGTCGGCGCGAGGAGCGGAAGACGAAGATTCCCTCGCGCGCTTGGTAGTCCCTGGGGCTGGGGGCTGCGAAGACCCAGCCCCTGTGGTAGCCGGCGCCCGAGGAGCGGGCGGAGCCGTTGCTCCGCTCCGAGAAGACCCCTGTCGGCTCGACGCCGGCCTGCGAGGCGCCTCCGTCGTGGCCCGCGCGCGGGCCGCCTCTGCTGTGGCTGATGCGCCGGTTGCCCCCGGCGCAGCTTGGCTCCCCCGGGGAGCTGCCCGGCGAGCTGGTTGTTGCCGGGGCGCTTGCGCCCTCTCTCCCGTCGCCGTCTTGCGGAGACGCTTCGGTGGAGACTGCCTTGGGCTTGCCGGGGGCGGGGAGCTCTCCGACGAGGAGAGGTCGTCGGCGTAGAGCTCCGTAGATCCGCCGGAGTCCTCGGCCTCCTCCTCCTCCTCTTCCCCGGCCGGCTCACTGGGCCCAGCGCCCTGCGCTGCGGCCTCTTTTCCCTTGGCGCCTCCGCTCCCTCCGGCGCCTCCGCTCCTCGCGGCGCCTCTGTTCCCTCCGGCGGCACCCTCCATTGCCGCGGCCTCGGCCACGATCCCGTGGATCCCGGAGTGCCTCAGAGAGGGGACCCCGGCTAGCGCGTCGGGAGGGAGCTGCAGGAGTCTGCGGATCTCCGCCTCTTCCGCCTGGCTGGATGCATCCGCAGCCTCCGCCTCAGCAGGCGTGTACCCGAAATCTCCTGCCGCTGCAGCCGCAGCGGCCTCTTCAGCCCGAGAAGCTATGTAGGCAAGCTCCTGCTCGGTGGTGTCCCGCGTGTCCTCCTTGAGGTCGTCCTTGTTCTTCGCCACCTCCGCGAGGTTGTCGAAGAAGGTGAGGACGTCGATGGGCTTGGGCGCGATCCACGTGCGGTCCACGCCATGTGAATCGCATGCGGGCATCATGGCGAGGAGACGGTCCCGGACTGTGCTGTTGCAGAGCGGCACCACTCCCCGGGGAGCTCGGAACCACTCAGGGTGTGCCGGGTCGTACTTGAAGAGTTCCCGGACCATCCCCTTCAGCTCCAGCGTCGTGAAATTGAAATTGAGCCCGGGGCGCAGCCTCATTATATCCGCCGGGCCGCCGTACTCCCAGGCCGGCCTCTTCCTGTCTTGGAGAGGGGCGATGCGGCGGCGAAGGAAGTCTGCGCCCACCTCTGCGACGGACAGCTTGGCGGTCCGAAGACGAAGAATCCGGACGAGGGCGACGTCGAGCTTGACGTCGTCCGAGTCCAGCTCGCTCCAATCCCTGCCGCGCACGATGGGTGTTGTGCGCGGCGCGGTGAAGGGCTGCGGTGCGTCCTCAACGATCCAACACCACTCCGCACGCCACTCCTCCCACTTGCCGCGGAGCTCCCCCGGCAAGTAGGACCCCTTCTTATTCAGACGGAAAACCCAAGAGATTCCTCCGGAGAGGGGGGCGTCGGCCTCTGCTCTAGGAGTGAAAAAGTGCCTAAACAACGCTACGTTGGGCTGTATCCCTATGAAGTTTTCGCACATGTGTGCGAAAACCGCCATGGTGAGGATGGCGTTGGGGGTGAAGTCAAGGAGGTGGAGGCCGTAGGTGTGCATGACATCACAGAAGAAATTTGAGAAAGGAGGGCAAAGACCGCAGTGAAAGAAAGCTGCGAAGAAGTAGTACCCGCCGGGGTAGCTGTCCTTGGCGACGGCCGGATACGCTCGCGTGCGGGGGTGCGCCTTGGTTTCCTTGGCCCAGAACAAGTAGTACTTGTTCCAGAGCTCCCGCGCGCCGAGCCTCGGCGGGAAGACGAGATGCTGCTTCCGATACGCGGCGAGTTTCGCCGCTTGCTCCGACTTCTCCCTCTTGGCCTTCTCCGCCTTCGCCTTGTCGGTCTTCGGGGCCATGGCGGACGCGGCGGAAGAAGAGGGACGAAGAACTCAGCGACGCCGGAGATGCAGACGGCGGCGGCGGAGGTGTGGAAGCGGAGCGCAAGAGGGATCTCTGGAGGAAGAAGGAGAAGCAATGAAAGCGCAAGGAGGGGAACCGCACCTGCTTCCTCTGCTTTTATGGGGGAGTGGGGGGCGTTTCGCCCTTTCCATTAAGAGATCGTGGGCACGTCCCATCCCACGACGCCGCAATCGACGCGTGCCGTTACGGGGAGATGCGGCGGATACGGAAGTGGATTCGGCGCGCCGCGGGCTGCGTGTGCCCGTGCACTGTTTTGGGCCTGGCCCAACAGCGCTCGGCACCGTGTGTGGCCCAGGCCCGGGGGCTCCTGTCGGTGTACTAAGGTAGGGGTACCTCAGTACCCCAACTTGTGCACGGGCAGTTGCAGCTTCCCGCGGCAGGGTTTACCGCGTGCTCGCCGGAGACCTTTCTGCTCCTTATTAAGCCATTCAAAAACAAAGTATGCAAGACAGAAAATCGAGACCCCGGCAAGTGGAGCTTGCCGGGAAGGCCGTACCAGGCTCAAGACTGCCCCACTAGCACAAGGCCCTGGCAAGAGGGGCTTGCCAGGAGGACTAGAAGACACGCCTCGGCGCTATACGTGCCCCGGCAAGGGCTCGGGGAGCGGCAAGCTCCCGGGCCCGACAAGATCAAGGCCCCGGCAAGGCGCTTGCCGGGAAGGTTGCGCTGTGTGCCCGCGCTCCAGCTCATCGGCCCACGCGTCGCCCTGGGGCCTATCCAGGGACGCGTGGCGGATGGCTGTGCAGCCTGGGGGACACGGTGGCGCTCCACGGTGGTGGATCCATCGCCGTGGCAGACGGAGACGCAAGGGCGGGAACTTTTGGGGTCGACGGCGACGGGCATTAAATACCCTTGTCCCCCACTGTCAAAGTAGGTATAGACCACTGTTCATGCACTGTAGCTCCACTGTTCCCGCACTGTTACAACTACCACCTCTTTTACGTTTTTACCCCTTTCTCCTACGTTGGCACCTGTCGGTGACCCCTTGCACTATAAAAGGAGGCCCATGCACAACATGGAGGGGGTTCGGAACCTAGATCACTCTCACGCTCGGTGTAGCTGCTTCTTCAAGCTCCCGAGCACTCCAACTCAATACACAACTAGGCAGGAGTAGGGTTTTACGCGTCTACCGCGGCCCGAACCTGGGTAAAACTGCCCGCGTGCTCGCTACGATCTGCTCTTCGTGCTCCCTCCGCCCTCGTACCGCACAGACAAGGGGCTCCGGTCCCATAGGTGTTCGTGGCGGACAGTTTCCCCCGACAATGACTCACACACATCTTTTTTGTTGAGCCTATTTCCAAGTTGCTTCTTTTATATATTGCTCAACCATTTGGTTGTTGCAAGTGCTAGGCTTTGTTCCCTACATGCTCACTTGCACTTGTTGTGAGTTTCTAATGATTTTGGGGGAGTGATGATCCTATTTTGTGCACTTGGTATCCTATTGCTAATAATCTAAGGAGTGCACAAATCACGGGGAGCTTCACTAGTGTCTTTTAGAATGCTCCATTGGTCTCTTGCACTTGTCGTGAGGTTCTATTGATCTTGGGGGAGTGACGATCCTATTTTGTGCTTGTTGTATCCAACTACAAAACTAAATTGTGCACAAAACATGGGGAGCTTCTCTAGTTTCTCTAGGACACTTCTTTGCTCATATCATAATATCTTTTATTCATGTGGCTCATATGATCACTGGTCTAGTTGGTTCAATTGGTATCTTTTGATAGCTTACTTCAATTGGTATCCTTTGATTGTTTGATTGCGTGTCTCTCTCTTTGTTATGTCTTTGTGGCATAACATTCTTTTGCAATCTTTGGGCCTCAATATAGTTTGTCTTCCTCCAAGCATTTACCGTTGGATATGTGTATTGCATTCCACTCTCTAGTTGAGAAATACACAATTTATGGAGGAACGCAAGTTATATTGGCCATCTAAGCCTTTCACCCATTTTTGCAATTGATGCCAATGGGGGAGAAGTTTTAGAGAGTTTTGTGGAGAAGTTTAGAGAGTCATCTCTTCTTGCTTTGGTTTTGTTCCTAAGCTTTTGCATCTCATGTGCATACATTAGTGTTGCATGGACTGGTGATGCATAACTCCTTATATAAACTCTCTTGAAAGTGATTATCATCAATTACCAAAATGGGGGAGATTGAAAGAACATGCGGTGCCCCCATGTTTGGTTTTGGTAATTGATGCAAATCTCTATGGACTAATGGTTTCCTTGAGTTATATTTGAAGGGTTTGTCCATGGGCTTTTCTTGGAGTCCAAGTGTTGGTTTCAAGGAGAGTTTGTGATGACCAAGGTGCTAGTAAGGAATTATCCAAAGATTGGTCTTGTGAGTGTTGAGCTTATTGCAAGCATATCTTGAAGAAGAAGAGTGTGTGATCATTCATGTTTACCTTCAAGACATGATCCAAATGAAGAGAGTTGGAAAGATTCAAGGTTGATCAAGACTAAGTACAGAGAGTGTTTCAAGTTGATCAACACACAAAGCGTAGAAGGTGTACCGAGAGGGATCAAGCGATCCCATGGTATGGTAAGCATTATCAATTACGCTTAGTGTACTAACCCATGGTATTTGTGAGAGTTATATGTGGGGTTAGGTTATCTTCCATGGGCTTGCATTAAGAGGAAGATCACATACAACCCATGGAGGATGACATCAAATCAAGGTTGTGGTGTGGAAGTTCAAGTGATGCATCACGAGGAGATCAAGTGCTTGAAGCTTGCCGTCCATTGTGGTGACAATGGACTTGTGAAGATATGCCGAAGAGTGGCTCACCCATAGTGGAGTACAAGGGAGAAATCCACTAGTCTTCACCGAGCCAACAAAATCAAGAAAGGTGGTCCAACTTGAGGAAGTCAAGATCGTCTACATCTAGCTCAAGTGGACTTTATGCAAGGCAAAGGTTTGCCCTTGATAAGTTCTCTATTTTACCGGTCTCATGGTGGTAGTTTGGAGATCGGGTTATAGGATCGATTGCCGTACTATCAAGGGGGGCTCTCAAGTGAGTAGCTTGATCATATCATTCATAGAGAGCTCAAACCATTGCATGCTTGCATCATATTTCTTGGTTCTTCTTTGGTTTTCTTCCTGTGAGATTTGGAGCTTATTGTCATCTTCTTGACAAGCTTGAGTTCATCGGAAACGGAGTTCACATGCTTCTTCTATTGCGTTTTCGGTGTTGGAGGTTTTACCGGTCTCTTTCAAGGAAGGGTTCTCACCATTTTCTTATGGGACTTTTCTCATTTTCTTCTTATTGTTATTTCTATCAAGATTGTGTTAGGCCATGTCATTAGCTTTCCAACAAACTTGGTTTCGTTGAATTCGGAGTCCGCTTGCAAAAGTTATGTCAGTTTTGGTGTCCCCAGAAGGGCTTTAGCGGTACTACCGCAAATTGGAGCGGTACTACCGCTTAGAGGGGATCTTATTTTTTACTTCCGTGGCTACTTCCACTCCGGACCAAAAACTCGTCACAAGTCCAGCGGTGGTAGGCACGGATGTAATTTTTTAGTACCGCTCTCAAGCAGTAGTACCGCTACCCTTAGCAGTAGTACCCCTACCCCTAGCGGTAGTACCGTGAGGTCAAGCGGTACTACCGCTCCGATGGTTCTTCTGGCCTTTTTGCCTCCTCGCTGTTGTGTTTCAAAGGGCTACTACCGCCCTAGCGGCAGTACCGCTCCTTGGAGCGGTAGTACCGCTCGGTGCGGGCTGTGAGCATAACGGTTGGATTTTTTTCCCACCTATAAAAGGGGGTCTTCTTCCCCAATGAACCTTATCTCTTGAGCTCGTGTTCTTCCCCCATTGTTGACCTTCTTCGAGCTTGCTATCTCTCAATCCCTCCATGGATTCTTGCTAGTTTTGGGGGGAAAAGAGAGAGGATATCTAGATCCACATTTCCACCAATCACTTTCTCCTCTAGGTGAGGGGAACCCCTTGGATCTAGATCTTGGAGTTCTTGGTGTTCTCCTTCTTGTTCTTCTGCTCATTTCCCTCCCTAGCATTAGTTGCTTCGGTGGGATTTGGGCACTTCGTGTGCCCTTGCCATTGCATTTGGTGCATCGGTTTGAGTTCTCCACGGTGATACGTGGAAGTCACAAGTTGAGACACTTATTACTCTTGGGTGCTTGGTACCCTTGAGTTTGTTCCTCTTGGGTGCTTGGGCGCCCTAGATGGTTGAGGTCACCGCGGAGCCATATTCCATGGTGGTGAAGCTTCGTGGTGTTGTTGGGAGACTCCAATTAAGTTGTGGAGGTAGCCCCAACGTTGGTGGTGTTCGGAGCACAATCATTGTGGTGTAAAGCTCCGGGCCAGCGTCGGGGTCTCCAATTAGGTTGTGGAGATTGCCCCGAGCAATTTGTACGAGTTCGGTGACCGCCCCCAAGGGTTGCCATTTGTACGGGTTCGGTGACCGCCCTCAAGGGTCCCTTAGTGGAATCACGACATCTTAAATTGTGCGAGGGCGTGAGGAGATTACGGTGGCCCTAGTGGCTTCTTGGGGAGCATCGTTCCTCCACACCACTCCAAACGGAGATTAGCATTCGCAAGGGTGTGAACTTCGGTATACATCGTCGTCTCCGCGTGCCTCGGTTATCTCTTACCCGAGCCCTTTGCTTATGCACTATACTTTGTGATAGATATATTGTTTCTTGTCATATATCTTGCTATCACCTAGTTGTTTATCTTGCTTAGCATAAGTTGTTGGTGCACATAGGTGAGCCTAGTTGTTGTAGGTTTTGTGCTTGACAAATTAACCACTAGGTTTATTCTGCATTTGTTCAAGCCTAAACCGTAATTATTTTAAAGCGCCTATTGACCCCTCCCCCTCTAGGAGACATCCATGATCTTTCACTATCTCAATTAGGCCCAGTAGCATCATCTGGGCCGTCCAATATAATTCCAGCCCGTTTTAACTTCCGGCCCATGTATGGCCCATGACGTCTTTTAGCCTATGATACGTCGACACATGGCACGGCCCAACAAAGGCTCATATAGGTTAAAAAGGCCGACCCAGACAAAGGGCCCGTAGTACTTACTCAGGTACTAGTGGGCCAGCCCAATAACGGCCTGCTTAATAAAGGACCATTTACGGCCCGAAGCGAGATCTGGCCCGTTAATTGTTCGCCGAATATTTGGCCCATTTACGGCCCGAAGCCAGATCTGACCCGTTAATTGTTCGCCGAATATTTGGGCCCAATTACAGCCCAGTGACTTTCGGCCTATTAGAGGCCCGATGTAGGCATGGGCCCATTTTAGCCTGGTGTGACTTTCGGCCTGAGAATGGCCCTGCTGCCCATGGGCCATATATGGTCCGACAGGTTATCGGGCCCACTAACGACCCGTGATAAAGGTGTCAACAGTTAAGCCCAACATGACTTTGGGCCTGTTAAGGCCTGTCACATAATCGGCCCGTTGATGTCCGTACTAAGCTTTCGGCCTTTTAAAGGCCCATGATATCAGTGGGCCAACTAAGGCCCGAGATATGTTTCGGCCTGGAAACTGCTCGTGATATAACTGGGCCCAAAAAGGCCTCGTCTACATTTCAGCCTGCTGAAGGCCCGTCGACGACTAGTGAAAATTGAGGCCCAATATGCATTTGAGCCTGCTAAAGGCCCATGGTTTCATCAGGGCCGTAACAGGGCAGTACAATATTCAGCCTATTAATGGCCCGACGCATCCTGGTCCAAACTAAGCGCTGGGTCCACAAAAGGCCTAGCTAAAATATAGGCCGGTGTAAGTTGTGGGCCTCGTGCAAAGTGTGAAGGCCCCAATGATTCGGGCCCAAGAAAGATGCAGGCCGGCCCAATTGTGGCCCGCTAAACACCAGGCCCGTTGGAGGCGAATGTTTCGGCCGGTCGACTACATATGATTTTTTTTCAAACAGCGAATGATGGCAGTAACTAGTAAGAATTAAGAACAAACCTACTCTATACAATAAAGAAATTACGGCATAGTAACTAAGAATAAACCTACACTCTACAATAAAGGATTTATGGTATATTACATCCACTAGGCATCGAAGTTCGCCACCAGTGATCATAACGCGCAACGAAGAAGCAGATTACAAAAACTAGGCACCATTGCAACGTAACAAAATAATACTGAACCGAGACCACTTCCAAGACAGTTCAAGAAAGGTTAGCCTTGCGCGGGAACTGCTGCGCAAGCTGCTGAGCAAGGCTGTGAGACCGGCCTAGCATGTCGGTCATAGCTTCCAGGTGTAGATGTTTAGCGATGAGGTTCTCATTGACGTTCTCCGCAATCTTTCTTAGAGATAGGACTTCGAGTCGAAGTTGAGTTGCAGAATGCCTTTCTGCTAGAACTTGGGACTGAAGAAGTCAAACTGATTCAGACAACGAATTTTGTGAGCTTGTGTGACTGCTAGTCTCGTGTAACTTGAACACTGCGTCAAGACAAGACTTTGGGGTTGTCTCGCTATCTTCACGATGTTTTGCCTTGTTTGCTGCAATATATGTTTGGTTTGTCTCACAGCCTTCAACAGACTTGTGCATGCCATCAGGCATATCTCCTTGAAATAAAGCAGAGAGATGACATGTTTTGCACGTGTATAAACAAAGATGATAACTGTGCTGTCAATTCCATCCAATTTCAAATTAGAAAATAAAGAGTAAGTTCAAAATATCAATAGCGTAATTTGGAAGTGTTCATAATGCGGGGAGCTTCACCACACTACAGGATTACCATGTCAACATAACAAGCATAGATGAAGGGCAAAGAAAATAATTGTATCTATTTTGGTTAATGTGCATGGCATGTTGTTCATATCATCAGCCACATCAGTAAGATAAAACAAGAGATGACAAGGTGCAAACATGGGCTGCTTCACCACACACTGGATTATAGATCCACAAAAACAAGCATACATATAGAGAGTATTGAGTAATGTGCATGGTATGAATAAGGAATTAGGTTTTACAAGTAAAACTTAGAACTTACGGTTCTTGCGAACATGCATTTTGGTAGAAACAGCAAACTAAATAGCAGTAAACGATGGGGAGTATGAGCAAATTAAACAGCAGTTGAGAATAAAGGCTTTAGAAGGACTGACTTACATTAACAGTTAGCACCAGCTTTATAACGCCCTTCTCCATGTCAAGGGAAGGATAACTCAAGAATTTCAGCACAAAATCTTCTTCATAAGCACTGCCTGTACTCTATATTTTGTAGAGAGTAATTATAGATATGATAATACTGGAAGGGGTAGAGGATAATGAAGATAAGATGCAGATTGATGCTACATAATCAACTACCAATCCCTGGAAGTACAAGCATTACAGGAAAAAATGTACTGACAAGAGCAATGGGCTACACTTCTGCACTGGCATTGTCTGTTTTATCTAATTTTTGGTAAGATTAAATATAGATCTGATCTTTTTTAGTAAATAGTGGGCGAGGGAGATAAGATGCAGAATGCTACACAATGAACCAACCCCTCTTCCCATAATACAAGAGTGTTTTGAACAATGGTGTACTATACAAAACGTTCTTATATTATGGGATGGAGGGATTAGCTGTTAATGTAAGTACTGTGATAGACGATGTACAGTCCTTACAAGAGGACTACAGAGCTAAACCTCTTCAAAAGCATTGGGTTGATTCTAAATTTATGTAAGAGTCCATACATATCTTATAATGTCAACCAAATGGACGATAACGAGGCTAACATGTGCAGTGATGCTACATAATCAAACAACTATGAAAGTAAGTATGGTCATACAGGGAAAAATGTACTCACAAGAGCAATGCAGTGTGCAGTATAGCTGCGAGATTATGTGGTCCTTTGAGAATGAATGTTCTTCTGCTAACAGTTTTCCTACAAGTGAGACGTTAAGGCAAATGCAGAAATGTAGTTCAAATTGTGATGTGATATCATAGATAGTACCTTACGCTGCAGCCGAGACCAATGTGTAACAAGATTATTCCAGTCACCGTCGGATAAATGTAGCACCGGAGACTTTACAGAAATTTCTTTTAGAGGCTTGCTATCGAAGTGCGCTTGCCTCATGTAGGAACGATACTTCATCAACGAGTGCTTGAAAAGCGCAACCAACCCTTGCTCGTCTTCACAATCTAGTCTGGTCCTCGCCTATTTAAAAGAATGAAATCTTGTGTCTTTTGTTAGCAGAAACATATGCAGCAATGACCATGAATAACATTAGTACATTACTTACGCGTAAGTTGCGGAGGAAGACTGGAAATTGTTCTGTGTCTGCGGTATAATCTTTCCACGAAGGAAAGATGCGCACAAAGTTCCTGACAACAATATAAGCTTTGTCTTCTAAACTAGGAAGAAATGGAACATGGGTCCTATTTGCTGCAATTGGGGCTCTCTCTGGTTCAAAAAGGGATTTGGCAACTAGATTTGGTGTACTCTTTGCTGGAATGGGGGTTTTGCGTCGTAGAGCTGGCTCTATGTCAACTGACATCATCATAATGTTTGCTGTTGTTGGGGTCTGCTGAGTTGGGGCATCAGAAATGACCAGTGTAGTAGGGATAGAGTCTGCTAGAGTTGGGGTGTTTTGTGGGTCAGGTGATATTGCAACTACACCTAATGGGCTATTCGATTTATCAGGTGCCACTACCTTTTCCAAATACTTTGCTTGTGCTCCTCCATGATCAGCAATCTCCCTCTTCCTTTTTAACATATGATACACAAGAACAACATTTGAGTGGATAAATATGGTATGATGACAGATGGAATATGTACTGAAAATTGATAGGCAGGGCATTCACATACACGACGTGTAAACTAAGCTAATGGCATTTCAACAAAGTAGAAGCAATGCAAAGCATCAGTTGCAAGATATGTGCGACAAATATAAACTTGGAAAGTTAGAGAAAGCACCTTGATGGGTGAAAAAGATAGGGCATCTTCCTCTGACTCCTCCACTAGGGAGCTACATTGACTTAGATCTCCCGCTAGCTTAGAATCACTGTTAGGATCATATTCTGAGCATGAACCTGTAGGTGGAGAGCGTTTGCATTGCATTGCATCCAGACTTGATTTCAATCCCTTAATGGCAAGTTTGACAGCCATGGCATTATTCTGCTTTATTCTTTTTATGCGTGCAAGCTCATAATTATTATGATGTTGTTCAGAATCTGAGATTCGTGAAAACATAAAAAGTAGTCAGATTCCCTATGGAATGCATTGCGGATTCAACTCGAAGAGTGTCTCCCTATAAACCCCTGCATATGCAAAGTTCACCCCAACCGTGCTGACCAGACCACACACAGAAATACAAACCCCTTATGTCTCTATAACAGGCAGACACACATTTCAAAACTGAAGTAGGAACATTAGAATCATATGAAATTCGTATTTGAACAAATAAACTAAGGAATTATGAGTGGCATAATGTTTAGCTTCAAGGGTGTAGTGTTGGTAGTGCGACACAAAGCAAGTAGGCAGATTGTATTCCATGTAAAAGATCAAAGCCTATGTAAAAGCTGGAAATGACACTTTCTTTCTATACAATGCAGTGTTCGTTTCCCACACATGATGAAAGAGATCACATAGAGAAATAATATTCACTCATGTCTACGGTGACAGTATTTAGAAACAGGGTGGTCCACCCTAAAAGAATATATTGACAACAAATATGACAAGGCAAGCATAGATGTAGTGAATCAATCATTTACTTGTGAGCTTACTAGGACAAGTATGCGAATTGTAACTGCAGTAAGAGACCGTCCAAAATCTGATTCAAGAAGTTTGTCTAGCACTTATTGTTTGTAACTAATCGACGTGAATAATTGGATATTATATCGAATGAGTAAGAAAGACAAGTAAAATTGTCAACAAACTTGGCTTGCAGTAGTAATATGGGTCAATGTTACTACGACCAACAATCCAAAATGACTAGTGTCTGTTCCTAGGGCCGGAATTTTCAAAACCCTGTGAACTTTACAGGTACTAAAGATTACCGAAATACATCTGAACCATTAAGTGTAGGTAGCACTGAGCACACAACAAACCCTAATGACAGTCCTGCCTAATGAGTAATGAATCAATTAGAAAATGGGTGATGAGGAGTGGCTGCTGAGTGTTGAGGACTTATCTCAGGATAAATCGGGTTGGCTTAGTGGGTGCTGCATGCCTGAGCCCTGAACGGACTGGGAAAGTAGGCACGGGGGCGCGCCCGGGCAGCGGTGACGCTCTTGGGCGAGCGGCTCCTGACCTCTTGTAAGTCCGGCGTCTCCTCCTAGAGTCATGCCGTCCGGGGACGGCAAGTCGCCGGCGAGGCAGGCAGCTGGGGGCGAGTAGAGATCGGAAGCGTGCAGCAGAACAGAGGGGAATCGAGGCCTGGGATGACCCAAAATCCCAGGGTGGGCTGGCCCATCGTGGGCACCCTATAGAGATACACACCCGAGCGACGAACATGCATTTTTGAAACTAATTTAGGAACATTTAGCTAACCAATCAAACGAATATGTTTTAATAATATCAGATTCATATTTGAACAACTAAGCTTGTTTAGCTTGATGGGTCGAGCAGTGCTATTATGACAGGAAGCACGTATTCTGATGTATAGTGATCATAAAAGGGGGAAACCGGAGAAATGGTATTTAGCAGCCATTGTTTGCTTCGAATTAAGAACTAAATTCTAAGAGCTGAAAAGAAAGTAGAGCAACCAAGTTAAGATCTATTTTCTGGTTGAGATCAAAAAGTTGAGGAGATATGAAGTACCACCTCTCTTGCGGCGCCGTGTAGGCATCCGAGGTGCGATGGCTGTCGGTGGCATTGAAGCAGATCTGCGACAGTAGACGGGTTAATTGGGGGATACGTCCCGTTGCGGTGGAAGAGAAGGTCGTCTGAGCGGCCCCGGCAAAGAGGACGATGTCGCCGATGAAGCGAGAGGACGTGATGCAAGGCTCTTGGTCCATCACCGTGGATGAGAAATGTCCATCTCTAGAAGTGGACGACGCCGTCTTGGTAGGCGCTCTGGCATGGTGGAGGACAGTGGAGATGGATGTGGTGGAGGACGACGGCGATGGATGGGGTGGAGGACGGAGGCTGGTGTGGGGATGGTGTTCTAGCATGGACGGTGTATGAATGGGAAAATGGAGGGAGAGGTACGGGGAACCATGTTTTTGGGACGCACCTGTCTGAAATATGGGAAAGTTATGAACTTAGCCCCCATTTAAAATTTGGACATCTCGTCGGTTGGGGATACGACGGTAATCTCGCATCTCGCCAATATTTGCCCAGAGCGATTTCGGGCTAGGAGAGGGTGGTTGGCGCCCACGGTGTATGAACGGGGCTGACAGGTAGGGCGGTTGTGTCACGTCTGGGTGAAGTTACAAACCTGCCCCTATTGAAAATAATTGCCTACATCGATTTCGGCCGAGTCGAGTTTGTTTTGCCGCCCACTGTGTATGAATGGGGAAATGGAGGGAGAATCAGAGGTCTTTAGGACGAGCTTGAATCAAATGTGTTTTGCCTCCCATGTTTGGCACCCACTGATATCTTCTACACAACCTTCTTCTTGTAGACGTTGTTGGGCCTCCAAGTGCCGAGGTTTGTAGGACATTAGCAAATTTCCCTCAAGTGGATGACCTAAGGTTTATCAATCTGTGGCATAGGATGAAGATGGTCTCTCTCAAACAACCCTGCAACCAAATAACAAAGATTCTCTTGTGTCCCCATCACACCCGATACAATGGTAAATTGTATAGGTGCATTAGTTCGGCGAAGAGATGGTGATACAAGTGCAATATGGATGGTAGATATATGTTTTTGTAATAAGAAAATATAAAAACAGCAAGGTAGCAAGTGGTATAAGTGAGCATAAACGGTGTTGCAATGATAGAAAACAAGGCCTAGGGTTCATACTTTCACCAGTGGAAGTTCTCTCAATAAGGATAACATAATTGGATCATATTACTATCCCTTAACATGCAACAAAGAGTCACTCCAAAGTAACTAATAGCAGAGAACAAACAAAGAGATTATGGTAGGGTACGAAACCACCTCAACGTTATTCTTTCTGATCGATCTATTCAAGAGTCCGTAGTAACGTTCAATCTATCATAGAGTTCATACTAGAATAACACCTTAAGACACAAATCAACCAAAACCCTAATGTCACCTAGATACTCCATTGTCACCTCAAGTATCCGTGGGCATGATTATACGATATGCATCACACAATCTCAGATTCATCTATTCAACCAACACAAAGTACTTCAAAGAGTGCCCCGAAGTTTCTACCGGAGAGTCAGGACGAAAACGTGTGCCAACCCCTATGCATAGATTCCCAAGGTCACGGAACCCGCAAGTTGATCACCAAAACATACATCAAGTAGATCACATGAATACCCCATTGTCACCACAGGTATCCCACGCAAGACATACATCAAGTGTTCTCAAATCCTTAAAGACTCAATCCGATAAGATAACTTCAAAGGGAAAACTCAATTCATCACAAGAGAGTAGAGGGGGAGAAGCATCATAAGATCCAACTATAATAGCAAATCTCGCGATACACCAAGATCGTGCCATCTCAAGAACACGAGAGAGAGAGAGAGAGAGAGAGATCAAACACATAGCTACTCGTACATACCCTCAACCCCGAGGGTGGATACTCCCTCCTCGTCATGGAGAGCGCCGGGATGATGAAGATGGCCACCGGAGAGGGACCCCCCTCTCCGACAGGTGATACATCCAAAACGTATCTATAATTTCTGCTTGCTCCATGCCTCTTTTGGGTGATATTGCTATGATATTTATACACTTCCATACACTTTTGATCATATTTGGACTAACCTATTAACTCAGTGCACCCCAGTGCCAGTTTCTGTTTTCTGCTGTTTTTGTATTTCAGGTTTTCCCATTATGAGAACTGCCAGAAAAATCCCGGAAAAATTATATAAAAAATCAGCGTTCCATAAGCTTCCCAGCAGCCAAAGTACAGCCGGAGGGGGGCCACCAGGGCTCCAGGCGCCCTGGTGGCGCGGCCCCCCTGGCCGCACCGGGGGGGCGCCTGGGCCCCCCGAGCCTCCGCTGATGCCCGTCTTTGGCATATATTTATATCGTGTCCCGAAACCCTCGAGACGGGAACCCTTTTTCGCGATCTCATCTCTGTTCCGCCGCCGCCGCCGCTTCCAAGATCGGGAGCACCAGGAGAACTCTTCCCGGCACCCTGCCGGAGGGGAGGATCACCACCGGGAGCTTCTCCACCACCATGGACGCCTCCCGGATGAGTTGTGAGTAGTCTCCCTAGGACCATGGGTCTATGACCAGTAGCTATGTGATGTTCTCCTCCCGTTCTTGTGCTTAACTAATTAGTCCTCGTGGGCTGCACTACATGATCGAGGCACATATGTAATCCTTATGTTGTTGCTATGATGAGTTTGCTGGGATCCGATGGATTGTGAGATTATGTTCAGATTGTGTTTGAGTAATATATTTGATCTACCTCTTTTATATTTATGTTCGTAAGTAATTCTTGCATGTTCCCCATTGCTATTTATTGCTTTGGCCAAGTAGTAGGTAGTGACTCCAAGAGGGAACGTTATGCTTGATTGTGGGTTCATGCCCCTCGATGACTAGCTTGAGTGACAGAAACATGAGTCTAGGGGATGTGCTGTTGCCACACGGGGGGAAACAACGGTGCTTGTGCCCGCGGGTGCAAGGAATGTTTACTTTACGCAAAGTTCTTTTAATGCAGTTGTCTGTTGCTTTGAGTTTACACTATGGGTGGGACTCGCAACTTAATACCAGCGAGATGTTCTGGATAGATATCTCAAGGTGGATGATTAGTAGTATATGCAGATGGATTTTGGTCTACTTGCCTTGGCGTACCGCCCATGCTTTGAACCTCTACCTTTCTTGTAACATAGTTAGCATTGGTTTGCACACATAATTCTGTCAATTGCCCAGCTGTAATTCGTTTACCTCACATAGCTGTTTTATCGTCTTTTGGGAGAGAGACATCACTAGTGAACATCATGGGACCCCGGTCCATATTACCATCATCGATCACATCTGCTATTTACTTTCAGCTTTTACTTACTATTTGCAGCATTACCTATCACTATTATCACTTGCGTTTGATCCTTTGTAAACTACAAGGCCGGAGGGATTGACAACCTCTTTGTACTCGTTGGGAGCAAAGTTATTTGTATCTGTGTGCAGGTCCACGTTGATTGCTAATATCTGGCGCCGTTAGCAGTTGACACCTTCTTGTTGAAACCGGGAGTCTCAGGGAAATCGATCCTTGGTATCTTTGCCAAGGGAAAACTTCCGCTACACTGCATCTCAAACCTTCCACTTGGGGTAACCAACGAGGGGCGAGAAGCCATCAAGCAAAGTTTTCTGGCACCGTTGCTGGGGACTCCACTCTTCAGGATAGGGGAGTCGCACGCTATCTTTTACCTTTGCTTTTAGTCTTGTTAGTTTACCTTTCAGTTTTGCTTTAGTATCTTTCATCGAAAATCACAAAAATAGTTATCTTGCTTGCTTGCTACTATGGGTTCCACCGAGAACACCAAGTTGTGTGACTTCACTAGTCACAACAACGATGACTTTATCTGCACACCTATCACTACACCTGCCACTTCAGCACCTTCGTATGAAATTAAACCTGCTTTACTGAACCTAGTCATGAAAGATCAATTCTCCGGTGCTGGAGATGATGCTGCTTTACACTTAAACAATTTTTTTGAACTCTGTGATATGCAAAAGTACCAAGAAATAGATGGTAATATTGTAAAGCTTAAGCTTTTTCCTTTCTCCTTGAGAGGAGGAGCTAAAATTTGGTTTCAGTCTCTGCCTAGAAATAGCATAGATTCACCTGCTAAAATTATCCAACTAAGAAGTAGCATAATGAATTTTAAACAATTGGATAATGAACACGTTGCCCAAGCTTGGGAACATATGAAATCTCTTATCAAGAATTGCCCTACTCACGGTTTGACTACTTGGATGGTTATCCAAACTTTTTATGCAGGCTTGAACTTTACCTCGCGGAACTTGTTAGATTCAGCCGCGGGAGGAACCTTTATGTCAACTACACTTGGTGCTGCCACAAAGCTTCTCGATGAGATGATGACCAACTATTCCCAATGGCACACCGAACGCGCTCCAACAGGTAGGAAGGTAAACTCTGTCGAGGAGATTTCCTCCCTAAATGAAAAAGTTGACTTGATCATGTCTCTACTTTCGAAGCAATCTTCTGTTGATCCTCGTGATGTTCCTTTAAATTCTTTGATTGCTCAAGAACAAGTAGATGTGAACTTTATCTCTAGAAACAATATTAATAACAATGCTTATAGGAGTAACTTTGGTAGCAATCCTAGACCGTTCCCCTCTAATTCTTACGGGAACAACAATTCTTATCCTAGAACCAAGAACTCCACTACTGAACTAGAGATTGTGCTTAATGATTTCATCACTACCCAAAAATCCTTTAATAAGAGTGTAGGAGAAAAACTAAACAAACTAGATGATCTCTCTTTGAAGGTAGACAATTTAGCCAATGAGGTAGAATTGCTTAAAATTAGAACTTCTCCTGCTATGAATGCTATTCAAGTGCAAATTAATGAAAACATTAGGATGATGGCTAAACTTAAAGAGAGATGGGCTAGAGAAAGGGAGGAAGAAGATAGAATTAAGAACCTTCCTACCCACCACACTGTTGCTACTATCCAAGTTGTTGAGGATATCCAAACTCTTAGAACCCAATGCACTCCTGGTCCCAATGGACCTATTAATGGTGATGCTATGACTATAGAAACTACCAAACAAGTGAACCTAAAGGACACCACTACCACCTTACTTGATAGTAGTGACCTTGATTTTGATAATTGCACTCTTACCGAAGTTATTGATTTCCTTCACAAGATGTCTAGAGATCCCCGCACTAGCACGCTTAACCTTGCCTTCACAGAGCATATCACTAATGCTCTCATCAAAGCTAGGGAGGAGAAACTTAGAGTAGAAGCCTCCATACCTAGAAAGCTAGAAGATGGTTGGGATCCTATGATTAAAATTAAACTGAATAACTTCTCTTGCTATGCTTTATGTGATGTTGGTGCTAGTACCTCTGTTATGCCCAAAAGAATATATGATATGCTTAAATTGAAACCTTTTGATTCTTGTTCTTTTGGTGTTCGCCTCGTTGATTCTTCCATAAAGAAACCTTTGGGGAGGATCGACGATGTTCTTATCATTGTCAATGACAATTACGTTCCCGTTGATTTTACTATTATGGACATTGAATGTGAACCTTCTTGTCCAATTATTTTGGGACGTCCTTTTCTACGCACCGTTGGTGCTATCATTGACATGAAAGAGGGGAATATAAAATTCCAGTTTCCTCTCAAGAAAGGGATGAAACACTTCCCTCGAAAAAATATTAAGTTACCTTTTGAGTCTGTTATACGGGCTAGCTATTCTTTTACTCTTGATAAAACTTGATCTCTATGCATTATGCCTAGCTTAAAGGCATAAAAGAAAGCGCTTTTGGGAGGCAGCCCACATGAATAAAATTTTATTTTGCTTTTTGTTGTGTCTTGATGTTGTTACTACAGTAGCATCATCATTGTATCTTTGCTTTTCAACTTTGTGCCAAGTATAGCCTCTGATTGCAAGAAAGTTCAAAAGTTGTGACGTGCTGTCCAGGAAACAGATTCTGTCCTTGGATAGAAAAATTCGTATAAAATCACCAGATCATCTTTTTTGTCTGAATTTTTTCGACAGCATGCTCTATATAATTGTCTTTCGTGCGTCTGTTTTGAGTTTTTTTATTAGAGTTGCAGAAGTGCCCCGAAAAAATCATTTACTACCTGCTGTTCTGTTTTTCACAGATTCTGTCATGTTTTGCCTTTCCTTCATTTTGCAAACCTAGAGCTTGCTTTTTCTTTGCAAAAACCTTTTGGCAATCTTGAGAAACAGTAGACCTTCAAGAATATCCTTATTACCAGCAAGGAACAATTATTTTATTATGGGTACTAACCTCGCTAATCAGATTATGATGAGTTATGTATGAAGGGAGTTTTCAAGTGTGCGAGGGAAGATGATAAAAAGATTCAGGAGTGTCAAACGCTCAAGCTTGGGGATGCCCCCGTGCACCCCCAAAAAATATTCAAGGAGACTCAAGCGTCTAAGCTTGGGGATGCCCCCGTGCATCCCCTTCTCCATCAACATTATCAGTTCGTCTTTCGTTCTACTATATTTTTATCACTTCATGTGTTATGTGCTATGCTTGGAGCGTCTTGCTTTTAGTTTTCCTTTTTAGTTTTCTTTAGCTTTTCATAACGAGTCGGAACTCAGCTTTCTTTATGTGGGAGATAAACACGCTCCACTTCTACCTCGAACATAACATAGAATTTTCATGTCTATCTTTGTTGAGTGTGTTCTTTGTCTTTCGATAGCTACTATCATGCTTAGCTTTTAGTTTTCATGCTTATCTTTTTAAAGAGCTTTTGTTTAGTTGGTTGCTTGAACTCTCTTTAATTATCATGATTATCTTATTAAGAGAGTTTGCTTCCGTTGCATTGGTTGGTATGTCTATGATAAAGATGCTACGTGCATAATGGTGCTTAGTAATTCATGTTTTCTTATGGTTAGTCTCAAATAGCTGGGGGGTTTCCAATGTGTTTTTGGAGTACCAACATGATTTGTTTGCCTATGATGTGGTATGGTTTAGTAATATCTTCCTTCAGGAATTTATTTTGATTGACTTGGCGTATGCTCACGCATATTTAAGACTGTAAAGAAAGTCTGTCAAGCCTTGATGATCTTTTGTTTCTGAGTAGCGATATAACTACCATGCCTGATTCAATGTTGCTTTGTCGCTCTGCATGATTATGACCGTCATTGCTCTCTTAGTTGGTCGCTCCCAGTCTTTGACTAACCTCCACCTGTACTAAGCGGACTGACTGCTTGTGCATCCAAATTCCTTTAAACCAGTTATGCCATATGAGTCCACCATACCTTCCTACATGGTATTTACCTGCCATTCCTAACGGAGACTTGCATGTACCATCTCGAAATTATTCAAAAAGAAAAAAATGCATTCCTATTTTGTGCCTCTGTTTTAAGTCCATGAGGAAGTAGTAGTTAATCCATGATCTTTTTAAGTTGGACAAGCTTCACCCCGGGATTGCATGTATAATGTGCAAACCCATAATACGAAAAGGAACTGGCATTGAGTGCGCCCGGCTCAAAATTAATATAACAAACAAACCCTCCTTCACGCTTTGTTCATGAGAAATCAGAAGGCTTTGGCAGTGATAAACAAAGGAGATTAAGAGGATGTGATCGTCCTCATTCGGGAGCCGTTCCTCGAAACTTGTCCATCTCAAAAAGTAATTGAGTTATCTGCTAGCATTCGTTGACGAAACATGCATGATCTAAGAAAAAATAATTATTACCTCTGCTTTTAAAACCAAGAGCTCTGGTACATGTTTTGTCTTTGTTTCCGACTACGGGTTTTCAACCTTGCCAACAAAAGCCACGGTTCGAGAGTCTCCACCTTCTTTTAAAGCAACAACTACTGAGAGCATGATTGTCATTCTGAGTGTAATGTGCATTGTCCCAAAGTAGCATTGTCTTTTGCATGATTATGATATCATTTATTTTGAAATCATTGTATCTAGTCATCACTTAAACCTTGGAGGTGCCCCTGCATTTATGTTTTGCTTCACTAAAGGGGGCAAGCGAGATATCACTTTATCATATTTGCACACCATGCTCATTACAAATCTATTTGATGTTTCAATATCATGTTGTAAAACTTTCAGTTCTTTGTGATTTTCTCATGAGGCAACTTAATTACTACGGATTCATTGTCTCAGTAAGCTTTTGTCATATGACTATGAAAAGTCCTATATGGTTAATAGCATGTCACCACAGAAATTATTCTTGTTATCATTTACCTACTCGAGGACGAGCAGGAATTAAGCTTGGGGATGTTGATACGTCCAAAACGTATCTATAATTTCTGCTTGCTCCATGCCTCTTTTGGGTGATATTGCTATGATATTTATACACTTCCATACACTTTTGATCATATTTGGACTAACCTATTAACTCAGTGCACCCCAGTGCCAGTTTCTGTTTTCTGCTGTTTTTGTATTTCAGGTTTTCCCATTACGAGAACTGCCAGAAAAATCCCGGAAAAATTATATAAAAAATCAGCGTTCCAGAAGCTTCCCAGCAGCCAAAGTACAGCCGGAGGGGGGCCACCAGGTCTCCAAGCGCCCTGGTGGCGCGGCCCCCCTGGCCGCGCCGGGGGGGGCGCCTGGGCCCCCCAAGCCACCGCTGATGCCCCCCTTTGGCATATATTTATATCGTGTCCCGAAACCCTCAAGACGGGAACCCTTTTTCGAGATCTCATCTCTGTTCCGCCGCCGCCGCCGCTTCCAAGATCGGGAGCACCAGGAGAACTCTTCCCGGCACCCTGCCGGAGGGGAGGATCACCATCGGGAGCTTCTCCACCACCATGGACGCCTCCCGGATGAGTTGTGAGTAGTCTCCCTTGGACCATGGGTCCATGACCAGTAGCTATGTGATGTTCTCCTCCCGTTCTTGTGCTTCACTAATTAGTCCTCGTGAGCTGCCCTACATGATCGAGGCACATATGTAATCCTTATGCTGTTGCTATGATGAGTTTGCTGGGATCCGATGGATTGTGAGATTATGTTCAGATTGTGTTTGAGTAATATATTTGATTTACCTCTTTTATATTTATGTTCGTAAGTAATTCTTGCATGTTCCCCGTTGTTATTTATTGCTTTGGCCAAGTAGTAGGTAGTGACTCCAAGAGGGAACGTTATGCTTGATTGTGGGTTCATGCCCCTCGATGACTAGCTTGAGTGACAGAAACATGAGTCTAGGGGATGTGCTGTTGCCACAAGGGGGAAAACAACGGTGCTTGTGCCCGCGGGTGCAAGGATTGTTTACTTTACGCAAAGTTCTTTTAATGCAGTTGTTTGTTGCTTTGAGTTTACACTATGGGTGGGACTCGCAACTTAATACCAGCGAGATGTTCTGGATAGATATCTCAAGGTGGATGATTAGTAGTAGATGCAGATGGATTTCGGTCTACTTGCCTTGGCGTACCGCCCATGCTTTGAACCTCTACCTTTCTTGTAACATAGTTAGCATTGGTTTGCGCACATAATTCTGTCAATTGCCCAGCTGTAATTCGTTTACCTCACATAGCTGTTTTATCATCTTTTGGGAGGAGACATCACTAGTGAACATCATGGGACCCCGGTCCATATTACCATCGTCGATCACATCCGCTATTTACTTTCAGCTTTTACTTACTATTTGCAGCATTACCTATCACTATTATCACTTGCGTTTGATCCTTTGTAAACTACAAGGCCGGAGGGATTGACAACCTCTCTGTACTCGTTGGGAGCAAAGTTATTTGTATCTGTGTGCAGGTCCACGTTGATTGCTAATATCTGGCGCCGTTAGCAGTTGACACCTTCTTGTTGAAACTGGGAGTCTCAGGGAAATCGATCCTTGGTATCTTTGCCAAGGGAAAATTTCCGCTACACTGCATCTCAAACCTTCCACTTGGGGTAACCAACGAGGGGCGAGAAGCCATCAGCAGGGTGCCAGAACGGGTCTAGATTGGTTTTCGGTGGCTACAGAGACTTTCGGCGGCGGAACTCCCGATCTTGGTTATTTTCCGAAGGTTTCAGTATTTATAGGATTTTTTGGCGTAGGGCACAAGTCAGGGAGGTCTCCGGGCCGTCCATGAGATAGGGCGGCGCCACCACCTGGGGTGGGCGCGCCCCCACCCCCGTGTGCAGCTCGTGGCTCTCCTGACCCAACTCTTTTACTTCGGGGGCTTCTTTTGGTCCAGAAAAAATCATCAAAAATTGGCACGTCAATTGGACTCCGTTTGATATTCCTTTTCTGTAGAACTCAAAAACAAGGAAAAAAACAGAAACTGGCACTCGGCTCTAAGTTAATAGGTTAGTCCCAAAAATCATATAAAAGTGTATAATAAATCCCATAAAACATCCTAGAAGGATAATATAATAGCATGGAACAATCAAAAATTATAGGTACGTTGGAGACGTATCAGCATCCCCATGCCTAATTCCTGCTCGTCCTCGAGTAGGTAAATGATAAAACAGGATTTTTGATGTGGAATGCTAACCAACATAATTTTCAATGTAGTTGTCTTAATGTGGCATGAATGTTCAGATCTGAAAGATTCAAGACAAAAGTCTATATTGACATAAGAAATAATAATACTTCAAGCATACTAACAAAGCAATCATGTCTTCTCAAAATACTATGGCTAAAGAAAGTTATCCCTACAAAATCATATAGTCTGGCAATGCTCCCTCGTCATCACACACAATATTCATATCATGCACAACCCCGGTTTCAGCCAAGCACTTGTTTTCATACTCTATTCTTTCAAACTGTGGGGAACCCGACTCATAAGTCGTGATCACCGAATGCACGTGTACAGTGATCCCAGTGATCAATGCTCGCTGAACACACAGAAGCTGAATAACAAGAGTCTTACATTCATATATACTATATTACACAAATAGGACCATTATGGTCAAGTCTTGAGTATAACATTGCAGCGGAAATCTTCAATAACAACTTGGACCCATGCCATCTGCCTTAACCCTACAGGCATTCTGACTGGGAAGCATCCTAGCTCGCATGCTCGTCACCAAGAAATCTTCGTCATATCCTGTCCTTTAATGCCTGGCCAATAAAATAACCAGTGGCAAGCCAATGAGTACTTTGAATGTACTCGCAAGCAACCCAAGTGTGATGACATAATAATTATGCAAGTCTCTACTGCTAAATTGGCAGTTTTGCGGAAAACTAGTTTTTCATATGCAAGTATGATCAACATATAACAAGGGCATGCATGCGTCTGCAACAAGTATTAGGAGGTTACATACATCAATATCAGAAAAGAGCTATGAACAACTCTTGCTCACGCTCATCGTGACTTTCTCACAATCACATCAACAAATTTACCAAACCGTGTTGTTTTCCAGAAACTTATGGACATAGTCTAAGTAGCACCACCCAATTGTCCTTGACCGTGGAAACGGCTATTCGAATAGTTTGACACTCTGTAGAGGTTGCACACTTTACCCACTAGATCCGGGGAACTTCCGTGTCATCCACGACCCGCGGTACCTCAAGTACCCGGGGTAAGCACCCGATCACTATCTTTCCCTAGACGACACTAACACAGAGTCCACTCGATTGGTAACATCCCCGTGCCAATATTTCACATCTTAAAATTTGTGGAGCCTTGCTCCCATATTCATTACATACCACTGACACGGGGTACCAATGGTGTGTTCGGTGCCCTGTGAAAACAGTCATGGCCGCCTATCCAAGTACGACCCCGTCCCGAGAGTGACCTCATGTCACCCCCATCACTAGTAATGCGGGCACCATGCTAGTATCGACCTAGGTAATCAATAATGCCCTTTCCCATATAAGGGTAGAGTGGTTGCGCATGTTTGTTTGGGACGGTAGTCACACATAAATCTAATCCATCTCTGTAAACAACACTTTCATCAAGCCTCGGTACACTACTTCTTCACCCAGTAGTGCCCTAGTTCCTCATTGTCTCCCAGGGCATTAGTGGCACCCACTGGGTTATTGCAAGTATGTCAAACCACACTTGTTTCTCTCAATGCATATACCTGACCCATTTGCGTAGCCAACTACTATAACACACATCTATCTATTCCCACCGGCATAACCCTCATAAGAAGGTAGGGTCATGCACAATGCAAGTATCAACGAGGAAGTGCAGTGGCAAACCATCAAAGTGGTTCCACCTCATCATGATTCCGTAACAACAACATTATGGTACTATATGTCATGCATAAAAAGGTTTCTCAAACATGGTCAAAGGGCTGCTTGCCTTGTCCTTCTGAGTCTTCAAACCTTCTGGTCCATCTCCGACTACTCCGTTTATTTCGTCAACTAACGATGGAAACAATCATATTAGGCAACAAAACAAGGGAAAAATAAAAGTGCTCTAAAAATAGGAGTTAGACTTCTCTAGGATACCTCTGGTCATATGAAAAATAACCAAGGTGGTTTCATTGGAGTATGATCAATGGATGGTTTGGAACATTTCAATATAAGGTAAACAGGGGATTTGTGGATTTGAAAGAAGTGCACAGAAATATATTTTTGAAAAATGAGTTAAGGCACCCATTTAACAATTCATGATTTTAGAAGCATCTAGGAGTTGGTTTCATTGGATTTGGAGTTCAAATGAATTTCCTAGGATTTTGCAAAGTTGACAAATATGAAGAAATAGGCCACTATTTTGTGGGGTACAGAAAGTATTAATAAAAATGTTCATAAACTAAGTTATGAACTTAGAAGCATCTAGGAATTTGAACCATTGCATTTGGATCAAATTTGAGCTCTCTGTAATTTTCTAAAGTTCATCAAAGAAATGGAAAAATGACATTTGATAAATGTTTGTGAAGAAAAAGTCTCTCGAAAAATGTGCATGCTGCACCAACAGGTAGATCACGATTTTAGAAACTACCAGAAATTTGAATCATCAAATTTGGAGTTCATTTGAATTATTTATGGATTTTTGAAGTTTACAGAAAAAGAAAAAGGGAAAGAGAAAGGGTTTATACCCTTATGCTGCGCACTGGGCGGAAGATAGCCGTATAGCAACTGGGCCGGCCCAACGGCTCGGCCGCGCACACAGGTGGGTGGTGACGTTGATGGCGCATTCGGCCAGGGCGCCTTCCAAAGGAGGAGGCGGATTGAGCGGAACCCGCCTCCACTTAACCCGGGCGGGTCCGGCGTGCCACGTCTGATGAGGCTGACTGGTGGGGCCGCCGGTCCCACCGGCCGGCCTTCTTCTTCCCCGCGCGGCCTCCCCTTGCCGCAGGAACAGAGGAGCGAGGCCAGGCTCATTCCGGCGAGCAGGGGCGTCGTTGCGGGCGCCCTGAGCACCAGCGAGCTCGGGGGAGAGGCGCGCGACCACCTGGATGGGTCCTAGGCCCTGGGGAGGTCAAAGTCATGAGTGGTGTCGGCCATGGCGGAAGATGGCGATGCTGATGATGGTTTCGGTGCTATGGCCGCCGGGAGGACCGAATGGAGCTCGGGAGAGACCTGCGGTGAGGTTGTAGGTGTCATAGGGTAGTCTAGAATGGGAGGGGGAGGCCACATGCCGTGAATTTAGGAGGAGGCCGACGGCGACACGTCGGTCATGGAGGTGGACAAAGGGCACTAGGGGACGAGGGGGCGTGTCCAAGAGCTTGATGGGAGATAGGGAGAGCGAGTGGAGTCCAGAGAAGGGCTCTAGAGGGCCTCTACATAGGGG
>LR738712.1:272812672-272823828 GCA_902687465.1 Secale cereale
CGGTGCACCGTGGGCAGTGTCCACGGACGCGCTCGAGTGAGCTCGCGGAGGGAGAAGGAGGGCAAGGGAGGATAGGGCCGACATGTCTGCATGTCACGGACGTCGAGGACACCTCGGGAGACATGATCCCGGCGCCCAAGGTCATCGCACTCGCTTGGAATGGGTGAGCTACAGTGCGGGGGAGCACTGTAGCGTGCTCCAGAGTGCGAGCTCTGCATGCCATGGCATAAACAAAGTGTCATAGGCGTGTCCCCTTATGTCTGGAGGCTCTAGGGAGGTGTAAAGAATGGGGAAGATGCATTGGATGCTCTAGGAATCCTCTGGAGGGAAGGATGGGTTGAGAGAGAGGGTGAATGGTGCTGTCCAGAGGGGTAAAGTGAGGTTTTGCCCCCTCCAATGATTGAGCTGAGGCATGGGTGAGTTACTGGAGGTAGAAGATGACTAGGAGAGGTTGTGGTAAAAAGTTGAGCTCAAGTAGAGTAGTAAAAGGGGGCAGAACAGTGGTTTTGGTAAAATGGCAGAAGGTGTTTGATGCAGATTTGGGCAAGCCAAATAACTCCACTTGACATGAGACTTAACAGGATCAAATGGCATATAGAAATAGGGTATTCCACCAAGTTTGAGCTCATTTGAAGAAACTTGCCAATGTAACTTTGGTGAACCCTAGAAATCAACAAAAATGGATTTTCCAAGATTAAGTTAAGCAAATCTTCTCTCCTTGATGCACCACTTGGTGTAGTGTCATCATTTGGGGTTGTGAGCATGTCCACAAAATTTGAGGCCCCAAGTAAAAAGTTGGCAATGTAGAGTTGTTCAAATTTGGATCTGGTCAGAAAGGGTTTTGGGGTACTTAGATCAAGCTATGCTTCTCCAATACTTGTGCCATTTGGCATAGATGCATATTTACATCATTTCAGAATGTGCACCAAGTTTGAGAGCATTTGGAAAAGTTTGGCAATGTAAAGCTGCTCAAACTTCAAAATGGACAGAAATGGTTTTGAGGGGATTAGATGATGTTTTCTTGATCTTCAAGGCATGAGGCTTTGTAAGATCATCCAATATGTCATATTTGACATGATAGAATTTACCTGGAATTTTTGGAGAATATTTCCTTTGTAAATATTTCAAAAGCTTGAAATATCCAAAAAGGGTTTTGGAAGGTTTTGTCCAATACTTTGAACATGACCATGTGTTGAAACTCTTATATATGGACAATATATGTCCTATGAGTTTCCTTGAATTTTGGCAAATATTTTTGAAATAGTTAAATAATTTTTACCTATTAAAGACCATTTCTGGCCTAAAGAAAAAGAATTTAAATAAAATATAAAATTAACTTTTAAAATTATAATTTTGTGGTTTATGGGAGTCCTATACCTAATAGGATTCAAATATACCTTTTGAAAGATTTTTCACACCCTAAATAAGGTACTTGTAGTGCAAACCTCAATTCAGGGGTTTTTGGAAAACTAATTTTAGAAAATACTATTTGGCCAAAATATTTTTATAAGAAAATACTATACTGTTCTATACACATGGCATGATCATTGGGAAAAGGTTTTGGATCAAGGAGATGAAGTATACGAGTTGGAGGATTTATTTGATTTTTAGAGCACTAGCAAGCAGCAAACAGAAAACCAATCAAGCAAAGTCAAAAACACTCAAAAGTTTTTGTTAAACCATATTTTAGCACGATTATTAGCTTAAGTGACGAGGCATGAAAATCAGGGTGTGACACAAACCTTTCAACTTTCACGCAATACATGAGCTTGAGCCATGGACATAGCACTATAGGTGGAATAGAGTGGTTGGTGTGGAGAAGACAAAAAGGAGGGAGATAGTCTCACATCGACTAGGCGTATCAACGGGACAAGGAGATGCTCATCAATATATATCAATGTGAGTGAGTAGGGATTGCCATGCAACGGATGCACTAGAGCTAAATATGTATGAAAGCTCAACAAAAGAAACTAGTGGGTGTGCATCCAACTTGCTTGCTCATGAAGACCTCGGGCATTTGAGAAAGCCCATCGTTGGAATATACAAGCCAAGTTCTATAATGAAAATTCCCACTAGTATATGAAAGTGACTAAACATGAGACTCTCTATCATGAAGAACATGGTGCTACTTTGAAGCACAAGTGTGGAAAAAGATAGTAGCAATTGTCCCTTTTTCTTTTCTTTTTTTGGGCCTTTCTTTTTTCTTTGGCCTTTCTCTTTTTTTGGAGGGGCTTTCTTAATTTAGCCCTTCCTCACACGGGACAATGCTCTAATAATGATGATCATCACACTTTCATTGAATTACAACTCGATACTAGAACAAAGTGTGACTCTATATGAATTCCTCCGACGGTGTACCAGGATGTGCAATGAATCAAGAGTGACATGTATGAAAAATTATGCATGGTGGCGTTGCCACAAATACGATGTCAACTACATGATCATGCATAGCAATATGACAATATGAAGCGTGTCATATGAACGGAACGGTGGAAAGTTGCATGGCAATATATCTCGGAATGGCTATGGAAATGCCATGATAGGTAGGTATGATGGCTGTTTTGAGGAATATATATGGTGGCTGTTTTGAGGAAGGATATATAGTGGCTGTATGGTACCGGTGAAAGTTGCACGGTACAAGAGAGGCTAGCAATGGTGGAAGGGTGAGAGTGCGTATAATCCATGGACTCAACATTAGTCATAAGAACTCATATACTTATTGCAAAAATCTACGAGTAATCAAAACAAAGCAATCAACGCATGCTCCTAGGGGGGAGGTTGGTAGGAGTTAACCATCACGCGCCCCCGACCTCCACACAAAGGTTGACACTGTACAAATACCTCACGCTCTAACTTCGTCACATAGCGGTTCACCATACATGCATGCTACGGGAATCACTAACCTTAACACAAGCATTTCTCAATTTCATAATAACTCCACTAGCATGACTCTAATATCATTATCCTCATATCTCAAAACAATTATCAAGCATCCAACTTCTCATCATATTCAATGCACTTAGTGTGAAAGTTTTTACTACATTCATATTGGATGTCTATCATGTGAATACTAGTTTTATACCCTAAGCATATTAGCATGCTGTTTTAATAGACTCTCAAAAGGATATAAGTGAAGCATGAGAGTTCATCTATTTCTTCAAAATAAAACCACCGCCGTGCTCTAACAGATATAAGTGAAGCACTAGAGCAAACAACAAACTACTTCGAAAGAGTGAAGATCAATGAGTAGTTTAATAATTATGTAACTATGTGAAGACTCTCTAAAATTTAAGAACTTCAGATCTTGGGATATTATTCAAACAGCAAGCAAAACAAAATAAACTAAATTGACGCTCCAAGCAAAACACATATCATGTGGTGAATAAAAATATAGCTCCGAGTATAGTTACCGATGGAAGAAGACAAAAGAGGGGATGCCTTCACGGGGCATCCCCAAGCTTAGGCTTTTGGTTGTCCTTGAATTTTACCTTGGGGTGCCATGGGCATCCCTAAGCTTAGGCTCTTGCCACTCTTTGTTCCATAGTCCATCAAAGCAATACTCAAAACTTGAAAACTTCACAACACAAAACTTAGACAAAAATCTCGTGAGCTCCGTTAGTATAAGAAAGCAAACCACTACTCAAAGGTATTGCAATGAATTCATTCTTTGTTTATATTGGAATTAAACCCACTGTATTCAAACTTCTCTATGGTTCATACTTCCCAATACTACTCATAGATGCATTGAAATAAGCAAACAACACTCGAAAAACAGAATCTGTAGAAAACAGAACAGTCTGTAGTAATCTGCAGGTTTCGCATACTTTTGTAACTCCTAAAAATTCAAACTATATTGGTAAACATGAGGAATTTGTCTATTAATCATCTGCAAAAAGAATCAACTAAATAGGACACTCCAGTAAAATCCGATGACCATTCTAGCGAGCACTGGCGATTCTGTTTTTCACAGCAAGATCATATAAACTTCACACAAGTCTTCCCAAAGGTTCTACTTTGCACAAACACTAATTAAAACACAAAACCACATCTAAACAGAATCTAGATGCAATATTTATTCCTAAACAGAAGCAAAAGCAAAGAACAAAAATAAAGTTGGGTTGCCTCCAAAGAAGCGCTATCGTTTAACGCCCCTAGCTAGGCATGATGATTTCAATGACGCTCACATAAAAGATCAGAATTGAAACATAAAGAGAGTATCATGAAGAATATGACTAGAACATTTAAGCCTAACCCACTTCCTATGAATAGGGATTTTGTGAGCAAACAACTTATGAGAACGATAATCAACTAGCATAGGAAGGCAAAACAAGCATAACTTCAAAACTTTAAGCACATAGAGAGGAAACCTGGCACTATTGCAATTACTATAAGCATATGATCCTCTCTCATAATAATTTTTAGTAGCATCATGAATGAATTCAACAATATAACCAGCACATAAAGCATTCTTTTCATGATCTACTTGCATAGAAATTTTACTACTCCCCACATAAGCAAAATTATTCTCATTCATAGTAGTGGGAGCAAACTCAACAAAATAACTATCATGTGAAGCATAACCCAAATGAAAACTAAAATCATGATGACAAGTTTCATGGTTATCATTATTCTTAATGGCATACAAGTCATCACAATAATCATCATAGATAGGAGATATGCTTTCATCATAATAAATTGGCTCATTAAAACTTGGGGGACTAAAAATATCATCTTCATCAAACATAGCTTCCCCAAGCTTGGGCCTTTGCATATCATTAGCATCATGGATATTCAAGGGATTCACACTAACAACATTGCAATCATGCTCATCATGCACATATTTTATGCCAAGCATTCTACGTAATTCTTCTTCTAGTACTTGAGCACAATTTTCCTTCCCATCATTTTCACGAAAGATATTAAAAAGATGAAGCATATGAGATAACCTAAATTCCATTTTTAGTTTTCTTTTATAAACTAAACTTGTGATAAAACAAGAAACTAGAAGATTCGATTGCAAGATCTAAAGATATACCTTCAAGCACTAACCTTCCCGGCAACGGCGCCAGAAAAGAGTTTGATGTCTACTACACAACCTTCTTCTTGTAGACATTGTTGGGCCTCCAAGTGCAGAGGTTTGTAGGACAGTAGCAAATTTCCCTCAAGTGGATGGCCTAAGGTTTATCAATCCCTGGGAGGCGTAGGATGAAGATGGTCTCTCTCAAACAACCCTGCAACCAAATAACAAAGAGTCTCTTGTGTTCCCAACACACCCAATGCAATGGTAAATTGTATAGGTGCACTAGTTCGGCGAAGAGATGGTGATACAAGTGCTATATGGATGGTAGATATAGGTTTTTGTAATAAGAAAATATAAAATCAGCAAGGTAGCAAGTGGTAAAAGTGAGCATAACGGTGTTGCAATGATAGAAAACAAGGCCTAGGATTCATACTTTCACTAGTGGAAGTTCTCTCAACAAGGATAACATAATTGGATCATATTACTATCCCTCAACATGCAACATAGAGTCAATCCAAAGTAACTAATAGCGGAGAACAAACGAAGAGATTATGGTAGGGTACGAAACCACCTCAAAGTTATTATTTCTGATCGATCTATTCAAGAGTCTGTAGTAACGTTCAATCTATCATAGAGTTCATACTAGAATAACACCTTAAGAAACAAATCAACCAAAACCCTAATGTCACCTAGATACTCCATTGTCACCTCAAGTATCTATGGGCATGATTATACGATATGCACCACACAATCTCAGATTCATCTATTCAACCAACACAAAGTACTTCAAAGAGTGCCCCAAAGTTTCTACCGGAGAGTCAAGACGAAAATGTGTGCCAATCCCTATGCATAGATTCCCAAGGTCACGGAACCCGCAAGTTGATCACAAAAACATACATCAAGTAGATCACATGAATACCCCATTGTCACCACAGGTATCCCACGCAAGACATACACCAAGTGTTCTCAAATCCTTAAAGACTCAATCTGATAAGATAACTTCAAAGGGAAAACTCAATTTATCACAAGAGAGTAGAGGGGGAGAAGCATCATAAGATCCAACTATAATATCAAAGCTCGCGATACACCAAGATCGTGCCATCTCAAGAACACGGGAGAGATAGAGATCAAACACATAGCTACTCGTACATACCCTCAGCCCCGAGGGTGGACTACTCCCTCCTCGTCATGGAGAGCGCCGGGATGATGAAGATGGCCACCGGAGAGGGATCCCCCTCTCCGGCAGGGTGCCAGAACGGGTCTATATTGGTTTTCGGTGGCTACAAAGGCTTTCGGCGGTGGAACTCCCGATCTAGGTTATTTTCCGAAGGTTTTAGTATTTATAGGATTTTTTGGCGTAGGGCACAAGTCATGGAGGTCTCCAGGCCATCCACAACATAGGGCGACGCCACCACTTGGGGTGGGCGCGCCCCCCACCCTCGTGGGCAGCCCGTGGCTCTCCTGGCCCAACTCTTTTACTTCGGGGGCTTCTTTTGGTCCAGAAAAAATCATCAAAAATTGGCACGTCAATTGGACTCCGTTTGATATTCCTTTTCTGTAAAACTCAAAAACAAGGAAAAAACAGAAACTGGCACTGGGCTCTAAGTTAATAGGTTAGTCCCAAAAATCATATAAAAGTGTATAATAAAGCCCATAAAACATCCTAGAAGGATAATATAATAGCATGGAAAAATCAAAAATTGTAGATACGTTGGAGACGTATCACCCACCGTGTTGGAATGGGCTCAGAGGCGGTCGTGTCACGTCTAATTGAAGTTACTATCCTACCCGTATTTAGAGCAGTGGAAATCGGGCCGATGGATTGTCCGTGTAATGGGTAGACAGTAATTTCCATCTCCCAAACACTTGGCTTCGGGCAGCCGACGTGGGAGTGGACATTTTGCCGCTTCTTTCGAATTTTGGGACAATAAGCATCCACATTTACCCTGGCAACTAAATTCGAATCCATTTTGTATTCCTATACGAATCTTTATAAATTATTCTATGTGTTTTTATATATCTTCAAAAGGACGACAAAGATGTATTCCACTGTCATATATGAATATGGTTTACAAATGCCGATACTCAAATTCAGAAGCTAGAATCCAGTTTAAGGTGAATTCGAATATTTGGAACACTTCATGTCCAACTCAAATGTCACACGCATCATAATGTGTACTCCCATTTAGATATGTACACAAGCAATGTATCAAGATTCAAATACCACGTCAATAAACCAAGAATGTCCAGAACTAACAGACATATAAACACTTATAGAGTATATGGATCAGTAATATCAACTAACATACATAAGCCAAGCCGCTGTACTTTTCTTTGCTACAACAACTTCCTTTTTTTAGCCAAGCTACTACAACATCTTGGCCCTTTCTAATGCGCGCCACTTATGGTCCATCTATACTACTATTATTGCTGAATGCACATTTAGCCCGATTGGCATATTTGTAGGTCTGGCACAACAATCAAAATGAAATGTCTCCGAGTCTTATCAATTAATATAGACTTGTGCTCAAATAAATTACAAACCAAAAAACAAAAAACAAAAAACAATTATTACACGATCTCTAAAACAAATGGTTTGATTGATTACATGAACAAACAACACAAAGGTTATTCAACGATGGAAAGAACATTTCACCTATGATTTACCAAATGGGAATTTAATTTCCTTTTTTCCTTCAGGACCTTAACAATGTGGTCAGTCTCATCTTGCTTCATTTTGAAATCCACCAAATATTTAATGGTTGTCTTGAGTGCTGCTACTGATTGTGCTGTTTGCTTCCTCAAGATGTCAACTTCATATCTAAGTGCAGAAGAAGAATCTCTTTCTACCACTAGTTTAACCTCCAGAGCATCAGAAGTTGGCAATTCATAATGCACGATTGGGCGGATACAACGTCCATGGGGACCTCGCTCTTTGATCTTGGGCTAACCTATTTTGCCATTAAAGTTCCGATTGGATTCAGAAAAGTTGAAGTTAGCAAAACATCTCAACTCGGAGTTATAACAGCAAACCAGTTAAACAAACAAGGAATTAAAGAGTTTCAATTCGATGCTAAAAAGTAGTTATTAACATCATTGTAACCCATTGTTGGAGCAGCAAAGCAGTTAAACAAACAAGTAGCTATTTAAGTTCAGGCAAACAGGTAATTCTTAACAGTAAGTATCCAACACATAGATAGGTGCAGTCTATAATAGGATTAATAGGCTGTGGCAGTATGTAATCAGTAGCAAACTAAATTAAGCTAAGCAACGTAATTGAACAAGTTTGCAATAAGTGGCTAACTAAAATTCTGAGAAGCAGGTAACTGAACTTGCGCTAGTTCTTTGTACAGGCACAGTGCAACTTCTTTTTCGCTTACAAGGTTGTACGAATGAGTCCATGGCATCAATTGCTTGGATACACATTCCCAATACTTCTTTCTTCCCACACTGCATTGGTAAGTCGAATGGTTAATCTGGTAAGATGGTGCATCCTTGATATGTTATATGAGGACGTGTAGTCAGACTAGTTGTAGCCACACACATCACACTGGCTTTTACTATATATTTCATGCGATTACTTTTGGCATATCGAGATCTAAGCAATCTACAATAGGATGAAAAAACTGGCATCCTTCACATTATTGGCGAACTCAGTTCATAGAAACAAGCAATTCAACCATTCTGTGGGTAAATCAAAAGCGCCACCGAAATATTTTTCACTACCCCTATCATACACGCAAAAAGGGGGCGATGCCACCATAGGGGCTGGTATGGGCGGCTGCCTCGGGTGGCTCGAAAGTGTGCACTTAGTTTGAGTCGTCCAGGTTGGCCCAGGCTAGTTTTGTTCGTCCCAACGCACGAGCAGTCAATGTAAAAAATGAAGAAAAATGTTTCAATTTGGATAGGCCAATAACATAAGTGCAAGGCATGCCCTATAGCAGGCTCATGGCCCAAACGAGCGCCTCCCATATCAATTGACAGCAGGAAAAAATCACAATTCATCCGCTCCAGCCTCCAGTCTGGTTTGCTCCTAACCTAGCCACCGCTGGACAGACCGACACAACACTTCCTCGTGCCCTCGTTGGAAGGCGGTCGCCGGGCTTCAAGCGAACGAAGGACAAGAAGATGAAGATCCAACCCTGGGTGTAGCCTGCGTGGGAGGCAGCGGCGGCAACACGGGCATGGCATCAAGCTTGCGCAAACGGACAGTCATAGCTTGCAAAAGTAGCAAGCGCAACGAGTAGGTACATCACATCCCTGATTATATCTAATTCAACTCTTCAATTTCTGGCCAATAGTTAAACCTGACGGTGTTGTAAAATTGCTTGTATGTAGAATCAAACCAATTTCTACTTATTTTATAACTACCCCAATCAATACTGATCTGATGAATCTAATCAAGTTTTCGGTGCAAACATCCAAGCTCATGTTGTTCTTGAGCCTGAAGTGTCTAATGAACAGACTGGTAATGAAGGCTTTGATGCAAACATTTTACATTCTCCTGGTGATGAACATATAGTGTCTAATGAGGCATCTAATGCAAGCATTTTGCAAGCTCCCATTGAAGGATTTACTGTCTAATGATGATCTGCTATGTTGAGAGAGACATAGATATTTGCAGGCATTGATGACAAGCAAATTATAGTGCATTTTCATGGCTTGAGGAAACGTCAAGGCCATCTACCAGAAAGTCCCCGTATCATGACAACATAGCATAAATACTTTTCTATTCTCTTGTTTGAAACTATTGGCATACTTGTGCAGGATAGATATATTGATATGCAGTTTGCGCACTGGTTATAGGTGCAATTACACTTCGATATTTTCAGAAAGAGAACGAATAATTCAAGCAGGTACAGACCATGTTTGTAGTCCTTGTACACCATGTTGCATTTTGTGTTTTTTGGCGCTTGCATCATTTAGTGTTTATAATCTGAACTACTTTGGATCTTTAGCTGGTTTTCAAAGTGCATGTAGCTTCACACTTCTCAAGTTATGTTGATTTCCGGAGTGCAAGTGCCTTCGTATTTTTTAAGTTAAATGTTCGCCCCTGGTAACTTGAATTCGGGGATCCGCCACTGCACACAAATCATACACGAATGCCAGTACGAATTAAATAAAATGCAGGGACTTATGCTACCTCGTTGTACAGGCTCACTGCGGCTCTGCTTGCGCTTGGGATGTTCCATGTACAAGTCCATGTTACCACTTGCTTGGATGTGCACACCTTGTGCTCCTTGCATCCCCCTCTGCATTTTTGACACGGCGAATGGCTGCTCAAATAAGAGGAATCGACCTTGCTGTTGTACCGGAGGACATATACTTACAAGGTTATACGGGTGTGCAGGATGTGTACCAGATCCCGTAGCGCCATCATGCTTTGCTAAAAAATGGATTTGCTTGTTTCAGATGATATCTCCAGAAGAAATAAGAGTTAAACTCAAAGTTGGATAGGCATGTAAGCTAAGAGAGCAGTGAAAGGATATCCAAACATCGTCGGAACACTGCACAAGGGAGTGATGTGTGGATACTTAGTTCGGGCCGGCGTTTGGGCATGCTCGCCTAGCTAGAGTGCGGGTCACTTCAGAGCCATTGAGGGTGATGCGCTCGTGTTGGCTGGCCGTGCATGGATGCAGATCTTGAGTGGCAGCGGAGCGCTACGATGCGGTGGACGAGACCGTTGGTGAAGCCCCAGTGGCCTCGGGGGGCGGAGGCGCGATGATGTGCTCGGTGAAGTAGCCCCGGTGAGCTGGGAGACGGTGTTGGTGAAGCGCACCTGATGCGGTGGAAGTCGGTGTCTGTGAGGCATGTCCGTTGTGGCGGCAGACGTTGTCGATGGACCACCCGGTGCCGTGGACGAGGGCATAGATGAGGTAGCTCCGGTGCGGTGGTGAAGCGCGACCGTCGTCTTCATCGTCGTCGTCCGGCACAGAGGTGGGGAAAGAGACGAGACGAGGGGCGATTCGAACTTTGCTTGGGTTGGCAGTGAATTAGGGATTTGAGCAATCTGGGCGCGGAAGGGGATGGTGGAGAAGGGAGATTTTGCAGGGCTGGAATTGGGGCCGCCAGATATTTCAATCCGAAATGTGGAAGCGCGAACTTATTTTGTCGTCGTCCTTTTTTTGGAGGGGGG
>LR738712.1:272825545-272927991 GCA_902687465.1 Secale cereale
ACGAGACGAGGGGCGATTCGAACTTTGCTTGGGTTGGCAGTGAATTAGGGATTTGAGCAATCTGGGCGCGGAAGGGGATGGTGGAGAAGGGAGATTTTGCAGGGCTGGAATTGGGGCCGCCAGATATTTCAATCCGAAATGTGGAAGCGCGAACTTATTTTGTCGTCGTCCTTTTTTTGGAGGGGGGGAGGGGGGAGGGAGGGAGGGGGTGGGTGGCTGGGTGCTAAGCGTCCGTCCGACACACGCGACCACCACGACACGACCCTAGTCTGCCTGGTGCGCCTACATTTGAGAATGCAAACAAATCTTCTTTCATTTGCAAACAAATATGTATGTATTACCATGCCCGTATTTTCCTTGCAATAATTAGTCATTCGAAACGAGATACTATAAATTAATTAATGAGGAGTCATTTAAAAAAAAATCGAAACGGTATCCACGCTAACGTGGATTAGAGTGTGTGTCACGCAATTAGTTATTTGAATTAGAGTGTGTGTCACATAACGATCTCCAATTCTAACGTGGATTTCGCATTTCACTGTATCCATGCTACTTTTTTAATACAAATTCATATGTATATGATGAACACCATGGTAGTGAGAAAACTTTTGGATGGATTCAAACATATGACCTACAAAATAGCACAACAAATCGAGTCAATGTCAACTTTTCGAAACCTAGTATGGCACGAATTCAAAATAATTACCCATATGCATGGTCCTCAGTTCAAATCTTACAATGTACACCGAATTGAAACATCGATATTAAGTCTCCTACTATCTACATTCAAATGTTATTTTTAGCCCCCCCACACACATGGTACATACTTCCTGTATCGGTCAATCTTCCTCTCCTAACCACCTTAGGAAGCTATCGGTTTCCAACACACAACCATTCTTTCTCTACATGTTTCGATCTCTAACTCTCTCAACTACACAACCCCCTTTTTCCACTTTGTTATGAATTGTATTTACCTCACACACCCGCCATTGCACACCATGCCGAGCTCTCTCTCTCTCCCTCTCCCTCTCACCCTCTCGCGCTAAATACATGCATTGCCTATCTAGCCCCCAACCTCTCGTGCGCACGCACGAACGTTGTCTATCTAGGTCACTCCCTCGAGACTGTCTCACTCTTTCTTCCGCACGACAGGACACACTCGCTCAATCTCGCTCACTTTATCTGAGTCTTGTTTAACCTCGTTTTCTTTCACACACAAATGATATATCTCCCTGTTCGGGCCTCGATCGACACACTATGTACTCTCTCACGCAGATTGTCTATCTAGATCAGTCAATCAAAGCAGCCCCCACTCTTTCAACCTCATGGCGGGCCACACTCGCTCTCTCTCTCTCTCTCTCTCTCTCTCTCTCTCCCTCTCTCCCCCTATATCTCTCTTTGTATGTCTCGATTGACCTTGCTCTTTCTTGGACAAAAACGATATATCACCATGTTTGAGCCTAATTCGACTTATTCACATTGTATACTCTCTCATGCACATTGTCTATCTAGGCTACTCTCTCCAACCCGTCTCACTCTTTCGATCGCACGACGGCCCTATGTGATCGATTGACCTTGCTTCCTCCCACACACAAAATATATCTATACGTCTGTGACTGGATCATCTCTCAAGCTCTATCTAACAGCCCTCACCCTTGCCAAAAGCTCAATCGGACAATATCTCTCCAGAGCATATATATTTGTTCAATGAATGTCGGACCACACTCACTTTTTCTCTCTATCTATATGTCTCTCGATTGACCTCGCTTTCTCACGCCGTATCTTCCACACATTGAAGCTACCTCTCCATCCCTCGCAAAGCCGGAGCTATTTACATTGAGAGGGGCACTCCAAACTTGGATTAATTTATGTAGGCATTTATTCTGGTCGGTTTATATTATATTTTCGTAGCACTCGGCACACAACTACTCGAAACACCGTTGCAACCCCCGCAACTCCCCTAGTTGATTTCCCTCTGGCTCGGTCATCGCTCTCTCGCACATCCTTTCTCGCCTTCAACATCGCACCATGGTATTATTGCAAAAATCTCTATTGTTCTCTTTAATTATTATAAATAAGCTACAAAACTACACACCGATAGTCCACTTGGAATGGAACAAATTTCGACCCACAAATTAAAGTGCTACAAACTACACACCGAGGGGCCCACATGTCATGAAACAAATTTGGACCCATATACAAATTAAAAAATAAAGGACGAGGATCAGACATGCGGCCACGACCTTCAAGCCGCACGTCAATAGGCAACATACGTAGAACATCAATGTTTGTTGTACCTCCGTTTGTTCACATAATGTTTTAATATTACCACAACCTATTTAATTAATAACATGTAATATTATTTTTAGTACTATTCGCCTTCAGTTACTGGTGGGTTCCATGTGTGCTCTCTCTCTCCTCCCCTTCTGCGTTTAGACGTACGGGCAAACACGAAGAACTCGTGGGCGATGTTGCCGTTGACCATATCTGGACGCGTTCACAAGTTACGGCACCAGTTTCACGTGCTAGTAGTACTAGTCAGTGTGTACATGCAATGCACGTTAATTTGGAAGTATATTAAGTGCATGTGGATATTAAGTAGGATATTATTTGCGTGTTACTATGTGATTAGCACTGTTTTTGGCATGAAATTAACTGCATGCTAAACGTGTTGAGCGCTCGGCATTGAAGCAGTCTAGGTCATTGGATGACAAGGAATACATGTGGCTTGATGACATTTTATATTTAATTTGATACGGCTCTAGTAGAACATTCAATCGATCAAACCATAGATTTCGTTCAGTCTGACTCCGACTTTAAATTATATGACGATTGATCTAAAATTAACGGAAATGATAAACATTCGGATTTTAAGCATGGAAATCCAAACGTTTTTCATGGAAAATTTAGATTATGCGGCAGTGGTGAGGACGTCTTACGGTGGGAAGCAGCTCCTCTGTCGTGCTCTGTGTGTCGTCGGGCCACTGACCGACAGCGACAGCGGCGCCTTGCGCCATCATTGGCGTACTCCTGGACGTTGGCCTAGCTTCAAGGAAGGCCAAAATGTTCTGGACTTCGGAGCGAGTCAACTGGCGGGAGGAGGCGACTGGCATTGGTGCAAGGAAGCGGTCGACGGCGGCCATCCATGCCGCTGAGGGGGGGCATTGGCACCCGCGCGGGGACATGCGCTGTCAACGGCGCGGCGGAGACATTTGTGTGCACGGGCACCGGCGCGGGCGCGCATGTCAGTGCACGCGCATGCGCATGCACTGGCAGGTGCACGAGCACCGACACGGGTGTGTGCATGAGTGCACGCGCAGGCGCATGCGCTGGCGGGTGCACGGGCGCGTGAAAGTCGGCGGGGACCTCGTGGAACCCCGTGGCATCAAGCACAGCGACAATGTATGGCTCCCAGCCCATCAATGCCACGGGGATGGGCGCTGGCGCAGTCGGGGCGACGAGAGCCGGAACGGGAGCAGGGACAGGCGCGACGTCTTCCCGCAAGGCCAGTTCAAGTTTGTCCCAAAGCGCCTTATGTTCTTGAGACTCTGGCTGGGTGTCTTCCTCAGGAAACTAGAAGACTAAGGGCAGACCATCATGATGCGGCATGGCATACGTTTAGGTCAGGCTGGTTGGAGGTAGACGACAGGAGCATCGGAGACGAAGAGAGAAGATTGTAGCAATACCGGGTAGTGCGGGGTTGATTTTAAACTGCGGCACCGACGACATTAAAAGTGGGAGCAGTTGGGACGAAGCTGGGCGGCGGAGCCTGGTCAAAGGGCTCGCCTCCCGGTGAGCCTGCACAGTGGTCTGCTCGCATGCCTCCCTGTCAGTCGGCGCAGCGGTCTGCTCGCACGCCTCTCGTCGACTCACACGCTTGCTCGGACGGCACCTGCCGATGAGAAGCGGGACTCGTGGCGGCACGTAAACGTCCACGGTTTCAATAGTGAAAGTGTTCGCCTTAACGTGACAGGTCTTTACTCCAAAATACCTTGGCTCTTCATTTGTGCAACTTTTCATAAGCAGCTTGTCTCAAATTGAAGAAAAAAATTACGAAGTAATATTTGTGCCATATCACTTGACGATGCTCAGTTTCAAGAATTTATGGTCACTTTTGGATTTTCTGGAATTTAAGATCCAGGATTTGAAACAACATCATAACCTGCATCATGCAATAAATTTTCAAGCCATACATATGTCCTGTTGTATTTCTTAAGAAAGGATTTGGTCAAACATTTTGCTTAGTTAGACTTCAGACAAGTTATATATGCAGAGCAAAAGGATAATCCCTCTGTACCAGTGCATTGCCTGATATATTAACTCAAGTACTAGGCATGAACAAACGGGCTCAATTATGTGCTCATCCTGGTGTAGTAGTAGTAGTACTATGCAATGAAGTTGACGGGTGACCTTGGCGAGCGGCGACCGAGGCAATTGAACCGTGCTCGGCACGGTACGTAACATTGTCTAGTTACTAAAGCATCCCTCCATTGTTCATTGGTAGTCATTATGGACCGGGATCATGAGGGGAATTTCCTAGGGCTAGAATTCTGGCCGCTAGATATTTCGACTCGAAACGCGGAGGATCGACTGGTTGGGGTTGCCTAATGTGCGTACCACGCACGCCACCAGAAGGACACGGGCCCGGTTTTTTTTAGGATCAACACGAGCCAAGGTCTGACTGGTACGTCGTTGGGTCCTACCATTCGAGAATACGAAAGGAACCTTTTAAATTGCCGAACTAATCTATGTGTATTACAATGCCCGTATTTTCCTTGCAAATACTAATCTCAATGTGGTAATTGATTTATGACAAGTTGTTGAATTAGAGTGACTTTGTGATATAGTGATCTCAACGTGGATTTCACATTTCATGGTATCACTGGTAAGTTTTTCAATGCAAATTCAAATTTAAAAGATGAACAATATGGAGGTGATAAAACTTTGTATGTATCAAGCATATGACAACACACGCACACACACACACACACACACACACAGAGAGAAAACCACACACGAATAGAACAACAATCCAATAAGTATAGTGCATCTATTTTTCCAAACCATGCATGTAGGACACGAATTCAAAAATACTCCTTATGTTCCTAAATATTAGTCTTTTAGATATTTCAACAAGCGACTACATACGGAGCAAAATGAGTGAATCTACACTCTACAATATGTCTATATACATTCGTATGTGCCAGTCCACTTGAAATCTTTAAAGACTAATATTAGGAATGAAGGGAGTAAAATGAACATGAAACTGAAACATGAATATTAAGTCTAGTACTACAGTAATGCAAATGTTGTGTTTAATTAGGCAGAGCTATGATTGTCGGGGGTCACCCCCTCGACCTTAGATAAAATTGTGAAGCTTTGTTTAGGGTTGTTTAGATTATATTTGTCCCGACCCTCCCAACCACCGATAGGTTGTGCACCCCACCCCTCCTCCCCGGGAGAATATCATGTGCCCCCATACCTTAGATATGTCGATACGAGTTGCTTGGAGCTTGTAGATCTGAGATATAGCAACTCACATGATGTCTTGATATTTTTACAGGAAACCTTGATGAGTTTGAGAATTGCACACAATTTGTACAAAAACTACTCAGATTCCCTTGGATCCCATATCCAACGACCTCGAAGCTCGTATCACCGTAGCATCTAAGATGAAGGAGGACATCATATTCTCCTGTATGTAATAATATCATGTGCTACCACACCTTTGATGCTTTGGTGATACAAGCTGTTCGGAGCCGTTGGATTTGTGACCCAACACCTCCTCGGTGGTTCGAAAAGTTTTTTTGTAGAAAATCCCCCAAAGAGTTCGGCCACTACTTACAAGCACAAAGACTGCTCAGATGCCATTGGATCTCAGATCAAACAACCTCGAAGCTCGTATCACCGTAGCATCCAAGCTGCGAGAGCACCTTATGTTTTCTCGCACGGGAGAATATGAGGTGCTCCCGCACCATAGATTCTATGGTGATACAAGTTCATGGAGATCTAACGGCCCACAGTAGGAGGTTTGAATGTTTTTGCAATATACGGCTGGGAGAGTTTGGGAATTGCGCAGAAAGTACAAGTACCACACATGTGCCATCTGATCACTGATCATACAACCTAGATGCTCATATCACCGTAGCAGGTAATTAAGCTACGGGGAGCACCTAATATGAGCAACGGGAAGCCGTTGGATCCAAGATGCAGCGGCACACACGAGGCCTGAATGTTTTATTTGCAAAAAAACCTTTGGAGAGTTTGGAAATTGCGCATAATTACAAAGACTACTCCCAAGCCATTGGATCTCACTTCCAACGGTGTAAAAACTCGTATCACCATAGCATCTAAGCTGCGGGGTGGATTTGATATTCTATGCCGCTGTCATTTTTGTTCGTGAACTTGCAAAATACGTGTAACTTGTGCCGTTACTTGTCTAACCGCGCAAAGTGTTTGTTCAAAAAAACCATCCTACACTGAAATATTGGAACAACACACGGGGGTCCCACTTGTCATTAATCAAATTTGGACCTAAAACTAACAAATATGAAAGACAAAATTCGAACTGGCAACCTGGACTACAAAGAGTAAGTCGATAGCCTGAAACAACAACGGTTGTTGGCTTTGTCCCATAACTTGATTTTATACAGTATTACGTTGAGTAGAGTAGAGGGAGTGCCTCGACAACACGTGCATGACCGTTGACTCACTTACTGGTGGGTCCCAGGTCTGCGATCTCTCTCTTCTCTCCATCGCCTAACCTTCGCACGGGCACACACGAAGAGGGGCGCTAGCTTACCGTGGTGTTATTACAACTAAAAAAAGCTTGGAAAAGAGAAGAATCGCCTAGAACAAGAGACGTTGTGGCTGGTCGAGACGGAGCTAACCACATCTATCCTCAGTGCCATGTTAGCATGATGAAGCTTTCTGGCTAGTGGGGTGTTTTCGACCGACTGGCTGGGTCGAGAGGTCGAACCATAGGTACTACGTCTGATACAGTAAATTTTTACACGCACATTTTTCCTCCGTGCCGAGACATGGCACACACTACTGCGCGATTTCGGGGTCCTCCCGGGTGGTGCACGCATATATTCTTCCTGACGTGGGACGCCTTACCACGTGTTTTCATCGATGCAAGTAAATGAGTCGTCAAATCATGGAAGACCACTTTTCCCGCTGAGTACATCAGTGAAGCACGGTGGCTAGCTAGTTGGGCTAGTTTGACCGATTAGCTAGGTCGCCGCCACATTTGTTTTTTCACCCCTTTTTTATCTACTTGCCGGCAAGTAAATTTAAATATCCACCGCGGTGTTGCTCTGGTGTTTGAGTGCGACAGGATTTTTAATTTTTTGATTGACGGGAGCAGGCGCGGCAGGATTTTTAATTTTTTGATTGACGGGAGCAGGCGCGGCATCAATTAGTCACGATTACTCTGCCTGTAAAACCCACAACTCCCTGATATGAGAAGTCGTCGACTGGTGTTTTACCATGGTGAAAACCAAAAGATTCCCCGCTCCTCGGCTGGCTCCCTCCGCCTTCCCATAGATTGCATTGCCTTTCAGCCGTTTCGCCCCCTGCATCACCAACGTCGTGCGCCTCGAGAAGCAGAGGGACTTCGGTGGTGTTTAGGCGCCCTCTGCATGGGCATGTCCATATCTCGGCGCAACATGACCATTGGATCAAACTCAGACGATGCAGATCAGTCACTGTAGCAGAAAGCGCGTGGGTGTGTTTGGTTGCGTTCTCATCTCAATATACTCCTCTGTCTAGGTGTGTAAGTCACCTTACGAAAACCAAATAATCCCAAAACACTTAGGCACGGCACATTAACTCCCTCCTCGTTTCTTGTTTTGCGACATATCAACCAATAAAAGACGTGGGCCGTGCATGCTTTCAATGACTTGAGACTACTAAACATGACATGCAGTGGTTAGTTCATTGCATGCAATGCTATTAATTAGCAAAAAGACATTAAGTTTTCTCGTTTTCCTCTCTGCCTTGGTCGCAGTGCACAACATAAGATGACTTACACACCAAGAGGGAGGGAGTAGTTGTTTCCTCTTCGTGTATTTGTGTTAACCAACTACTGTGGACTCATGCACCCTTCATGCACTCTACCAAACACCCAAAAGTGGGTCGAGAAGGGAACTTTTGTCCTGTGCACCCTTCATACACCCTGCCTAACACTATTCATGCTTCATATGGTTCATGTTTCGTGGAGTATTGTAGAACCGTACTCTCCGTGCGCTGTAGACCTAGTTCTGTTAACATTGATCTCACCGTTCATTCTCGACCGAACAGTCGAGAAAGCGTTACTATGTTACTACATTACTGTTCATATAGTTGACATGCGCACAACATCATTTGTTGTCGTCATATCTTACTACACTAGCAACAAGATTATGTAGTACTGACGTATGAACCACTGCACATGCCTAGTAGTGGGAGTACTGTGTATGTTCAAGTGGCTACCGTGTTTCGCACTCCTCTGTCGTAAGAGTGGAAATGCTTGTTGTAATAATTTTTTTCTTCAGAAAAATAGTGGACACGCTCTACCGTGCGGATCGTTCTCCAGCCATGCAGTAAATTAATCACTTTCACCGATGTGTGGGACAACCAGCATCGGGGTCCGCCAGCCATGCAGTAAATTACTCCATAGTAGAGTGACAGTAGACTACCCCGATCGTAGCACCGTAGTAATGCCCAATGAGCCGTTAAATCACAAAACCCCCTCCTTTCCAGCAGTAAGTTGGACGGATGAAGCAACCATCATTTCACTCTTCTCTCTCAGCTTCCTCTCTACCCAACTCACTTCTTCCTCATCTTGTTCCTCATTTCTTCAAGAAAACCCCGACCTGCTTCTGCCATTGTTCTTCTCTCCCAAAGAAGGAAAGGTGAGCGCATCAATGGTGTTGATTCCGGCCAAGGCCCGGTCTTGCAACCCCGAGACTAATCCTATAACTCTCTCTCTTTTCTTCTTTTGGGTTTGTGATTATGGTTTCTTTTCTTTTATTTCTATTTGACAGTTTCTTGATGGACGCTGGAGCACCGGCCGAAGTTATGTCTATGGCTCTGGCCAAAACTGTCGAGCCTCATGGTACGAAGAAGCGCAAGCACCCCGCCGAGACTACCACACACAAGCTCAAAGCCATCGCCCTGTCCAAGCCCCCCTCTCCGGGATCCCTCATTAAGCAAGTCCAGGTAATATCTCTTCTTGACGATCTTTTTCTCGATCTTGATCGTGTTTTTTTCATCTAACACGCAGTACTAGTACTAGTAGTACAACTTTCTGGGCGATCTTGCATGTGATTTTTGTGTGCAAAATGATTGTTCTAAATTCCTCTTTTGACCAAAACATGCGAGAGGTTGACACTGATTTCTTATAGATTACTTTCAACTACTCCCTCTGTCCCAAATTTTTTGTCTTAGATTTGTCTAGATACAGATGTATCTAATACTAAAATGTGACTTGATACATCCGTATCTATACAAATCTAAGACAAAAAATTTGGGATGGAGGGAGTACTTTATGAACATCAATGCTACCTTTGAAGAGGGTATATTTGCCTCAGTAACTTGTGTTATGGATATTGCAAGTAATCCCTCTGCTCTCATGCCTTTGAAGACATGTTCTAGTGTCTTTGTTCACTCATTTTTGTGCGTATATGTAGTCATATATGGAGTATAATATCGAAAATCATCTTATATTTCCGAACGGAGGTAATAATAAAATATGGTTTCTGTTTGAATTTGAACCAGGTCCGCGATGGAGATGAAGTTCTCAAAGTCATGCCGTGTGAACTGGAAGACCTGAGGATGAGTTCTACTGCTAAACAATCTAGCTGTTGTGTCCTTGTCGCCACGTGTCCTGAACTAGTGTTTTCCTGTAGCATTGTTGTCAGGCGTGTTCTCGAGGCTGTACCTGACCACAACAATTTCCTGGCTATGCCTTCAATTACGAAGGGTGTGGTTCTTGTAAAGCTTCCCAACAAATCTGATGCGGCATGTCTTCATGATCATGTTTATGAGTGGAAAGACCACTCTGTTAGGTTCTCCAAGGTTGATGCTACCTCTTGAGCTTGTGGTGTATTCCCTCGAAGAGGAAAGGGAGATGCAGCACAGTAGCGTAAGTATTTCCCTCAGTTTTTGAGAACCAAGGTATCAATCCAGCAGGAGACCACGCGCGAGACCCTCGCACCTGCACAAACAAATAAGAACTTCGCAGCCAACGCGATAAGGGGTTGTCAATCCCTTTATGTTCACTTACGAAAGTGAGATCTGATAGAGATGATAGTTTATATTTTTGGTTTAATAAAACAGCAAATAAAAGCGGTAAAAGTAAAGTAGATGTAGATTGATATGTTGAGAATAGACCCGGGGGCCATAGTTTTCTCTAGTGGCTTCTCTCATGATAGCGATATTCTACGGCAGGTTAACAAATTACTGTCGAGCAATTGATAGAAAAGCGAATAATTATGAGACTATCTAGGCATGATCATTGTATATAGGCATCACGTCCGAGACAAGTAGAACGACTCCTGCCTGCATCTACTACTATTACTCCACACATCGACCGCTATCCAGCATGCATCTAGTGTATTGAGTTCATACGAACAGAGTAACGCCTTAAGCAAGATGACATGATGTAGAGGGATAAACTCAAGCAATATGATGAAAACCCCATCTTTTTATCCTCAATGGCAACAATACAATACGTGCCTTGCTGCCCCTACTGTCACTGGGAAAGGACACCGCAAGATTGAACCCAAAGCCAAGTACTTCTCCCATTACAAGAACTATAGATCTAGTAGGCCAAACCAAACCAATAATTCAAAGAGACTTGCAAGGATATTATGAGCACACATAAAAAGTTCAGAGAAGAACCAAAAATCTTTCATAGATAACCTTGATCATAAACTCACAATTCATCGGATCCCGACAAACACACCGCAAAAAGAGATTACATCGAATAGATCTCCCCGAAGACCGAGGAGAACTTTGTATTGAGATCCAGAGAGAGATAAGAAGCCATCTAGATACTAGCTACGGACCCGAAGGTCTGTGGTAAACTACTCACAACTCATGGTGAGGGCGATGATGATGATGATGAAGGCCTCCGTGATGGATCCCCCTCCCGAAACAGGCTCCAAGATGGGATCTCCACGGGAACAGAAGCTACGGCGATGGAATTAGGGTTTTCTCTCTGCGTATGGAGTTTCTGGGGTACGTGGATATATATAGGAATAAGGAGGGCACCGGGGGCCACACGAGGAAGCCTCGAGGTAGGGGGCGCGCTCTGGGAAGGGGGGCGCGCCCCCCACCCTCGAGGGCAGCCCCTCTGTCCCCTGACTTGGTCCTGAAATTTACTGTGCATGATTTTCTCCAAAAATATCTCTCGCGAAGGTTTCATTCCGTTTGGACTCCATTTGATATTCTTTTTCTGCAGAACCCTGAAATGGGCAAAAAACAGCAATCTATACTGGGCCTTTGGGTTAGTAGGTTAGTCCCAAAGATTTTATAAAACTGAATGATAAAGCCCATTAAACATCCAGGACTTCATAAATAATAGGAGGGAAGAATAAAAAATTATAGATACGTTGGAGACGTACCAAGCATCCCCAAGCTTAATTCCTGCTCGTCGTCGAGTAGGTAAAAGATAAAGAAAGAATTTTTGATGTGGAATGCTAACCAATATAGTTTTCAATGTAATTCTCTTAATTGTGGCATGAATGATCAGATCTGAAAGATTCAAGATAAAAGTCTATATTGACATAAGAAATAACAATACTTCAAGCAATACTAACAAAGCAATCATGTCTTCTCAAAATATCATGGCTAAAGAAAGTTATCCCTACAAAATCATATAGTCTTGATATGCTCCCTCTTCATCACACAAAATATTCATATCATGCACAACCCCGATTTTAGCTAAGCATTTGTTTTCATACTCTATCTTTTCAAACTTTTGAAGTTTCACGCAATACATGAACGTGAGCCATGGATATAGCACTATGGGTGGAATAGAGGTGGTTGTGGAGAAGACAAAAAGGAGGGATATAGTCTCACATCTACTAGGCGTATCAACGGGCTATGGAGATGCCCATCAATAGATATCAATGTGAGTGAGTAGGGATTTCCATGCAACGGATGCACTAGAGCTAAATATGAATGAAAGCTCAATAAAAGAAACTAGTGGGTGTGCATCCAACTTGCTTGCTCACGAAGACCTAGGGCATTTGAGGAAGCCCATTGGTGGAATATACAAGTCAAGTTCTATAATGAAAGTTCCCACTAGTATATGAAAGTGACTAAGCACGAGACTCTCTACAATGAAGAACATGGTGTTACTTTGAAGCACAAGTGTGGAAAAAGATAGTAGCAATTGTCCCTTCTCTCTTTTCTCTCATTTTTTCGAGGGGCTTTCTCTTTTTTTTATTAGCCCCTCTCTATTTTTTTGGGCCATCTCTTTTTTTATTGGCCTTTCCTCACATGGGACAATGCTCTAATAATGATGATCATCACACTTTTTGTTACAACTCGAAATTACAACTCGATACTACAACAAGTATGACTCTACATGAATGCGTCCAGCGGTGTACCGGGATGTGTAATGAAACAAGAGTGACATATATGAGAAATTATGCATGGTGGCTTTGCCATAACTACGATGTCAACTACATGATCATGCAATGGCAATATGACAATATGATGCGTGTCATATAAACGGAACGATTGAAAGTTGCATGGCAATATATCTCGGAATGGCTATGGAAATGCCATGATAGGTAGGTATGGTGGCTGTTTTGAGGAACTATATGGTGGCTGTTTTGAGGAAGGATATATAGTGGGTTTATGGCACCGGCGAAAGTTGCGCGGTACAAGAGAGGCTAGCAATGGTGTAAGGGTGAGAGTGCGTATACTCGATGGACTCAACATTAGTCATAAGAACTCAAATACTTATTGCAAAAATCTACGAGTCATCAAAACAAAGCAATCAACGCATACTCCTAGGGGGAGGTTGGTAGGAGTTAACCATCGCGCGCCCCGAACCTCCACACAAAGGTTGGCACTCTACAAATACCTCATGCTCTAACTTCGTCACATAGCGGTTCACCATACGTGCATGATACGGGAATCACTAACCTTAACACAAGTATTCCTCAATTTCATAATAACTCCACTAGCATGACTCTAATATCACTATCATCATGTCTCAAAACAATTATCAAGCACCCAACATCTCATTCTATTCAATGCACTTGGTGTGAATTTTTTTACTACATTGACATTGGATGTTTATCATGTGAAGACTAGTTCCTTTAGCCTAAAAACTTTACAATGCTATTTTAATAGACTCTCAAATAGATATAAGTGAGGCATGAGAGTTCAAAAATTTCTACAAAATAAAACCACCACCATGCTCTAAAAGATATAAGTAAAGCACTAGAGCAAAAACTATTCAACTCAAAAGATATAAGTGAAGCACATAGAGTGTTCTAAAAATTTCTAGGCCATATTTAACTCTCTCAAATAGGTTTCTCCAGCAAGGATGACTGTGGCAAACTAACAAGCAAAGACTCAAATTATACAAGACGCTCCAAGCAAAACACATAACATGTTGCGAATAAAAATATAGCTCCAAGTATAGTTTCCGATGGATGAAGACGAAAGAGGGGATGCCTACCGGGGCATCCCCAAGATTAGGCTTTTGATTATCTTGAATTTACTTGGGGTGCCATGGGCATCCCAAAGCTTAGGCCTTTGCTACTCCTTGTTCCGTAGTCCATCAAAGCAATACTCAAAACTTGAAAACTTCACAACACAAAACTTAGACAAAAATTCTCGTGAGCTCCGTTAGTAAAAGAAAGAAAACCACTACTCAAAGGTACAACAATGAATCCATTATTTGTTTATATTGGTGTTAAACCTACTGTACTCCAACTTCTCTATGGTTCATATCCTCCAATACTACTCATAGATGCATCGGAATAAGCAAACAACACACGAAAAACAGAATCTATCAAAGACAGAACAGTCTGTAGTAATCTGCAGGGTTCACCAACTTCTGGAACTCGAAACAATTCAAACTAAATTGGTAAATTTGTGCAATTTGTCTAAAAATCAGCAGCAAAAAATAATCAACTAAAAAGCACGCTCCAGTAAAATCCCACGACTATTTCAGCAAGCGCTAACGATTATGTTTTTCACAGCAAGATCATATAAACTTCACACAAGTCTTCCCAAAGGTTCTACTTGGCACAAATACTAAACAAAACATGAAACCACATCTAATTAGAGGCTAGATGCAATATTTATTCCCTAACATCAACAAAAGCAAAAAAACATAAAGTTGGGTTGCCTCCCAACAAGCTCTTTCTTTATAGCCATTAAGATAGGCTTGAGAATTCAATGATGCTCACATGAGAGACAAGACTTGAAGCACAAAAAGAGCATCATAAAACATGTGACAAACACATCTAAGTCTAACATACTTCCTATGCATAGGCATCTTATAGGAAAACAAATTACCAAGACAAGCAAGATCTACTATATGCATGGAAGGAGAAAGAAACAAGATCAATCTCAACATAACGAGAGGTAATTTAGTAACATGAAAATTTCTACAACCATATTTCCCTCTCTCATAATAATTGCATGTAGGATCATGATAAAATTCAACAAAATAGCTATCACATAACATATTATCAACACGATCCACATGCATGCAAAGTTGTCACTCTTCCAAAATAGTGGGATTAACATTAACTAAAGGCATGACCTTTCCAAACCCACTTTTATCAAAAGTTTCATAAGATTGAACATTCTCCAAATATGTGGGATCTAAAGTTGACACTCTTCAAAACCCACTTTAAATATTAATGCAAACATTATTATCAATCTTATATTCATCATGGGGATTAAATAAATTTCCAAGATCATAAGAAGAATCACCCCAATCATGATCATTGCAACAAGTAGTGGGCATAACAATACTAGCATCGCCAAGCTTAGGGTTTTGCATATCATTAACACAATTGACATTTATAATAGCATCATTGCAATCATGCTTTTTATTTAAGGAGCTAACATGAATCACTTTTTCTTTCAACATTTCATCACAATTTTCAGATTCATAAATTTCAAGCAAAACCCCATAAAGATAATCTAGTGCACGCAGCTCACTAGCAATAGGTTCAACATAATTGGATCTCTTAAAGAGATTAGCAAGTGGATGAGGATTCATACTTTAGCAAGAAAACATGCAAGCTAATTGAGGGCACATAGCAACACAAGCAAACAAGAGGCACGCGAACGGTAAACACACGGTGGAAGAAGGGCAAATAAAACGGCAAGGGTGAAGTGGGGGAGAAGAAAACGAGAGGCAAAAAAATATAATGCGAAGGATAAGGGTTTGTGATAGGTACTTGGTATATGACTTTTTTGTAAGCCTCCCCTATAATGGCGCCATAAATTCTTCTTACTACCTCTTGAGCTTGCGTTGTATTCCCTCGAAGAGGAAAGGGAGATGCAGCACAGTAGCGTAAGTATTTCCCTCAGTTTTTGAGAACCAAGGTATCAATCTAGTAGGAGACCACGCGCGAGTCCCTCGCACCTGCACAAACAAATAAGAACTTCGCAGCCAACACGATAAGGGGTTGTCAATCCCTTTACGGTCACTTACAAAAGTGAGATCTGATAGAGATAATAGTTTATATTTTTGGTATTTTTTATTTAACAAAACAGCAAATAAAAGCGGTAAAAGTAAAGTAGATGTAGATTGATATGTTCAGAACAGACCCGGGGGCCATAGTTTTCTCTAGTGGCTTCTCTCATGATAGCGATATTCTACGGCGGGTAAACAAATTACTGTCGAGCAATTGATAGAAAAGCGAATAATTATGAGACTATCTAGGCATGATCATTGTATATAGGCATCACGTCCGAGACAAGTAGACCGACTCCTGCCTGCATCTACTACTATTACTCCACACATCAACCGCTATCCAGCATGCATCTAGTGTATTGAATTCATACGAACAGAGTAACGCCTTAAGCAAGATGACATGATGTAGAGGGACAAACTCAAGCAATATGATGAAAACCCCATCTTTTTATCCTCGATGCCAACAATACAATACGTGCCTTGCTGTCCCTACTGTCACTGGGAAAGGACACCGCAAGATTGAACCCAAATCCAAGCACTTCTCCCATTGCAAGAACTATAGATCTAGTAGGCCAAACCAAACAAATAATTCGAAGAGACTTGCAAGGATATTATGAGCACAAATAAACAGTTCAGAGAAGGACCAAATATCTTTCATAGATAACCTTGATCATAAACTCACAATTCATCGAATCTCGACAAACACACCGCAAAAATAGATTTCATCGAATAGATCTCCTCGAAGACCGAGGAGAACCTTGTATTGAGATCCAGAGAGAGAGAGAGAGAGAGAGAGAGAGAGAGAGAGAGAAGAAGCCATCTAGATACAAGCTATGGACCCGAAGGTCTGTGGTAAACTACTCACAACTCATGGTGAGGGCGATGATGATGATGATGAAGGCCTCCGTGATGGATCCCCCTCCGGGAACAGGCTCCAAGATGGGATCTCCACGGGAACAGAAGCTACGGCGGAGGTATTATGGCTTTCTCTCTGCGTATGGAGTTTCTGGGGTACGTGGATATATATAGGAAGAAGGAGGGCACCGGGGACCACACGAGGAAGCCTCGAGGCAGGGAGCGCGCCCCCCACCCTCGAGGGCAGCCCCTCTGTCCCCTGACTTGGTCCTAAAATTTACTGTGCGTGATTTTTTCCAAAAATATCTCTCGCGAAGGTTTCATTCCGTTTGGACTCCGTTTGATATTCTTTTTCTGCAAAACCCTGAAATAGGCAAAAAACAGCAATCTGGACTGGGCCTTTGGGTTAGTAGGTTAGTCCCAAAAATGATATAAAGGTGAATGATAAAGCCCATTAAACATCCAACACTTCATAAATAATAGCATGGAACAATCAAAAATTATAGATACGTTGGAGACGTATCAGTTGACGAGATGGTGATGGTGCATGTAGACATCTCTCAAGAAGTCCATGGCCTAGTTAGTTATGCGGGGTTCATTGCGTAGGTCGGTGGCAAGAAATAGTCTGCAGAGTTTAATTAGTGCAACTTTGCTTGTCCGTAGTAAGTACTATTGTTCAGTACTTGATTTGTGTTTGTGAACCCTGCATTGTTTATTAGTACTGTCGCTTTTGGTGTGTGGTAAGTCCTGAGAACGGTCTATGTTAATGTCTGTCCACTCAATTCAGTCTGTATATTTGATGTATCCAGATCATCTTTTTTGTGAGGACGGTTTATCAATTATGGTTACACTCCAATATCTATATGCATTGCAGGGTTTATCGCACCCACCAGGATTTCCAGTGCCATGGATGTTCGGTCCATACGATTTGTCACGGCCTTTGGACTGTCCTACTTGTGGGAGTAGGCGGGGCCCCTGCATGCCACCCATAGTTGGATGATCAATCTTCTGTTTAGTACTTCAACATAGTGATTTCCTGGTAAGGATTCACTCGTGTCGCATCAAGTAAATCTTATTGATTTACTGTCTAAATCTTATTGATTTAATGTCATGTTTTCTTTCTTTTCCTACAATTTTACGATGCAGGTTTTGCCATGTGACATTCATAACAGAATAAACCATTTGGTTTGCTCTACGATGGCATTTTTGCAGGTTTCACTTCTTATGTCGTGTCAGTAACGAAGGCATTGTCCATCACTTATATTACTGGAAAAAATTGGATCATTCTGTTGACTAAGTACAAGTTGAATGCCTATGATGAACTGAAGTTTGGTTTAACAAAAATGCCACAATTAGTCCTTCTCGCGTTTAAAAGAAATGAAGAAAAAAACTGGATCACTGTCACGAAGCCTAGTCAAGTTAGAAAGCTGATCATAGCAGACCAAACACGATTGCCACTGTCTCGCACATCGGTACCACCTTCAGCAACGGATCGAGCACCAGCGGTTGCTCTAGCATTGACAACGGCAGTAGCTCAGTCTGATCCAGCTGAGGATTGGGTACCGACCGCGTCAGTGGATCAGGCTGATCTACCGGAGGATCGGGCATCGACACCGGCACCTGCTCCGACACAGGCACCAACTCTACAAGGAGCACCATCTCCGGCAGCAGCAGTGGCTTCGGCACCTGCACCAACACTTGCAGTTGCATCTGCTCCGGCCCGTGCAGCGGTAACCGAACGAGCAGTTGCACCGGCAACCGACTGGGCTGCAGTTCGCACTTCATATACCAAAGTCCTTACAAAAACCGACATGTCCACCTTCTTGGTAAGCATTGGCCACCCAAGTGTTTCGTTCTTTTTTCTTTCCATGTTGTTTCGCTTGATTCACTGTGTTGATCTAACTGTTTGGGTATGTCTTCTTGTTTGCAAACAGAGAATTCCTAGAGCAACGAGGGAGTCGTTCAACAATCCGGGCGATAGCGGCCAAGTTTCTCTTGCCATGCGCAGCCTTGGTGTGAATGAACCTACTTAATATACCGTAAGTACAAAGGTGGTCGCATGATGATTGATGCTAAAGGATGGTCAAGGTTCAAATCTAAATCATATCTTGCGGTAGGGGATGATCTCAAAATCGAACTTTCTCGGCAAGGACAGCTGGTCCAAATCAACTTTGAAATTCTTCAGTAGCAGCATGCAACTGCCGAACTGATCTATCCTACGAGAGATTTTGATGTAATAATCTGGCATGGTGAAACAAGTGTCATGTGTGTATAAGTAATACGACAGTATTATTTATCACATGGTATATCATTGATTGAATTGCAACTCTCATTGCTGGTTAGGAACTGTCGTTCGATTTCATTCCAACAACTGTCGTGCTTTATTCAATTTTGTGTATTCGCCTTGCGACTACATCTAAAACCAACGCCGTACCGATCGCTTGCAATGTGGAAAGTGCTGAGGTAGAACACATGGGCCCCCAAGCATGCAGGGTGGGCCAGCGGCCCAAAGTCCAGAACCGTGAGCCTGTCTGAGTATTATATTCTCAGCTGAACCCCCATAGTGCCCGTGCGTTGCACGTAACATCAAGATGCATGTGTATGAGTATTTTATCTTGTGAGAGAAAAGGATGAACGAGGGAAGGCCTTATTTGCAAATGTGGAGTGGTGTGTGGGTACCTTTTTTGGAAAATTTCCGTAGTTTCCTACCTATCCGTCAGATATAAATTTGTATGTATAAAGTTTTGATATAAAATATTTGTATATTTCTTTACAGAGGGAGTATCTCTGTGTCAAAATATATATTTGTGTAACTAGTTACTCTTGTATTTCTTCTTCCTTTCACTGATATGTGGGGCATCCGCCAACGGGGTCCACGTGCCATATGCACAAATTAGAGTGCACAACTGCACGGTAGACACACCTCGGTTGTAGTGCCGTAGTAATGCCCAATGAGCCGTCAAATCACAAACCCCCCCTTTCCAGCTTTAGCAGTAAGCTGGACGGACGAAGAGGTAATATTTCACTTGGCCTGAATCCCCTTCTCCCTCGTCTGCTTCTTCAGAGAAAACCCCCTCTCGGCGATTGCATAGGGTTTTCTCATGGAGAACCAGGTACGAATTCTTCATCCATCCCCGATAAATCCAAGTCCCTTGGTCGCGGGTAATCCTAGGATGGCAGCCGCCGCCATTGATGCATTTTTCTTCCTACTGAATCTAGTGTGTTTCATTTGCAGTGCCCAAAGTGCAAGGACCCTACAAGTTTTTGTTCCCTTGGCGAGATGGCACACTTGTTCCTTCTCATCCTAACACAAGATTTTAAAACGCGCACAGTATGTTCCTAGAATCCTCTTTTCTATCCGGGAGGGTGGGTTTTTTTTTTTGAACATGCTGTCGACTAATTTGGAAATTTGGATTGCTATATTTGGACAAAAGGTACTACCAGTACGATGGTCAACACTGACGTGAAGGAGGAAGTTATTTCTAGATTTGGATAGGGAATACATTGTGTTCTCATATTATTTTTCCCGCAGTTCATTATTTGCTCTGCCAGAACACATGTACTCAAGATGCTCGGCCTTGCCATAACTGAATACACCATTTTAATGGTCACAGGGAAGACAAGCCATGGATATAAGTTCCGAGTTCGGTTCATGAACCAAGAAGATCGCTGCTTTTTTTATGGCCGAACTTGGATAAACTTTCTCAAGTGTTACGGACTAAAAGTGGGCGCACGAATGTTGATGGAAATAGCAGAACCTGATCTCATATTCACTGCGATCTTCCACCCCGATGTCGTTCCAATTGTTCATCCATGTTAGTTTTGTATCTTGTTCTTGCTTGTTGCCTCGATTACTTCTTAATCCACCTATTCTGTCTAACTAATCACAATTTAACTTTAGAAGTAGCAACGAATATCGCACGAAGATGCTGCTTATAACTAATATTTTCTTATAATTGGTGGCACATGTAGGTTTTTTCAGAGTTAAGCAGGCTACTCGTTTGTTATTCTGTAACAACTCGGCTGTTACTGATGGCACTGAAGTTGAATGGGATGACATCCACAAGTTCCTACACTTTATTGATCGTCTTGAGGTCGTTGTGGGGCGTTTCAATGGTGGAAGGCCATGTGGGATATGTGTGCCACTGGTGCACTCGTTGAACAGGTCCAACTGTGTCGACGAACTTATGGTACGAGCTATTTTTTGTTATATATGTTGTTCATAAACTATTGCTTATACACAGTTTTACAGCTGTGATCTTCTTGAAACAGAAACTGCCCAGTTCTATTGTTCCTATACAGATGCTTGACCATGGTCGGGTCAGACTTGCGCTTGGTCACAACATGATGTTTATGTCAACCTACTCCATTCCCCTTGGAGGTGAAAAGATACTTATTCATGGGTGTTCTCAAATAATGAAGGCCCGTCCATCTTGGAGAATAGAAAAGAAGATTATGTTCCTGCTTTTCCATGGCTCTAAAGCGAATATCCTATTTATTGACCAGATTGCGAGATGAAGCCGCTTTCAGAAGGTTGTGGATGCGCGGGGTGGCGCCTGGGCCGTGTCCTAGGGCTTGGCGGCCACACCCTTGGTTAACTGTAGCCAAAGCAGCACTGTTCGAGGCGTGCTTTGTACGGTTGAACCTGTATAACTACTCATACTGCTTTCAAATATGGTTGTTAAGTGCCCCTGCTGGTTTCAGTTAAGGTTGTTAAGTACTCCTGCTGCTTTTACAGTCTGTCATGTTTCTTCAGTCCTGTCTTCCTCCAGGCGCCAAAACCAAACCAGCGCCGGCGGGGCCGCATGCTTCCGCCTCCCACAGCGGGCTGCGCCTCAGCGCACGCTTCGCCGCCCCACCGTCTCCTAAATCATTAACGCTGATGTCTGAGGCCTCGCCGTCGTCCTTCGCGCACTTTGGTGCGCTCGCCGCGGCGCCGCCCTCTCGTGTTGGCAACATGGTCAACAAACAACAGGAATCGGCAGAAATACGTGGAGAGGATGATAGTACGGGCCCACCATGTCAGCGTATGGAAAAATAAAATGCTTCCTCCTAGTTTTTTCCTGACATCTGGGACCCATGACATTGTGAGCGTATATAGAAAATAGACAAGAGAACAACACAACATCGGCTGACACCTAGGACGTAGCTGCTCGAGCAGTATTTTTTGTTATTGTTGAGGCGGAGCAGGGTTTGAACTAGGCTGTGGCCCGTCTAGCCCATGCTTATATTTTATGTTCACCATGTGACCAGCCCAGCTATTTTTTCTTTGTGAAAATGAGCCCAGTTTATTTTTTCTGAATAATACCCAATCCATGCCTATTTATTTTTCTACGCCCTGATGGGCTGCAAATCTTTCAAGACGCCTGCAAATCTTGAAAGTAATATGAATTGGTTGTAAATATAAAAGCAGATGACAAATTGGCAATTACTTTATAATTTTTGAATTTTTTCTCATTTTCATATTCCTATTTCACTGGGCATTAACCTAATTTAAATATATATTCAAAGTACTTTAAATCTGGCTCGACATTTCGGTATTAAAAATAGTTTGGGACCCACAGAAATATGCGAAGTTGACCCTGGCCAACCTAAAAAAACGGACTGCAATAAATTGCATAAGAAGTCGCAATGAGCTATATATAAATTATTACAAAAAAGAGGGAATGGTCTGACTTATGGGCCTATTAAGTTGATGCGTATGCAAGATTTTTTTTAGTTATTATATATGTCAACAAACAATTCTAGCAGACGTAACCGTTTGATGTCAATCCAATGGCCGTCGTGTTTCTTCAATCTCTGATCTTCTTGCTCCAGCCGCCAAATCCAGCGCCGGTTGGACCGCCTGCTCCCGCCTCTTGTGCAGGCCTCACCGCCCCTACTACTCCCACCGCTGGCCAAGGCATCCCTCTACTCACCCACACCCCCTGTTATTCTGCGGCGACGGCAGCGTCACACCGCAGTCGAACCAGTGAACCCTTGTACTCCTCTCCGCGTGGGCATCCACTGTCGCGTCTTCCCCGGCTCCGTGTCGTCCCCTTCCTAGGCCTCGCCATCGTCCACCACCCTGGTGCTCTTGGCGCGGCGTGGTCAACGTGGTCAAGGAACGACTTCCATCAGAAGAGTACTGTCGTGGAGAGGCTGACAGCTTGGTCCACTGCAGCCGCAAGGAAGTGCCTCCTTATTATGCGGAAAATAATTATTCCTCCACCTGACAGCAGGGACCCACCGGACGGGCCACCGTATTTGGCGAAAAAATGTTTCCCTCCTGACTGCTGGGACCCACCGGATGGGCCTCCGTATTTCGTGAAAAAACGTTCCCCCCGCTGTCAGCTCGGACCCACTGGAAGTGCCTCCTTATTACGCACAAAAAAATGAATACTCCCTCTGCTAGCTGGGACCCAGTATAGTGGGAGGCTGACTTGTGGGCCTACTAAGTTGACGGGGACGGAGGGTTTGTCAACTTAGTCAATATGCACGATTCTAGCTCCATTGACCGTACGATGTCCATCCAACAGTCGTAGTGCTTCTTCAACCTCTGGTCTTCTTGCTCCAGCCGCCCAAACCAGCGTCGGTCGTGCCTCGTGCTCCTGCCTCCCGTGGCCGGCTGCGATGCTGCGGAGGCCTGACCGCCCCCTACTACTCCCACCGCTGGCCAGGCCATCCCTCTACTCACCCACACCCCCTGTTATTCTGCGGCGACGGCAGCCTCACACCGCAGCGAACTAGTGAACTCTCATTCTCCTCTACGCGTGGGCATCCACTACCGCGTCTTCCCCGGCTCCGTGTCGTCCCCTTCCTAGGCCTCGCCATCATCCACCGCCCTGGTGCTCTCGACGCGGCGTGGTCAACGTGTTCAAGGAACGGCTTCCATCGGACATGGACTGTACGTGGAGAGGCTGACAGCTGGGTCCACGGCCGGAGCAAGGAAGTGCCTCCTTATTACGCGCAAAATAATTATTCATCCACCTGACATTGGGGATCCACCGGACGGGCCACCGTATTTTGCAAAAAAAAAATGTTTCCCCCTTGACTGCTGGGACCCACCGGACGGGTCATCGTATTTCACAAAAAAATGTTCCCCCCGCTGTCAGCTCGGACCCACCGGAAGTGCCTCCTTATTACGCATAAAAAATGAATAATCCCCCTGCTAGTTGGGACCCACCTTGGTGGGTGGCTGACTTGTGGGCCTACTAAGTTGACGGGGATGGAGTGCTTTGTCAACTTAGTCAATATGAATGATTCTAGGTCCAGTGAACGTACGATGTCCATCCAATGGCCGTAGTGCTTCTGCAACCTCTCGTCTTCTTGCTCCAGCCACCCAAAACAACGCCGGTCATGCCGCATGCTCCTGCCTTTCATGGACGGCTCTGCTGCCGCGGAGGCCTCACCGCCCCCTACTATTCCCACCGCTGGCCAGGCCCTGCGGCGACGGCAGCCTCACACCGTAGCCGAACCAGTGAACTGTGACACCCCGAGACTGATGTGCCAGGTGTCTGCCAGTTATTCATTGTCTTTGACATGTCATCTGCTTGCCTGTTGCATCTTGCCTTGTCATCATGTGTGTTGCATCAGCATGTTTTCAAAACTTGCATCCGTCCTCTCCGTTGTCCGTTCTGAGCCCAGACACACTTGCACGCGTCCGCAGCGCCTCCGATTATTTGTTTTATGAGTTGCCAGAAAACGTTCTCGGAATGGCTTGAAACTTGGCGTGTCGTCCTATTATAGCATAGGTAGACCTCCTGTCAAGTTTCGTCGCGTTCGGAGTTCGTTTGATAGCCCAATGGTTAACCGAGTTAACCGCTGGAAGCCTTTTCTCTTTTGGCCCAGCACCCCATTCACAAAGCCCACCAAGCCCATTCTAACCCCTCCATGCTCTTGGCCGTTCGATCACGATCACGTGGCCGTGAACCGCTCCTCATTTGGACACTCCTAGCTCCCTATGACTATAAATTAACCTTCCCCGTCCAAATTCGCAGATGAAACCCTAAAAATCCTCCTCCCCGCGCCCCCGAACATGTCCGCGGAGCATCCCGACATGTCCGCCCCGCTGTCCACGTCGTCCCGGCCAATCCGGGCGCGCCACGTCACCGCCACCGCCGCCTCCAGCCAACGGGCACGCGCCACGTCGCCCCATCCTCCCACCTCCACCTCGCAGGGCCGTGAGCCCAGATCTGGCCCGTCGGGGCCCGATCCCCGTCCGCCGCTGCCCGCAGGCGCCCAGCGCCCCGCGCCTCCGCCGCCCTTCGGCTTCATTGCCGTCGCCTGCCTCGCCGGTGAGCACCCTCGCCGGACCTCGCCGCCGACGCCGCCGCTGCTTCCCGGGCACGCGCCGCCGCCCGCAACACCTTCGTCAGCCGCCGCCTCATGCCCCGTCAACCCCGCGCCCGGATCCGCCGCCCCGCGGCCAGATCAGCGCGGATCCGGACGGCCCTCGCCTCGCCGCCGGCAAGCAGCGCCGCCGCCCTGCCTTCGGTGTCGTGCGCCCGCACGAGGCAGGGACGACGAGCGTGCAGCGCTGGGCCTCGTGCGCCCCGGCCCAGACGCCCCTCCCCGCGGACCAGAGCCCACGATCCAGATCCGCTCCAGCCGCGGGAGGACGACTGCCCCGACGTCGGCCCAGCTCCGTCCAGCCAGCCTCCATATCCCGGCCCAGCTCCCTGCTCCTCCGTGCCCCGCGGGCCTCCGCTTCGTTTGGCCCGTTTGGCCCAAGGTGAGCGAGCCCGCATACCCTTCGCCTGGGCGTCATATAGTATCTTTCGCCACTCTATTTTTCCCCTGTTAAATAATGACTAAGTCCCCAGTTTTTGCATAATATGTTGCCTTGTTCATGTGGCTGTAACTTTTTGTGTGCATGTCCAAATTAAGTGAATGATATGTCAAAATGATCGTGGGGATATGCTCTACGCTTTGTTCCATTGTGCCATGCTTGTTTGACTTCATCTTGATGACTTAATCATCATGACACGAGTGCTACTTGTTATAAACTGTTGTTACTTGTTATTTTGATGCCATGTTTGAGATGTGATAACTTGGTGCATGTTTATCCAAATGAAGCATATGATATGTCAAAATGTTCATTGTGAAGTGCTCTACATGATGGTTTCTGTAGCTTTCATGTTAGGTGCCATATTGCCATGTTAATCTCTGCTGAAAAAGTGCATTGGTTGTTAACTGCTGGAACTTGTTATGAGATGCTTATTTCACTTGCTTATTGCTATTGGTGTGTTTGTCTTCATGCCACATGTCCTTATGTTTTAGAAGCACAATCATATGGTGTTTGCTTTGGTGCAATCATCTTTCCATGATATGCCTTGAGGTGACCTAAGAAAGCTTGTAAACATGCCATTTTGTTGTTGCTATTTTATATTTAGTGAAAAAAACTGCTAAGTCTGGAATCTCTTATAACCTGATGCCATGTTTGCTTGATGCCCCACTCCAATCCATGCTTGTTTTGGAGTGGCCAGTGATCATGTCTTGTTGTCCATGTTATTGTCTATCCATTCATGTCCTTACTAGCTTATATGACCTGATGTAGCTTATTTATTTCTTGCTCTCATGTTGCTATAAATTTTCCCTGTCAGGTTTTTATCAGCATGTTCAATTTGGTGAAGCTTGTTGCTATTGATCCATGCCTCCTATGGAGATGCTCCAATGGAGTTGTTTGATGTATGCTATGTCTACTACATGTCCATGCTCTTTATGTTCTTATTAGAGTTGATATTCTTGTTGTTTTGTGCCTCCGAAGGTAGCATCGTGATGATGTTTTGGCCTTCCCAGATTTTGGCTAAGTCTGGATAAATTTATTGCAACTTGCCATGCTTGTTTAAAGGTGCTCCAGCAAGCTTTTGAGTGTGTTCTAAGTTCAAGCTTGTTAAGTAACATGTCTAGTTCACATCCATGCTTCTTGTTATCATGTTTGGGTGCTGTAGCTTATATATATCTTGCTCCAAAGTTGCTATGTGGCTGTTAACTTCAGCTTGTTGTTATATCTTGTTTTGTGTGTATGTGTTGATCCGTTGCTCCGTTTTGAGTGTGCCCTATATGAAACTTGTGTGATTTTGCATGTAGAATCATAATATCATGTTGTTTTCATGTTTGGAGTGAGTTTGCTTGATGTTTGGGTGCATCTTGCACTGTTGCCATGCTTGTCTTGTTTTGCTCATATCTTCTAGGCCGTGGCTCCGAATTAAACAAACTTTATATGAAACTTGACTAGAATTTAGTGTAGATCATCATGGTGCATGTTAACTTGCTTTTTAACAACTTTGACTTAAGGTTTGTTCAGATCTGGACTAATTTCAAATTATGCATATGAGGACTTACCGGATTTGTTATGTGTTGATTCCGGCCTCATTTAAACCTGTTGGTTTGTGTTGATCTTGTGTGCTTCATCCCTTGCCATGTAATGCATCATATAGACTTGCCTTGCATCATACCTGGTTGAGCATATTGTCATGTTCTTGTGTTGTGTGTTTACCTTGTTGTGTGCTTTCTTCTCGCTAGTAATTTTCCGTTGCGATCGTGAGGATTCGTTCGTCTACACGTGGTTCGTCTTCAAGGCTTCTTCTTTGTATTCTTCATGGACCCGTTCTTCTTCCTTGCGGGATCTCAGGCAAGATGACCATCACCTTGGATACCTTTACTATCAGTGCCATGCTTAGTGTCTCGATGCTATCGTTATATGTCGCGCTACCCATCATTATTGTCAGCCCCTCTCCTTGTTGCCATGAAACCTCTAACCTTTGACACCTTCCCAGCAAAACCTTTGTTTGGCTATGTTACCCGCTTGCTTAGCCCCTCTTATAGGGTTGTTAGTTGCAGGTGAAGATGAAGATTATTCCTCGTTGGAATTTGTTGTTGGAATATCACAATATCTATTATTATTATTAACACACCTATATACTAGGCATGCGTGGAAGACTTGGCCTTTTGCTCGGTGTTTTGTTCCACTCATGCCACCTTAGGAGCCGATAAACCGGTGTTATGTTCCTTGATTTTTGCGTTCCTTACACGGTTGGGTATATGGGGACCCCTTGACACTTCGTCTTTGAATAAAACTCCTCCAGCAAGGCCCAACATTGGTTTTAATTTGCCTCATAATAACAACTTAATTAATTAATTAAATTGCATAGGGGGTCGCGTCCCCGGGGATTCTTCTACATAGCAGGAGGGGCCAGCGCTGATGGTGTTGGTCCCAAACGGGCAGACTGCGGGGCCGCCACGGGGAAACTCGAGGTATCTGGCTCCCGTAGGTTGTCCCATCCGGTCGTGGCCTGAGACGAGATATGCACGACTACTATGAGGGTGTCGGCACGCCGGGAGGTCTTGCTGGACTTTTTTTACCATTGTCGAAATGTCTTGTGCACCAGGATACCGAGCCTGATCGGATTGTCCCTAAGATAAGGGGTATTATTATTATTACTTCTATTGATCGTGAGAGCTTGTGATGGGCTAAGTTGGGACACCCGTGCAGGGTTATGATCTTTCGAAAGCCGTGCCCGCGGTTATGTGGCAGATTGGAATTTGTTAATGTCCGGTTGTAGTAAACTTGACAGCGGATCCGAAGTAAAACACACAACTGTGTGAGTAACCGTGGCTGTCTCTTTTCACTTTGAGAAGAGAACACGGTGGGGTTATGTTTGACTCGTAGGTAGTTCAAGATCTTTAGCGATCATTACTAGTTTGCGACCGCTTGCGTAGATGCTCATCTTATTCTTGTACTCTTAAGTTAGCCACCATATTATGCTTAGCCGCTGCTGCAACCTCACCACTTAACCTCTTCCTTCCCATTAAGCTTTGCTAGTCTTGTTACCCATGGTTATGGGATTGCTGAGTCCTCGTGGCTCACAGATACTACAACAACAGTTGCAGGTGCAGGTTCCCGATGTCTTGACGTGAGAGCGATGTCCTTTGTGTTGGAGATCTTTCTTCTTCAGCTTGTTCAGTCTTGGGTTAGGTTCCGGGTCGGCAGCCTGGGATAGCAGATGGATGTCGTTGTGCTTTCCATGTTTACATCCGTAGTCGGATGCATTGTATTGATGTTGTTGTATTCATGTGACTTGTATGTATTGTTGTATCCCCCATGTATGTATGTAATGGTATGATGTAATGATATCCATCTTGCTAAGTGCCCGAAATGCGGTTGTGCCCCAATCACGTAAGTGTCACGTGATCGGGATAGAATCGCATCTTGGGCCTGACAAGTTGGTATCAGAGCCTCGACCGACCATAGGAGCCCCCTTGATTGATCGTAGCTTGGCCGTTGTTGAGTCTAGCAGAAAACTATGTGGAGTCTAGTTATATCGGAGAGTAGGAATTCTTTTTACTCCTCCGCCCCTTCGTCGCTCTGGTGAGGAATCTTGACGTAGGTGTTTTGAATTACCCTCTTCCCCTTTAATTTTTTTAGGATCACTTGGTTAGTTTCGTTCGTTGCGTCGTTGTTCTTTCATCTGGTGCATCTCTCGTGAAGTGGATTCAACCCTCTTCTTCTTTTGCAAGTTCAACCCTCAGTTCTTTTCAACCGATGTTGTTTTCCCTTTTGAAGTAGTCTTTCTTTTCCCACCCGCCCACCCTTTTTGCTTCTCGGACCGGAGTCCTTAAACAAGTATCCATTCTACTCGTGTGATCCTTTGCATTTTTCCTCATTATTTCAACTGGTGAATTCTCCTCTCGTTCTATATTCTTCATCTCTTTTCTTTTCTGGTGGTTCTCAATTCCAATATCTCGGTGTTGCTCTTATTCTTTCATCGACTCAAGTGTTTTCCTCTTGCTCGTTCACCTCTCACCATTTCATAATTTTGTAGTTCCGAAGATATATCAGGAAATTCGTCTGTGATCTAATTTATTCGAGGTTGTCACCTCATTTGAGTCTTTGAATCATTCTGGTGCATCATCTCCTTTTGTCATTCAATTCTCAACATTGGTTTTCTTTAGTGGGTTCATAACACACAGGTCTTTTCCCAGGATCTTACCTGACTCTTCTAATTTCCCGGAGTGCTCCGAAATTCTTTTCAAGGTGTGACGTAAGAATGGATTCCATCAGTCATATGCCTTCTTCAAGATCGCTTTAATTATTTTTGTCGTTGGTTCAACCTTTCTTATTTTCATTCTTCTGAAGTATGTCATGAATTCTTTTCTTTGTGTTCCTCCGAAGGCCATCATTTCACAAGATTTCTTCGTTCTCAGTTTTCAACCTCGTCCTCCAAATATTCTTCATTGATGCCTCTTCGTTCGTCTCACATTCGTCTGGTGCTTCGTTCAAGTATTCTTTAATCAGTTCACGATCTCTTCGTTCTCGTCATTTTTAAATTCCCCAAGTGCTTTATTGATCCTGGTGATGCATTCTCTATTCTTCGTTCAATTTTAATTCTTCCAAGTGACTTGTTCTCTTTCACCACTCGATTTTAATTCTTACGATGGTTCGTTCCTTTTCTTCACTCGGCTTCAATTCTTTACGATGGCTCGATCAAGAGTTCTTTTCCGGTGTTATCATATCAATCCATACATTTATCCCAATCCTACCGGTGATTCATGAAGATTTTCGCAAGTTAGCGATATATCCCTCTTTAATAATTTCAACGTGAATAAGTGATATGCAAATCCATTGCTTTCATCAATTTAATTGGTGGAGGATAAGCATAACATAATTCTTATTCCTTTTCATCAAGTTAATTTAATTCCTTCCTTTGGAGTTTATTTTGGATGAATAAATTCTAGTTCCAAGTCCTTTCATCTTTTCTTTCCGGAGTCCAAATTTTCCTTGGCTATCTCGTCGCAAGGCTTTAATCTTATTATTTTCATCCTTCATCATTCTTTTGTACCGGAGTTATTCATGGGGGTCCATCATGATTTATTTCATTCTTCAAATGTTCATCTAATTCTTCTGGAGCAGCTCAAGCATTCTCCTTCTTGCATCTCAAAGTGCAAATAATCCTCCGTATTCTTTTGAAATGGAGTTTTGCATTTCTTCCTTCATTCTCATCTATTCAATCTTTTCATTGCGGCGGTAATTCACCTCAAGTTTTGAGATGTTTTCAATAAGACCACAACAAGCTCATTCTTTTGTTGTTGATTTTATCAATAACTCCGTTCAAGCCTTTCTCTTGAAGATGCTCTTTCAAATTCATTCGTGATGGAAGTTGTCATTTTCTATTCCGTTCATTTCATCCAACTCTTTCAATTCTTCCGGAGGCATTGTGTTGTTGCTCTCGTCGAGTATCGTTTCATCTTTTCAAGTTCTCGTTCCATTCCATTCGTGTTCAACCGGTGTGCTATTCCTTTCATTTTCTTCCGGACTGCTGCCTAAATTACTTCGTTCAAATTTCTTCTCTATATCTTTTAATCGGAGTGGTTAATTTCTCTCTTGCCACTTAACCTCCTCAATTCTCGTCGTATTTCCTTGTTCTCTTGTTTATCGAAGTCTTTGCAACTTCATTCATCTCCGTTGTATCCTTTCTTTCCCATTATTCAACCTCTCGAGGCTCTTTGGGTTCACTCTTTTGTCCTCGAAGAACTTTGTTCTTCGTTTTCCCTTCCGTCTCGTTCCTAAGATCTCGGGACGAGATCTCTTGTTAGTAGGGGAGTGTTGTGACACCCCGAGACCGATGCACCAGGTGTCTGCCAGTTATTCGTTGTCTTTGTCATGTCATCTGCTTGCGTGTTGCATCTTGCCATGTCATCATGTGTGTTGCATCAGCATGTTTTCAAAACTTGCATCCGTCCTCTCCGTTGTCCGTTCTGAGCCCACACACACTTGCACGCGCCCGCGGCGCCTCCGATTATTTATTTTATGAGTGGCCGGAAAACATTCTCGGAATGGGTTGAAACTTGGCGTGTGGTCTTATTATAGCATAGGTAGACCGCCTGTCAAGTTTCGTCGCGTTTGGAGTTCGTTTGATAGCCCAATTGTTAACCGAGTTAACCGCCGGAAGCCTTTTCTCTTTTGGACCAGCACCCCTTTCACACAGCCCACCAAGCCCATTCTAACCCCTCCATGCTCTTGGCCATTCGATCACGATCGCGTGGCCGTGAACCGCTCCTCATTTGGACACTCCTAGCTCCCTATGCCTATAAATTAGCCCTCCCCGTCCAAATTCGTGGATGAAACCCTAAAAACCCTCCTCCCCGCGCCCCCGGACATGTCTGCGGAGCAGCCGGACATGTCCGCCCCGCTGTCCACGTCGTCCCGGCCAATCCGGGCACGCCACGTCAGCGCCGCCGCCGCCTCCAGCCAACGGGCACGCGCCACGTCGCCCCATCCTCCCACGTCCACCTCGCGGGGCCGTGAGCCCAGATCTGGCCCGTCGGGGCCCGATCCCCGTCCGCCGCTACCCGCAGGCGCCCAGCGCCCCGCGCCTCTGCCGCCCTTCGGCTTCGCCGCCGCCGCCATTGAGCTCCAGCCGCCGCTGCTTCTCGAGCGCGTGCCGCCGCCCGCAGCACCTCCGCCGGCCGCCGCCTAACGCCCCGTCAACCCCCGCGCCCGGATCCGCCGCCCCGCGGCCAGATCGGCGCGGATCCGGCCGGCCCTCGCCTCACCGTCGGCAAGCAGCGCCGTCGCCCCTGCCATCGGTGTCGTGCACCCGCACGAGGCAGGGACGACGAGCGTGCAGCGCTGGGCCTCGTGCGTCCCGGCCCAGCCGGCCCCTCCCCGTGGACCAGAGCCCACGGCCCAGATCCGCTCCAGCCGCGGGAGGACGACTGCCCCGACACCGTCCCAGCTCCGTCCAGCCAGCCTCCCGATCCCGGCCCAGCTCCCTGCTCCTCCGTGCCCCGCGGGCCTCCGCTTCGTCTGGCCCGTTTGGCCCGAGGTGAGCGAGCCCGCATACCCTTCGCCTGGGCGTCATATAGTATCTTTGGCCACTCTGTTTTCCCTCCCTGTTAAATAATGACTAAGTCCTCAGTTTTTGCATAATATGTTGCCTTGTTCATGTGGCTGTAACTTTTTGTGTGCATGTCCAAATTGAGTGAATGATATGTCAAAATGATCGTGGGGATATGCTCTACACTTTGTTCCATTGTGCCATGCTTGTTTGACTTCATCTTGATGATCTAATCATCGTGATAAGAGTGCTACTTGTTATAAACTGATGTTACTTGTTATTTTGATGCCATGTTTGAGATGTGATAACTTGGTGCATGTTTATCCAAATGAAGCATATGATATGTCAAAATGTTCATTGTGAAGTGCTCCACATGATGGTTGCTGTAGCTTTCATATTAGGTGCCAGATTGCCATGTTAATCTCTGTTGCAAAAGTGCATTTGGTTGTTAACTGCTGGAACTTGTTATGAGATGCTGATTTCACTTGCTCATTGCTATTGGTGTGTTTGTCTTCATGCCACATGTCCTTATGTTTTAGAAGCACGATCATATGGTCTTTGCTTTGGTGCAATAATCTTCCCATGATATGCCTTGAGGTGACTTAAACAAGCTTGTAAACATGCCATGTTGTTGTTGCTGTTTTATACTTTGTGAAAAAAACTGCTAAGTCTGGAATCTGTTATAACCTCATGCCATGTTTGCTTGATGCCCCACTCCAATCCATGCTTGTTTTGGAGTGGCCAGTGATCATGTCTTGTTGTGCATGTTATTTTTTATCCATTCATGTCCTTACTTGCTTATATGACCTGCTGTAGCTTATTTATTTCTTGCTCTCAAGTTGCTATAAATTTTACATGTCAGGTTTTTATCAGCATGTTCAATTTGGTGAAGCTTGTTGCTATTGATCCATGCCTCCTATGGAGATGCTCCAATGGAGTTGTTTGATGTATGCTATGTCTAGTACATGTCCATGGTCTTTATATTCTTATTAGAGTTGATATGCGTGTTGTTTTGTGCCTCTGAAGGCAGCATCATGATGATGATTTTGCCTTCCCAGATTTTGGATGTCTGGATAAATTTATTGCAACTTGTCATGCTTGTTTAAATGTGTTCCAGCAAGCTTTTGAGTGTGTTCTAAGTTCAAGCTTGTTATGTAACATGTCTACTTCACATCCATGCTTCTTGTTATCATGTTTGGGTCCTGTAGCTTATATATATCTTGCTCCAAAGTTGCTATGTGGCTGTTAACTTCAGCTTGTTGTTATATCTTGTTTCGTGTGTATGTGTTGATCTGTTACTCCGTTTTGAGTGTGCCCTATATGAAACTTGTGTGATTTTGCATGTAGAATAATAATATCATGTTGTTTTCATGTTTGGAGTGAGTTTGCTTGATGTTTGGGTGCATCTTGCACCATTGCCATGCTTGTCTTGTTTTGCTCATATCTTCTAGGCCGTAGCTCTGAATTAAACAAACTTTATATGAAACTTGACTAGAATTTCGTGTAGATCATCATGGTGCATTTTAAATTGCTGTTTAACCACTTTAACTTAAGGTTTGTTCAGATCTGGACTAATTTCAAATTATGCATATGAGGACTTATCGGATTTGTTATGTGTTGATTCCGGCCTCATTTAAACTTGTTGGTTTGTGTTGATCTTGTGTGCTTCATCTCTTGCCATGTAATGCATCATATAGACTTGCCTTGCATCATACCTGGTTGAGCATATTGTTATGTTCTTGTGTTGTGTGTTTACCTTGTTGTGTGCTTTCTTCTCGCTAGTTCTTTTCCATTGCGATCGTGAGGATTCGTTCGTCTACACGTGGTTCGTCTTCAAGGCTTCTTTTTCGTCTTCTTCATGGACCCGTTCTTCTTCCTTGCGGGATCTCAGGCAAGATGACCAGCACCTTGGATACCTTTACTATCATTGCCATGCTTAGTGTCTCGATGCTATCGTTATATGTCGCGCTACCCATCATTGTTGTCAGCCCCTCTCCTTGTTGCCATGAAACCTCTAACCTTTGACACCTTCCCAGCAAAACCTTTGTTTGGCTATGTTACCCGCTTGCTCAGCCCCTCTTATAGCATTGTTAGTTGCAGGTGAAGATGAAGATTGTTCCTTGTTGGAATTTGTTGTTGGAATATCACGATATCTATTATTATTATTAACACACCTATATACTAGGCATGGGTGGAAGGCTTGGCCTTTTGCTCGGTGTTTTGTTCCACTCATGCCACCTTAGGGGTCGATAAACCGGCGTTATGTTCCTTGATTTTTGCGTTTCTTACACGGTTGGGTATATGGGGACCCCTTGACACTTCGTCTTTGAATAAAACTCCTCCAGCAAGGCCCAACATTGGTTTTAATTTGCCTCATAATAACAACTTAATTAATTAATTAAATTGCATAGGGGGTCGCGTCCTCGGGGATTCTTCTACATAGCAGGGGGGCCAGCGCTGATGGTGTTGGTCCCAAACGGGCAGACTGCGGGGCCGCCACGGGGAAACTCGAGGTATCTGGCTCCTGTAGGTTGTCTGATCCGCTCGTGGCCTAAGATGAGATACGCGCGGCGACTATCAGGGTGTCGGCACGTCGGGAGGTCTTGCTGGACTTGTTTTACCATTGTCGAAATGTCTTATGCACCGGGATACCGAGCCTGATCGGATTGTCCCTAAGATAAGGGGTAATATTATTATTACTTATGTTGATCGTGAGAGCTTGTGATGGGCTAAGTTGGGACACCCCTGCATGGTTATGATCTTTCGAGAGCCGTGCCCGCGGTTATGTGGCAGATTGGAATTTGTTAATGTCCGGTTGTAGAAAACTTGACAGCGGATCCGAAGTAAAACACACAACTGTGTGAGTATCTGTGACTGTCTCTTTTCACATTGAGAAGAGAACACGGTGGGGTTATGTTTGACTCGTAGGTAGTTCAAGATCTTTAGCGATCATTACTAGTTTGCGACCGCTTGCGTAGATGCTCATCTTATTCTTGTACTCGTAAGTTAGCCACCATATTATGCTTAGCCGCTGCTGCAACCTCACCACTTAACCTCTTCCTTCCCATTAAGCTTTGCTAGTCTTGTTACCCATGGTTATGGGATTGTTGAGTCCTCGTGGCTCACAGATACTACAACAACAGTTGCAGGTGCAGGTTCCCGATGTCTTGACGTGAGAGCGATGTCCTTTGTGTTGGAGATCTTTCTTCTTATGCTTGTTCAGTCTTGGGTTAGGTTCCGGGTCGATATCCTGGGATGGCAGATGGATGTCGTTGTGCTTTCCATGTTTACATCCGTAGTCGGATGCCTTGTATTGATGTTGTTGTATTCATGTGACTTGTATGTATTGTTGTGTCCCCCATGTATGTATGTAATGGTACGATGTAATGATATCCATCTTGCTAAGCGCCCGAAATGCGGTTGTGCGCCAATCACGTAAGTGTCACGTGATCGGGATAGAATCGCTTCTTGGGCCTGACATGAACCCTCATACTCCTCTCCGCGTGGGCTTCCACTGCCGCGTCTTCCCCGGATCCACGTCGTTCCCTTCCTAGGCCTCGCCGTCGTCCACCACCCTGGTGCTCTCGGCGCGGCGTGGTCAACATGGTCAAGGAACGACTTCCATCGGAAGAGTACTGTACGTGGAGAGGGTGACAGCTGGGTCCACGGCCGCAGCAAGGAAGTGTTTCCTTATTACGCGCAAAATAATTATTCCTCCACCTGATAGCGGGGACCCACCGGACAGGCCACCATATTTTGCATAAAAAAGTTTTCCCCTGTCTGCTGGGACCCACCAGCTACATCTTTGCACGCAAGGAAGTGCGTCTGGGCAAAAAAACAACTCGCCCCCCTGACTGCTGGGATCCACCAGCTACATCTTTGCAGGCAAGGAAGTGTCTGACAGTCGGGACCCTCCTAGTCGAAGCGTACGTAGCGTTGTCATTCTGGTCGCGAACGTATAAGTCCATACTGGTCGATGTAGAGATGCGCATGTGTCGTAGTAGAGGCGCGTACGTAGCATGTGTTGGAACCCATCCATAATCCATCAGCATGTACACGTACGTACAGCGACAAGTGTGTAAGAAAGAAAATACGACCACGTACGTACATACGGGCTGGGTCTCGAACACCTACTCGCGTATAAGTACGACCAGGGCTCGTGTACATGGCGAGGCAACGCGGAGAAACAGCGTCGTCGTGGTCGTGTTCATGGGGAGCCAACCGGCTGGGTCGGATCGGAATGCGTCGTCGTGTTCATCGGGAGGGGATGGACGGAGCAGCCAATGGAAACGAGGACTGGCGTACCGCAGAACGGAGGAAACGGCCTTGTGTTTGATCGGCCACGATCGAAACGGGATCATGTTCATCAGGAGGGGTCAGGGTACCGCAAAACGGAGGAACGGACCTCCTACGGTCGAAACGGGGGTCCTGTTGATCGGGAGGGGTGTGGCGTACCGCAAAACGGAGGAAACGGAGTTGTGTTGGAGCGCTACGGTCGAAACGGGGGTCATGTTCATCAGCAGGGGTGTGGCGTACCGCAAAACAGGACTCCACGGGATACTATTCATCTCCACCGTCGACCCCCTCCAGTCTCCACGGGCTACTGTTCATCCACCGTTGACCTCCTCCTGCCTCCACCTATGACTTTTCATCCACGGGCTCCTGTTCATCCAGCCTCCACCGCGTGTTGCTCCACCGGCTGCTGTTCAACTAGCCCTCTCCACGGGCTCCTGTTCAACCACCCCTCAACGGGTACTATTCATCCAGCCCTCCACCGTCTACTGTTCATCCTACCCTCCACGGGGTGGTCCTATTCATCCAGCCCTCCACGGGGTCCTGTTCATCCAGCCCCAACCGGCTCGATCGATCGACCGGGGTCATGTTCATCCAGAGGCAACACCACGGGGTCCTGTTCATCCACCCCCACCGGAAACTGTTCATCCAAACCCCCCCAGCAATGCTCACTGTTCATCTAGAGGCAGCATCGATCGGCTTCAGTTAGCAGCACTAGCAAAGGAATCGCTCGATCGGGTTCAGTTAACAGCCATCGATCGATCGCTCAGGTTCAGTAACGCGTAGCCTGCAGTGCAATCGCTCGAGTTCAGTTAGAGCCCAACGCCTTGCTCGGGTTCAGTTAGATCCCAACGCCTCGCACCCACGCTCGTGCGTGTACGAGAGAAACGCGCATCGCTCGGCCCCGACCACCCACCATAACCGGGAACACCCCGATATTTTCCTCGCCCTTGCTTCTACCATGGTTTTTTCCATCATGGACGGCCCAAAGAATGTCATGCAGCCGCGTCTCCGGTCCGCCCAGGACGAAAATCCCATTTTCTGTCATGATTTTTATTCATAGAAGTAGGACCCCCACCACATCTACGATGATACCGTGTTTGGTCACAATTATTGTCATAGAAGTGTCATAAGTATGACAAAAAAAAATTTGCTCGGCCCAAAATGTCACGGATGTGTCTTTTTTTGTAGTGTTTGGTGCAAGCACATGCGTGGAGTCCTGAGGAGTCAACCAAAGGTTTCCATTTCCATGCAACAAGACCAAGATCTCCAGGATGATAGGACGGAGCTCATCACCGAGCCCGCCATGGCATCACAACCTGAAGCTTTGCAGGCGAAGACCACCTTCCGACAGGATAAGATGTACTCGTTGTCTCCCTTCAAAATTGGCCGTTGTGGGATTTCTTTCCACCTTCATTTTCGGAAGAGGACAAAGGCCACTACAAATATAGCTTATCCACCACCGTAGCAAGGGACAGATCATTCCGACCACCCTCACCACCACAAGCAAGAACACACCTCCTAAGGTTGTTCCACCATTGTAACACCCCATATGTGATACCTTCCATTTATGGCAATATAATCTTTGTTGACTTTATCAATTCTATTCTGGGCTCTTCTTTCATTTCGGGTTTCTTCGTTTTGTCGTGTGCATTTGTGCATATCTTCCATGTCATGTCATCATGTGCATTGCATTGCATTCATGTTGTCACTTGCACCCGGTCATACTCGTCTCTTCACGTTGTCCGTTTCGAGTTCCGACACTCACACACGTGCCTGTGGCACCTCCGAGTCCTTCTTTCGTGTGTGGCCGTGAAACGTTCTCGGAATGAGGTGAGACTTGTCGTGCGTTGTTTTTTTGGTACATGTAGGCCGTCTGTCAAGTTTCGTCGCGTTTGGAGGTCGTTTGATACTCCAACGATTAACCTAGTGGGCTAAAAGCTCCTCTTCCTTTTGGCCCATGACCCCCTCCACAACAGCCCACCAACCCAACACAACCACTCCCATCATCTCGGTCATCGGATCGTGATCGTGCGGGCGAAAACCGTTCCCCATTTGGACCTTCCTAGCTCCCTATGCCTATAAAAAGGCCCCATCCCCTCCATTTTCGGGCGAAACCCTAGTTCTTCCCTTTTTTCCCTTTTTCCCGTGCCCCGCAGCTCCTCCGCGCGCCGGACACGTCCGCCGGCGCCGAACGCGTCCGCTGCCGCCCCCGCGGCCACTCCGCGCCTGCCACGTGGGGGTCCGCCGCCACCTCCACCGTGCGGCCCGCGAGGCCCGGGGCCGGCCTGCCCGGCCCGTGCAACTCCCGCTCCCCGCCGTCGTCGGCCCTTCCCCGTCGCCCCGCCGCTCGGACCTCCGTCGGCCGCCGCCCCTTGCCGGCGCCACCCCGGCCGCACTTCGCCGTCGGCGCCGTCCGTCGTCGCCGCCGGGTGCCTCGTCGGCGCCACTCCGCCAACTCGGTCGCCGGCCTCTTCCCCGCCTCCGGCCGAGCTCCGGCGAGCTCCGGCCCCGATCCAGATCCGGATCCGATGGGTGGACCAGATCCACCACCTCACCAATCCAAACGCCCCGTCCCCGTCCCGGATTGCCTCGCCCCGCACAGATCCATCCCGCATTGACTTTCGCGGAGGTAAAATTCCACTGAGTCCCGGATCTGAGTAAATTTGTTGCCGCCTTCTCCATGTGATAACTTTGTGCTCGGTGCTCCGTTTTGCGCGTATGATATGTCGAAATGTTCGTCTCATCGTGCTCTACATGTTAGCTTCAGTTTCATAAATGTTAGAGCTCATCTAGTTGACTTAATCTTCGTGGAAGGAGTGCATCGTGACGGAACTGTTTCAGCACTTCTTGGCAGTGTAAATTTGTTGGCATGTTTGTGAGCTAGTAACTTTGTGCATGCTGGTCCGAATGGAGTGAATGATATGTCCAGATCTTCGTTGTGAAGTGCTCTACATGATGGTCGCTGTAGCATTCATGTTAGGTGTCATATTGGCATGTATATCTCTGTTGAAAAAGTGCATTTGGCTGATCAGTTTCTGCACTTGTTATGAGATGATGTTTTGTCTGGCGTGTGCATTTTTATCCATGTGTCATATGAGCTAGGTGTCAACATGAGTTTTGCTCTTGAGTATGTGCTCTACATTATGGATTTATTTTCATGCCATGATATGTCTTGATATGAGTGCAACAAGCTTGATAACATGTCATCATGTTGTAAATTTCTGCTAAGTGTGAATCTGTTAATTTTATTGCCATGTATCCATGATGCCATCGTCTTTGTTGTGCATGTTTAGGGTTGTCCAGTGGGTGTTCCTTGAAGTATATGTTATGCTCTAGCTATCCGTGCACTTGTTTGCCATGATGCCATGATGTAGCTTGTTGTTATGAGGCCCTCAAGTTGCTATAAAATTTATCTGTCAGCATGCCCAGATTTTTGCTAAGTCTGGATAAACTTTTGCACTTTTGCCATGGTGTTTGGGACATGTTCTAGTATGTTGTAGAAGTATCCATGTGGTTATTCTTGAAGAGCATGTTATGTATGTTATTGCCATGCCTTTTGCTTGCATGATGGCTTGCTGTAACTTGTTTTTTTCATGCTCCCAAGTGACTATAAAATGTATCTGTCAGCATGTTATCAACAAGTTCAGTTTTGCCACGAGTGTAGGTAGTGTTCTATGCATCCTATGAGCATGTTCTTGCTTTGAGTAGCCTCTCAAATATGTCTTATTGTTGTTGGTTATCTTAACTTGCCATGCCATGCCTTGAGTTGAGTTGCACAAACTTGCAAACATGCCTATTCGTTGTAATTCTGCCATGCCTTGTAATTTTCACTGTCTGAGAATTCTGTAAATTTATTGCAACTTGCCATGCTTGTTTAATTGTGTTCCAGCAAGGTTTTGGGTGTGCTCTAAGTTCATGCTTGTTAAGTATCATGTCTATTTCACATCCATGCCCTTTGTCTCCATGTTTGGGTGCTATAGCATAATTATTGCTTGCTCCAAAGATGACATGTTGTTGTAAACTGCAGTTTTGCTTGAATCTTGTTTCGCTTGCCATTTGCAAACCGAGCATCCGTTTCCAGTGATCTTTATATCGATTTCAACCGAAATCTTACCCTCTATCCAGTGGCTTTCTTGGTTTCCCAAGATGAGGCCTTTTCCATCATCTTCTCCTTAGGCTCAAGAGCAACCGCATGCATACGCACACCATACTCGCATCCCTTGTTATGACTTGCATCCTGTTGATCGTGCATTGCACCGTGTTTGATGTTGTGCCGTTGTTGTGTTCTTGTGTTGGGTAGAGCCGGGAGCCGATTCGGAGTTCGAGGTTACTACCGAGGCCGAGTTTGACGAGCAAGGTTAAGATCCCTCCGTGGAATCAACAGGCAAGATGACCATTCCCAGATATCACTTCTATCTTTGCCTATGCTTGATGTCTCGCTCTTTGGGTATTGCCTCGATGCCTATTCCTGTTTGTCAGCCCTCCTATTGTTGCCATGAAACACTCTAACCGCCTTCCTAGCAAACCGTTGTTTGGCTAAGTACGCATCGCTCAGCCCCTTTTTTTGCATCGTTAGTTGCAGGTGAAGATTTGAAGATTCCTTCATGATGAAGTTGTTATTGAGATATCACAATATATAAATACCTGTTAAACTAATTCACATATATATGGTAATGGGTGGAAGGCTAAGCCTCTTGCTTGGTGTTTTGTTCCACTCATGCCACCCTAGGAACCGATAAACCGGTGTTATGTTCCTTGATTGTGCGTTCCTAACACGATTATGGTTATGGGACCCCCTTGATAATTCTCTCTGTTTAAAGCTTTTCCAGCAAGGCCCAACTTTGGTTCTACATTTGCCTAACAACTAAAAAACTTGCATAGGGAGTTATAAACCCAAGGTCTTAATCCACCCCCCGGGCCAGTGCTCCTCATGAGTGTTGGTCCAAACTAGAGCACTGTGCGGGTCTGCCCCTTGGCAACTTGGGGTATTTTGGCACCTGTATGCTTCGCGCATCCGGTCTTGGCCTGACACGAGATACGCGCGGCTACTGTCAGGGTGTCGGCACGCCGGGAGGTCTTGCTGGATTAGTTTTACCTTTGTCGTAATATCTTGAGCACGGGATTCTGAGAATACTCTAGTCTTCCCACTTTGGAGTTGCGACTCCGCGGATCGTGAGCTTGTGATGGGCTAAGTTGGGACACCCCTGCAGGGTTTGATCTTCCGAAAGCCGTGCCCGCGGTTATGTGGCAGATGGGAATTTGTTAATATCCGGTTATAGATAACTTGACACCTTATTCATGAATACACTACATGCGTGAGTAACCGTGATGGTCTCTTTCCGATGGGCTTCGGAAGTGAACACAGTGGGGTTATGTTTGATCATGAGTAGCTAGGATCACTTTTTGATCAACTTGGCGATCGTTTGCACTTGTTCTCTTCTCGCTCTAAACTCGTAAGCTAGTGCTTAGTGCTTGTTGCAAACCTTGTTTATAGCCTTTCCACACCTAAGGCTTTGGTAGTCTTGATACCTGGGAACGGGATTGCTGAGTCCTCTGTGGCTCACAGATTCAACACACACCAGATGCAGGTACCATTGAGAACTATACAGTAGATGGTTCAGGGTTGTACCGGGAGTTCGATGAAGAGCGTGGACGTTACTATGTGTCTTGTCCCGACGATCAGTAGTGGTTCCTACTAGGAGGATCCAGGCTTGTGTTATTTATGGTATCTTTTCGTTTGGATTTCGTCCGTAGTCGGACTCTGATGTTATTTGGATGATGTATGCTATTTTATTCACTTGTGTGACGTGGCGAGTGTAAGCCAACTATCATTTTGCAATTTCATCACTTAATTTTACATGAGTTGTGCAAAGATACCATACTTGAGATCATTCTAGTATGCGTTTATGTCCTTAAGTCATGCCTCGACACATGAGGGACATAGCCACATACTGGGCATTACAAGTTGGTATCAGAGCCTTCTTCGACCTAGAAGCCCCTTGATTGATTGAATCGTTGACGGTTGAGTCTAGGCACACACATAAAAATGTTTTGAGTCTTATATATATATATATATATATATATATATATATATATATATATATATATATATATCGGAGAGTAGGATTTCTTTTTACTCCTCACCCCTTCATCGCTCTGGTGAGGAGTCCTGACGTTATTCTATCTCCTCTACTCTCAAAAATTCACTAATTTTGTTTAGTATCACGCGAGTATTGTTTGGATTGTTCCGATATCTTTGTGACGAGAACATTGTTCTCGATGCCTCCTGTCATTTAGGGGTTGTGGCAGTGTCCCGGGGAGTTGAGCTCCGAGGTTTTGTCATCACAAATGTATCGTAGCGGTTCTAGAATACATAAGACGGCCGACATCGAAAACTCTTCAATGCGGTTAGTGGTGAGATAACCCTGACGTCACCCAGTACTGGGGAGATAGTTCGGGAGTATTGCCACAACTAGTATAGTGGATGTGTTTCGAAGGTCCGAGGTAAATAGTTTCCGAGGATGAATGGTTATCTGTTGATGGATGGATACAGCTGGATGTAGGTTTAGAGTTGAGTGCGCGGCGCTTCCCCTATATCCCCAACACCAAATTGCATAACCGGAAACCTTCGGGAATTAATAGGTGGGTTTTTCAAGTAGCTCGTAGGCATTCTTCCAACGAGTGCATGGTATGAGGTTTGGGCATCAACATCGAGTGAAGAGGTTTCATGGGCGTTGTTCCAATTGGGATTTGCATATTAAAGGGTCCTTGGCTATGCTGATCCGGGGATTGCAACACCCTTTGTAACACGTACCATGGGGCATTCAGCACGAACATGTGGGACGAACCTTCTATGATGTATTTGTTCCATCTGCACCTTGTTGTTTTATTTACCTTTTGTTCTCCCAAGTGGCTTCTCAAGAAGATTGTTGTACCATTAAACTGTGGAATTCATTCATTCATTTTGTTCGAATGTTTATTGTGAAGACTTATGTTGCAAATATCTAGTCGTTGATTCAGCTTATCTATTTGCATCAATGACTAACGGTTGTCATCATATTCAGGATGGCTCCCAAGAGGGTTCCCAACCCTAACCAGGAGGGTGAAGAAGAGCATCCTCCTTCCCTTCCTCCTCCGTCTGAGGCATGGAGAGCAATTATGCAAGCGACCAACCAGAACACTCAGATGCTCATGCAGATGATGCAGAACTTTCAAGCCAACCAAGCAAATCAAGGCAATCATAGGAACCAAGGCCAAGGCAATATGTTCAATCAACCTCACTTTGAAACACTGAACCAATTCCTGGCAAACCAACCAAAGTCGTTCAGTTACTGTGTGCACCCGCTAGATGCTGAAGATTGGATCGCAGACATCAAAAAGCACTTTGAATGCAGTAACATGAGACCTGAGGATTATGTCAAGTTTGCCGCTTTCCAACTCAAAGATCAAGCTGCTGATTGGTGGCAACAGTACAAAGATTCCAGAGGTGGTCGTAAGATCTCGTGGACTGATTTCTGCAGAGATTTCCGCTCTCATCACATTCCAACCAGTGTCATTGAAGGCATGTGTGAGCAATTCCGCAACCTGAAGCAAGGCACCATGTCTGTCTATCAATACAATGCCAAGTTCCAGAATCTTGCCCGTTTTGCGAAGCAAGACATCCCCGATGCCAAGAGCAAGATTTATCAGTTCCGAGGTGGTCTGAAAGATTAACTCCAACTTGCTCTCACCTTGTTCGAGCCGGATGAATTTGACCAATTCTACAATATGTCTCTCAAGCAAGAGGCAGCTCAGCTCAAGTGTGAAGCTTCCAAAAAGAGGATTAGAGATGTTGTTCACTCCTCCTCTTCCTCTCAAGTGGTTGCCAAGCAGCAGAAGTTCTGGCTACCGCCTCCTCCTGTGCTCCGTCCTCCAAACAACAATAAGCACTCAGGTGGTCGTGGATTCTCCCACCCACCCAACCCAAGCAGTCAGGCCAAGCCTCAGTTCCAAGCTTCAAGATCAAGTGGTCCTTATCATCGGCCTCTTTCAGAAGTTATTTGCAACAAGTGTGGCCAGAAGAGTCACTATGCTAACAAGTGTACTCAAAGGCGCCTTCCGCCTCCTCCACCTGTCAGCAATGCTATTGTCAAGCACAATCCCAAGTCAGCAAGAGTGAACATTATGAACGCGGCTCAAGCAGAGGAGTCTCCTAATGTCATAATGGGTAACCTCTCAGCTAACTCAATTCCTGTAAAAGTATTGTTTGACTCTGGTGCATCACTCAGTTTCATGTCAAGGCCATTCTTTACCAAGCATGAATTCTCATCATCTTATTTGGATAAACCGTTGCGCATTATTTCTCCGGGTTCTTTGATGAGATCCAACTCAGTTGTGCCGGATGTCTCTATTCATATGGGTGATTACAGTTTTCTGGTTTCCCCGGTTGTTCTCGGCAACTACGACATTGATCTTATTCTTGGGATGGGTTGGCTCCCCAAGCATGATGCAAATATTGATTGTGCAAACAAGGAGGTCAAGCTAACTCACCCTGACGAAGACGTGATTATCTTTGCAGCTCGAGATAACACAATCAGGCTATTATCTCTCAATGACAAGGGCGAGATTAATGCCATTTCTTAGGTTCCGGTGGTTCGTGAATATGATGATGTATTCACTGAAGAGCTTCCAGGCATGCCTCCCCGTCGTCAAGTTGAATTCGTCATTGAACTCGAACCCGGTACCGAGCCAGCATGTCGGCGTCCGTACAAGCTTTCTCCTGATGAGTTGAAGGAGCTAAAGAAACAACTCGATGAGCAAGAACGTATGAGTCTAATCAGGCCTAGTACTTCTCCTTGGGGCTGTTGTGTTCTATTTTTCAAGAAGAAGGATGGCACGGAACGCCTTTGCGTTGATTATAGGCCATTGAACAAGAAGACAATAAATAATAAGTACCCGCTCCCCAATACCAACGAATTGTTCAAGTAGCTCAAAGGAGCAAAGGTGTTCTCGAAGCTCGATCTCCGGACGGGTTACCATCAGATTCGTATCCGTGAAGAAGATATTCACAAGACCGCATTCAGAACAAGCTATGGCTCCTATGAATACACGGTCATGTCTTTCGGCCTTGCAAATGCTCCACCCACTTTCTCTCGGATGATGCACTTCATATTCAACCCCTACACCAATGAATTTGTTCTCGTCTATCTGGATGATATCTTGGTATTCTCCAATAATGAAGAAGACCATGCCAAGCACCTCCGTTTGGTCCTTGACTGGCTCCGCGAACACAAGTTCTATGCAAAGTTCTCCAAATGTGAATTCTGGCTGGATAGTGTCCTTTATCTTGGCCATATTATCTCTGCCGAGGGCATTTCTGTGAACCCCGAGAAGGTTGAAGCTATTGTCAACTAGGAACCTCCGGAGAATGTTAAGCAACTCCGAAGCTTCCTTGGTCTCGCTAGCTATTGCAGAAGGTTCGTTGAGAACTTCTCCAAGATTGCCAAGCCTCTTTCCAACCTGTTGCAAAAGAATGTCAAGTACTCATGGACTCCTGGTTGTGATGTGGTATTCAAAACACTCAAAGAGAAGCTCATTTCTGCTCCGGTTCTTACTCCTCTGGATGAGTCCAAGCCTTATGAAGTCTTTTGTGATGCTTCATTGCAAGGTCTTGGTGGTGTTCTCATGCAAGACAAGAAGATTGTGGCATACACTTCACGTCAGCTGAAACCAAATGAGAAGAATTACCCCACACATGATCTTGAGCTAGCAGCAGTTGTACATGCCTTGATCACGTGGAGACACCTTCTGTTGGGCAGAAAAGCGGACATCGTCACCGATCACAAGAGCTTGAAGTACATCTTTACTCAGCCAAACCTTAACCTTCGCCAGACTCGTTGGGTTGAGATGATTCAAGAGTACGATCCAAGCATTGAGTACACTCCTGGCAAGGCCAATGTCATTGCAAATGCCTTGAGCAGAAAGGCGTATTGCAAAAGCTCCTTCTCAAACCGTTCCAGCCTGAACTTTGTGAGTCATTCAGGAAGCTCAACCTCCAAGTTGTTCCGCAAGGCTTTCTTGCAAACCTTCAAGTTGCTCCTACATTGGAAGATCAAATCTGTGAGGCCCAACAAAGTGATGCTATGGTGCAGAAAGTGAAACATGGTATCGCTAAGGGTACTCCCAAGTACAAGTGCTATCGCGTTGATGAGAAATACACCTTGTTCTTTGAGGACAGGATCGTGGTTCCCAAAGGTGATCTCAGGAAGCTCATAATGACCGAAGCACATGACTCCCTCCTCTCGATACATCCAGGAAGTTCCAAGATGTACCATGACCTCAAGCAATCGTGTTGGTGGACTCGCATGAAAAGGGAGATTGCCCAATTCGTGAATGAATGTGATGTCTGCAGAAGAGTGAAGGCAGAGCATCAACGTCCAGCCGGACTCCTTTAACCTCAACCTATTCCCGAGTAGAAATTCGATCACATTGAGATGGATTTTGTCATCGGTTTTCCCAAGTCCAAGAAGAGAAATGATGCTATCTTTGTGGTGATTGACAAGCTAACTAAAGTAGCACATTTTCTTCCAGTCAAAGAATCCATCAACGCAGCTCAGCTGGCAGAGCTGTACACCTCCAGAATTGTTTCTTTGCATGGCATTCCTCACGTGATCTCCTCAGACCGTGGAAGCTTGATCACATCCAAGTTCTGGGACTCTTTTCAGTCAGCCATGGGCACAAAGATTCGCTTCAGCACTGCATTTCACCCTCAGACTAGTGGTCAAGTCGAAAGAGTGAACCAGATCCTCGAAGATATGCTAAGAGCTTGTGTCATATCCTTCGGTATGAAATGGGAAGATTGCCTTCCGTTTGCCAAATTCTCCTACAACAACAGCTTCCAAGCAAGTGCAGGCAAAGCTCTGTTTGAAATCCTCTATGGCAGAAAGAGTCGTACCCCTCTCAACTGGTCTGAGACAGGTGAACGTCAACTCCTTGTAAATGATTTGATCTCAGAAGCTGAAGAAATGTGCAAAGTCATACGTGAGAATCTCAAGGCCGCGCAATCGCGTCAAAAGAGCTACTATGACGGAAATCATCGTGACTTGGCTTTCGACATTGGAGACCATGTCTATCTCCGTGTTTCTCCCATGAAGGGCACTCAGAGGTTCGGTATCAAGGGCAAGCTTGCTCCAAGATACGTGGGCCATTTCAAGATTCTTGGCAAGAGAGGCGATCTAGCCTACCAACTCGAGCTTCCCTCCAACTTTGCAAATGTGCATGATGTGTTTCACGTGTCTCAACTCCGCAAGTGCGTCAAGACGCCTGAATGCACCATTCCCTTCGAAGAGATTGATCTTCAACAAAACTTGTCTTATCGTGAGCACCCCATTGCTATCCTTGAAGAAACTGAGCGCAAGACCCGCAACAAGTCCATCAAATTCTTGAAAGTGAAGTGGTCACACCATACCATACCGACCGAGAAGCTACATGGGAATGAGAAGATCATCTCCGTTCCGAGTATCCCTACTTCTTTCAGTCCTAGATCTCGGGACGAGATCTTTTTGTAGTGGAGGAGAGTTTGTAACACCCCATATGTGATACCTTCCATTTATGGCAATATAATGTTCGTTGACTTTATTAATTCCATTCTGGGCTCTTCTTTAATTTCGGGTTTCTTCGATTTGTCGTGTGCGTGTGTGCATATCTTCTATGTCATGTCATCATGTGCATTGCATTGCATTCATGTTGTCGCTTGCACCTGGTCATAATCGTCTCTTCTCGTTGTCCGTTTCGAGTTCCGACACTCACACACATGCCCGTGGCACCTCCGAGTCCTTCTTTCGTGTGTGGTCGTGGAACGTTCTCAGAATGAGGTGAGACTTGTCGTGCGTTTTTGTTTTGGTACGTGTAGGCCGCCTGTCAAGTTTCGTCGCGTTTGGACGCCGTTAGATACTCCAACAGTTAACCTAGTGGGCTAAAAGCTCCTCTTCCTTTTAGCCCAAGACCCCCTCCACAACAACCCACTAACCCAGCACAACCACTCCCATCATCTCGGTCGTCGGATCGTAATCGTGTGGGCGAAAACCGCTCCCTATTTGGACCTTCCTACCTCCCTATGCCTATAAAAAGGCCCCATCCCCTCCATTTTCGGGCGAAACCCTAGTTCTTCCTTTTTTTTCCTTTTTCCCATGCCCCGCAGCTCCTCCGCGCGCCAGACACGTCCGTCGGCGCCGGACGCGTCCGCCACCGCCCCCGCGGCCACTCTGGCCTACCACGTGGGCGTCCGCCGCCACCTCCACTGCGCGGCCCGCGAGGCCCGGGGCCGGCCCGCGCGCCTCCCGCTCCTTGCCTCTCGGTCCCGCTCCCCGCCGGCTGCGGAGCTTGCCGCCCGCCGCCGCCGGCCCTTCCCGGCCGCCACGCGCCTTCCCCGTCGCCGCGCCGCTCGGACCTCCGCCGGCCGCCGCCTCTCGTCGGCGCCACCCCGGCCGCACTTCGCCGCCGGCACCGCCCTCCGTCCTCCGCCGCCTCCGCACCGTCCGTCACCGCCGCCGGGCGCCTCGTCGGTGCCACCCCGCCAACTCCGTCGCCGGCCTCTTCCCCGCCTCCGGCCGCCGCCCCCGGCCGAGCTCTGGCTAGCTCCGGCCCCGATCCAAATCCGGATCCGGTGAGTGGACCAGATCCACCACCTCACCGATCCAAACGCCCCGTCCCCGTCCCGGATCGCCTCATCCCGCATGGATCCATCCCGCGTTGACTTTCGCGGAGGTAAAATTCCACTAAGTCCCGGATCTGAGTAAATTTGTTGCCGCCTTCTCCATGTGATAACTTTGTGCTGGGTGCTCCGTTTTGCGCGTATGATATGTCGAAATGTTCGTCTCGTCGTGCTCTACATGTTAGCTTCAGTTTCATGAATGTTAGAGCACATCTAGTTCACTTAATATTCGTGGCAAGAGTGCATCGTGATGAAACTGTTCAGCACTTCTTGGCGGTGTAAATTTGTTGGCATGTTTGTGAGCTAGTAACTTTGTGCATGTCGGTCTGAATGGAGTGAATGATATGTCCAGATCTTCGTTGTGAAGTGATCTACATGATGGTTGTTGTAGCATTCATGTTAGGTGTCATATTGGCATGTATATCTTTGTTGCAAAAGTGCATTTGGCTGATAAGTTTCTGCACTTGTTATGAGATGATGTTTTGTCTCGCTTGTGCATATTTATCCATGTGTCATATGAGCTAGGTGTCAACATGAGTTTTGCTCTTGAGAATGTGCTCTACATTATGGATTTATTTTCATGCCATGATATGTCTTGATATGAGTGCAACAAGCTTGTTAACATGTCATCATGTTGTAAATTTCTGCTAAGTGTGAATCTGTTAATTTTATTGCCATGTATCCATGATGCCACCGTCTTTGTTGTGCATGTTTAGGGTTGTCCAGTGGGTGTTCCTTGAAGTATATGTTATGCTCTAGCTATCCATGCACTTGTTTGCCATGATGCCATGCTTTAGCTTGTTGTTATGAGGCCCTCAAGTTGCTATAAAATTTATCTGTCAGCATGCCCAGATTTTGCTAAGTCTGGATAAACTTTTGCACTTTTGCCATGGTATTTGGGACATGTTCTAGTATGTTGTAGAAGTAGCCATGTGGTTATTCTTGAAGAGCATGTTATGTATGTTATTGCCATGCCTTTTGCTTGCATGATGGCTTGATGTAACTTGTTGTTTACATGCTCCCAAATGACTATAAAATGTATCTGTCAGCATGTTATCAACAAGTTCAGTTTTGCCACGAGTGTAGCTAGTGTTCTATGCATCCTATGAGCATGTTCTTGCTTTGAGTAGCCTCTCAAATATGTCTTATTTTTGTTGGTTATCTTAACTTGCCATGCCATGCCTTGAGTTGAGTTGCACAAGCTTGCAAACATGCCTATTCGTTGTAATTCTGCCATGCCTTATAATTTTCACTAAGTCTGAGAATTCTGTAAATTTATTGCAACTTGCCATGCTTGTTTAATTGTTTTTCGGCAAGGTTATGGGTGTGATATAAGTTCATGCTTGTTAAGTATCATGTCTATTTCACATACATGCCCTTTGTCTCCATGTTTGGGTGCTATAGCATAATTATTGCTTGCTCCAAAGATGCCATGTTGCTGTAAACTGCAATTTTGCTTGAATCTTGTATTGCTTGCCATTTGCAAACCGTGTGTCCGTTTCCGGTGATCTTTATATCGATTTCAACCGAACTCTTCTCCTCTATCCAGTGGCTTGCTTGGTTTCCCAAGATGAGTCCTTTTCCATCATCTTCTCCTTAGGCTCAAGAGCATACGCACACCATACTCGCATCCCTTGTTAGGACTTGCATCATGTTGATTGTGCATTGCACCGTGTTTGATATTGTGCCGTTGTTGTGTTCTTGTGTTGGGTAGAGCCGGGACGATTCAGAGTTCGAGGTTACTACCGAGGCTGAGTGTGAGGAGCAAGGTTACGATCCCTCCGTGGAATCAACATGCAAGATGACCATTCCCAGATATCACTTCTATCTTTGCCTATGCTAGATGTCTCGCTCTTTGGATATTGCCTCGATGCCTATTCCTGTTTGTCAGCCCTCCTATTGTTGCCATGAAACACTCTAACCTCCTTCCTAGCAAACCGTTGTTTGGCTAAGTACGCATCGCTCAGCCCCTCTTATAGCATTGTTAGTTGCAGGTGAAGATTTGAAGATTGCTTCATGATGAAGTTGTTATTGGGATATCACAATATATAAATACCTATTAAACTAATTCACCTATATATTGGTAATGGGTGGAAGGCTAAGCTTCTTTCTTGGTGTTTTGTTCCACTCATGCCACCCTAGGAACTGATAAACTGGTGTTATGTTCCTTGATTGTGCGTTCCTAACACGGTTGGGGTTATGGGACCCCCTTGATAATTTGCTCTGTTTAAAGCTTTTCCAGCAAGGCCTAACTTTGGTTCTACATTTGCCTAACAACTAAAAAACTTGCATAGGGAGTTATAAACCCAAGGTCTTAATCCACCCCCCGGGCCAGTGCTCCTCATGAGTGTTGGTCCAAATTAGAGCATTGTGCGGGTCCGCCCCTTGGCAACTTGGGGTATTTTTGGCAAATGTATGTTTCGCTCATCCAGTCGTGGCCTGAGACGAGATACGCGCGGCTACTATCAGGGTGTCGGCACGCCGGGAGGTCTTGCTGGATTAGTTTTACCTTTGTCAAAATATCTTGAGCACGGGATTCCAAGAATACTCGGGTCTTCCCACATTGGAGTTGCGACTCCGCGGATCGTGAGCATGTGATCGGCTAAGTAGGGACACCCCTGCAGGGTTTGATCTTTCGAAAGTCATGCCCGTGGTTATGTGGCTGATGGGAATTTGTTAATATCCAGTTGTAGATAACTTGTCACCTTATTCATGAATACACTACCTGCGTGAGTAACCATGATGGTCTCTTTCCGAAGGGCTTCAGGAAGTGAACACGGTGGGGTTATGTTTGATCGTGAGTAGCTAGGATCACTTTTTCATCAACTTGGCGATCATTGGCACTTGTTCTCTTCTCGCTCTAAACTCGTAAGCTAGTGCTTAGTGCTTGCTGCAAACCTTGTTTATAGCCTTTCCACACCTAAGGCTTTGGTAGTCTTGATACCCGGGAACGGGATTGTTGAGTCCTCTATGGCTCACGGATTCAACACACACTAGATGCAGGTACCGTTGAGAACTATACAGGAGATGGTTCAGAGTTGTACTGGGTGTTCGATGAAGAGCATGGACGTTACTATGTGTCGTGTCCCGACGATCAGTAGTGGTTCCTACTAGGAGGATCCGGGCTTGTGTTATTTATGGTATCTTTTCGTTTGGATTTTGTCCGTAGTCGGACTCTGGTGTTATTTGGATTATGTATGCTATTGTATTCACTTGTGTGACATGGCGAATATAAGCCAACTATCATTTTGCAATTTCATCCCTTAATTTTACATGAGTTGTGCAAAGATACCATACTTGAGATCATTCTAGTATGCGTTTATGTCCTTAAGTCGTGCCTCGACACGTGGGGGACATAGCCGCATACTGGGCATTACAACCATGCTACCTCTCGAGCTTGCGTTGTTTTTCCCTTGAAGAGGAAAGGGTGATGCAGCAAAGTAGCGTAAGTATTTCCCTCGGTTTTTGAGAACCAAGGTATCAATCCAGTAGGAGACTACACGCAAGTACCTCGCACCTGCACAAACAAATAAGAACGTTGCAACCAACGCGATAAAGGGGGTTTTCAATCCCTTCTCGGCCACTTGCAAAAGTGAAATCTGATAAAGATAATAGGATAAATATTTTTGATATTTTTGTTGTATAAATTGAAAGTAAAGATTTCAAAATAAAAGTAAAGTAAAGATAACTAGTTGATAGAAGATTAATATGATGGAAGGTAGACCCGGGGGCCATAGGTTTCACTAGTTGCTTCTCTCAAGATAGCAGATTTCTACGGTGGGAAAACAAATTACTGTCAAGCAATTGATATAAAAGCGCATAGTTATGAGAATATCTAGGCATGATCATGTATATAGGCATCAAGTCCGTGACAAGTAGACCGAAACGATTCTGCATCTACTACTATTACTCCACATATCGACCGCTATCCAGCATGCATCTAGAATATTAAGTTCATAAGAACAGAGTATGCCTTAAGCAAGATGACATGATGTAGAGGGATAAACTCATGTAATATGATATAAACCCCATCTTTTTATCCTCGATGGCAACAATACAATACGTGCCTTGCTGCCCCTGCTGTCTCTAGGAAAGGACACCGCAAGATTGAACCCAAAGCTAAGCACTTCTCCCATTGCAAGAAAGATCAATCTAGTAGGCCAAACCAAACTGATGATTCGAAAAGACTTGCAAACATATTTTAATCATGCATATAAGAATTCAGAGAAGAACCAAACATTGTTCATAGATAATCTTGATCATAAACCCACAATTCATCGGATATCAACAAACACACCACAAAAAGAATTACATCGAATAGATCTCCAAGAAGATCGAGGAGAACTTTGTATTTAGATTCCAAAGAGAGAAAAGAAGTTATCTAGCTAATAACTATGGACCCGAAGGTCTGTGGTAAACTACTTACAACTCATCAGAGAAGCTATGGTGTTGATGTAGAAGCCCTCCGTCATCGATGCCCCTTCCGGTGGAGCTCGGGAACAGGCCCCAAGATGGGATCTCATGGGTACAGAAGGTTGCGACGGTGGAATTAGGGTTTCGTGGTGCTCTTAGATGTTTTCAGGGTATATGAGTATATATAGGACGAAGAAGTATGTCGGTGGAGCTACAAGGGGCCCACGAGGGTGGGCGGCGCGCCTACCCCCCTGGGCGCGCTCCCCGCCTCGTGGCCACCTCATGGCTTCCCTATCATGTTCTCCAAGTCTTTTGGGTTGCGTTTGTTCCAAAAACGATCCTCCCGAAGATTTCATTCCATTTGGACTCCGTTTGATATTCCTTTTGTGCGAAACACTGAAATAGGCAAAAAAACAGCAATTTGCACTGGGCCTTGGGCTAGTAGGTTAGTCCTTAAAATAATATAAAAGTGTATAATAAAGCCCATTAAACATCCAAAACAGATAATATAATAGCATGGAACAATCAAAAATTATAGATACGTTGGAGACGTATCAAGCATCACCAAGCTTAATTCCTGCTCGTCCTCGAGTAGGTAAATGATAAAAACAGAATTTTTGATGTGGAATGCTACCCAACATTATCTCAATGTAATTTTCTTTATTGTGGCATGAATGTTCAGATCCGAAAGATTCAAGACAAAAGTTTAATATTGACATACGAATAATAATACTTCAAGCATACTAACAAAGCAATTATGTCTTCTCAAAATAACATGGCCAAAGAAAGTTCATCCCTACAAAATCATATAGTTTGGACATGTTCCATCTTCATCACACTAAATACTGAAATCATGCAGAACCCCGCTTTCAGCCAAGCAATTGTTTCATACTTAAATTTTTTCAAACTTTTTCAACTTTCACGCAATACATGAGTGTGAGCCATGGATATAGCACTATAGGTGGAATAGAATGGTGGCTGTGGAGAAGACAAAAAGGAGGAAGATGGTCTCACATCAACTAGGCGTATCAATGGGCTATGGAGATGCCCATCAATAGATATCAATGTGAGCGAGTAGGGATTGCCAGCAACGGATGAACTAGAGCTATAAATGTATGAAAGCTTAACAAAAGAAACTAAGTGGGTATGCATCCAACTTGCTTGCTCACAAAGACCTAGGGCATTTCAGGAAGCCCATCGTTGGAATATACAAGCCAAGTTCTATAATGAAAATTCCCACTAGTATATGAAAGTGACTAAACAAGAGACTCTCTATCATGAAGATCATGGTGCTACTTTGAAGCACAAGTGTGGAAAAAAGATAGTAGCATTGTCCCCTTTTTCTCTTTTTTGGGCCTTCCTTTTTTTATTTGGCCTTTTTTGGCATTTCTCTTTTTTTCCGGGACAATGCTCTAATAATGATCATCATCACACTTCTATTTATTTACAACTCGATACTAGAACAAAATATGACTCTATTTGAATGCCTCCGGCGTTTTACCGAGATATGCAATGAATCAAGAGTGACATGTATGAAAAATTATGCATGGTGGTCTTGCCACAAATACGATGTCAACTACATGATTATGCAATGCAATATGACAATGATGAAGCATGTCATAATAAACGGGACGGTGGAAAGTTGCATGGCAATATATCTCGGAATGGCTATGGAAATGACATGATAGGTAGGTATGGTGGCTGTTTTGAGGAAGGTATATGGTGGGTGCATGGCACCGGCGAAAGTTGCGCGGTACAAGAGAGGCTAGCAATGGTGGAAGGGTTAGAGTGCGTATAGTCCATGCACTCAACATTAGTCATAAAGAACTCACATACTTATTGCAAAAATCTACAAGTCATCAAAACGAACTACTACACGCATGCCTCTAGGGGAAGGGTTGGTAGGAGTTAACCATCGCGCGACCCCGACCTCCACACAAAGGATGACAATCAATGAAATACCTCATGCTTTAAATTTGTCACACAATGGTTACCATACGTGCATGCTACGGGACTTGCAAACCTCGACACAAGTATTTCTCAAATTCACAAGTACTCTACTAGCATGACTCTAATATCACCATCCTCATATATCAACACAATCATCAAGTATCAAACTTCTCATAATATTCAATGCACTTTATATGAAAGTTTTTATTATACCCATCTTGGATGCCTATCATATTAGGACTAATTTTATAACCAAAGCAAATTACCATGCTGTTATAAAGGACTCTCAAAATAATATAAGTGAAGCATGAGAGATCAATAATTTCTATAAAATAAAACCACCACCGTGCTCTAAAATGATATAAGTGAATCACATAGAGTATTCTAATAAATTCCGATTCATGTGTGTCTCTCCCAAAAGGTGTGTACAGTAAGGATGATTGTGGTAAACTAAAAAGCAAAGACTCAAATCATACAAGATGCTCCAAGAAAAACACATATCATGTGGTGAATAAAAATATAGTCTCAAGTAAAGTTACCGATAGACGAAGACGAAAGAGGGGATGCCTTCCCGGAGCATCCCCAAGCTTAGGCTTTTGGTTGTACTTGAATTTAACCTTGGGGTGCCTTGGGCATCCCCAAGCTTAGTTTCTTGCCACTCTTTGTTCCATAGTCCATCAAATCCTTACCCAAAAACATGAAAACTTCACAACACAAAACTTTACAGAAAATCTCGTGAGCTCCGTTAGTATAAGAAAACAAACCACCACTTTAAGGTACTGTCTTGAAATCATTCTCTATTTGTATTGGTGTTAAACCTACTGTATTCCAACTTCTCTATGATTCATACCCCACGATACTACTCATAGATTCATCAAAATAAGCAAACAACACACGAAAAACTGAATCTGTCAAAAACAGAATAGTCTGTAGCAATTTGTAACTTTCGAATACTTCTGTAACTCTAAAAATTCTGAAATAAATTGGTGGACGTGAGGAATTTGTCTATTAATCGTCTGCAAAAAGAATCAACTTAAAAGCACTCTCCAGTAAAAAATGACATAGATTGGTGGATAAGAGTTTGTGATGGGTACTTGGTATATAACTTCTGTGTAGATCTCCCCGGCAATGGCGCCAGAAATTCTTCTTGCTACCTCTCGAGCATGCGTTGTTTTTCCCTTGAAGAGGAAAGGGTGATGCAGCAAAGTAGCGTAAGTATTTCCCTCAGTTTTTTAGAACCAAGGTATCAATCCAGTAGGAGACTACACGGAAGTTCCTTGCACCTGCACAAACAAATAAGAACCTCGCAACCAACACGATAAAGGGGTTGTCAATCACTTCTCGGCCACTTCCAAAAGTGAGATCTGATAAAGATAATAGGATAAATATTTTTGGAATTTTTGTTGTATAGATTGAAAGTAAAGATTTCAAAATAAAAGTAAAGTAAAGATAACTAGTTGCTGGAAGATTAATATGATGGAAGATAGACCCGGGGGCCATAGATTTCACTAGTGGCTTCTCTCAAGATAGCATATTTCTACGGCGGGTGAACAAATTACTGTCGAGCAATTGATAGAAAAGCGCATAGTTATGAGAATATCTAGGCATGATCATGTATATAGGCATCACGTCCGTGACAAGTAGACCAAAATGATCCTACATCTACTACTATTACTCCACACATCGACCGCTATTCAGCATGCATCTAGAGTATTAAGTTCATAAGAACAGAGTTACGCCTTAAGCAAGATGACACAATGTAGAGCGATAAAATCATGCAATATGATATAAACCCCATCTTTTTATCCTCGATGGCAACAATACAATACGTGCCTTGCTGCCCCTATTGTCACTGGGAAAGGACACCACAAGATTGAACCCAAAGCTAAGCACTTCTCCCATTGCAATAAAGATCAATCTAGTAGGCCAAACCAAACTGATAATTCGAAGAGACTTGCAAAGATATTTTAATCATGCATATAAGAATTCAGAGAAGACCCAAATATTGTTCATAGATAATCTTGATCATAAACCCACAATTCATCTGATCTCGACAAACACACCGCAAAAGAATTACATCGAATAGATCTCCAAGAAGATCGAGGAGAACTTTGTATTGAGATCCAAAGAGAGAGAATAATCCATCTAGCTAATAATTATGGACCCGAAGGTCTGTGGTAAATACTCACAACTCATCGGAGAGGCTACGGTGTTGATGTAGAAACCCATCGTGATAGATGCCCCCTCCGATGGAGCTCCGAAATAGGCCCCAAGATGGGATCTCACGAGTACAGAAGGTTTACTGGTGGAATTAGGGTTTCGTGGTGCTCTCGGATGTTTTCAGGGTATATGAGTATATATAGGATGAAGAAGTATGTCGGTGGAGCTACGAGGGGCCCACGAGGGTGGGGGCGCGTCTACCCCCCTGGGCGCGCCCCCTGTCTCGTGGCCACCTTGTGGCTTCCCTGGCGTGTACTCCAAGTCTTCTGGGTTGTGTTTGTTCCAAAAACGATCCTCCCGAAGGTTTCATTCCATTTGGACTCCGTTTGATATTCCTTTTCTGTGAAACACTGAAATATTCAAAAAAACAACAATTTGCATTGGGCCTTGGGTTAGTAGGTTAGTCCCAAAAATAATATAAAAGTGTATAATAAAGCCCATTAAACATCCAAAACAGATAATATAATAGCATGGAACAATCAAAAATTATAGATACGTTGGAGACGTGTCATACCACTGTACTAGTTCATCCTCAGCCCACCTTGAGGCAATCCACCACAAAGCAGGAGTAGGGTGTTTGTCAGGCCCAAGATGTGATTCTATCCCGATCACGTGACACATTCGTGATTGGGGCACAACCGCATTTCGGGCGCTTAGCAAGATGAATATCATTACATCGTACCAATACATACATACATGGGGGATACAACAATACATACAAGTCACATGAATACAACAACATCAATACAAGGCATCCGACTACGGATGCAAACATGAAAAAAACACAACGGCATCCATCTCCTATCCCAGGCTGCCAACCAGGAACCTAGCCCAAGGCTGACGAAGAAGAAGAAGAAAGAACTCCAACAAAGGTAACATCGCTCTCACGTCAAGTCATCGGAAACCTGCACCTGCAACTGTTGTTGTAGTATATGTGAGCCACGAGGACTCATCAATCCCATAACCATGGGTAACAAGACTAGCACAGCTTAATGGTAAGGAAAGGATAGTGGTGAGGTTGCAGCAACGGCTAAGCATATGTATGGTGGCTAACTTACGAGTACAACAATAAGATGAGCATCTACGAAAACGGTCGCAAACTAGTAATGATCGCTAAAAATCCTGAACTACCAACGAGTCAAACATAACCCCACCGTGTTCTCTTCTGAAAGTGAAAAGAGACAGTCACGGTTACTCACACAGTTGTGTGTTTTACTTCGGATCCTTTGTCAAGTTTTCTACAATTGAACATTAACAAATTCCAATCTGCCACATAACTGCGGGCACGGCTTTCGAAAGATTATAACCCTGCAGGGGTGTCCCAACTTATCCCATCACAAGCTCTCACGATCAGCAGAGATAACAATAATATTACCCCTTATCTTAGGGAAGGCCCGATCAGACTCGGAATTCCCGGTGCACAAGACATTTCGACAATGGTAAAACAAGTCTAGCAAGACCTCTCGGCGTGCCGACACCATGATAGTAGCCGCGCGTATCTCGTCTCAGGCCACGACCGGATAGGTGAGCCTACGGGAGCTAGATACCTCGAGTTTCCCCGTGGCGGCCCCATAGTCTCCCCGTTTGGGACCAACACCATCAGCACTGGCTGATACTTGGCGCACCGGTCTCGGGGTGTCACAGTGTTACACCGCGAGGTGGCCCGAACCTGGGTAAACTGCCCTGTCCATTTTCTTCCTACTCATCGAGATAGACCGTGGGAAGGACGAGTAGGCAGACAGGGGAAGTTGAGTCCTTCGCATGCACCCCAGTGTTCGAATCTACCAAGGGTTTTGCAGAGCCCTAAATTCTATAGTGGCCTCGGGGAGAGAAGCTACGCGCGTACAAGTATGGAAGGGTTTGAATCCCTTTATAGATTGCCTTGGACCTCCTTTTGTAGCTAAGGGGTAACCATAGTGGAAAAACAGTCATTATCATTTGATTAGATAACTAACAATACTATCAAACCTAACTCTGGCAGTTAGTACGAAGTGCATTAAATGCACTGTTAGGTGTCGTGCTGAGGATGAAGCCCGGCAAGCCTGTTGCGCCGCTTAATCATCTTCTGCTTATCTGCTTGACACGCCTCTAGACGGGTGTCAAATGGGTGTGATCTATCTTCCAACGGGCCACCACGTGCTTAGTGGAGGCCACGTAACCATCTGGAGGCTCGATATCGCACTGATAGGTGATTTGCGTTGCGATGCGGTGGATCGGTGGAGCAGTGGTGCCTTGGCGAGAACTTTTACTCTTGGCTGTCCTGGCAAGCCTGCCGGGGCAATCTTGGACTTGTCCTTGGGGTGGTCTCGACTTGGTCGTGCCCTCCTGTCTTGCAAGGGAGGCCTTCTTAAGGTGTGCTCTGATGTCTCGTACATTGATTTGGTCTTCTTGATCCGTTCCTTGATCTCAAAGAGCAGTTTCTCTGTCTTGGTCTAGAACTACACATTGTTGCCAGACGTGTGATGCCAGCACGCCCATGTCTATGTACCGACAGCAAACTCGAATGTTTGTTGCACCGACACATGCCCCATGTCCTGGCCCATACGTGCCGCTGGGCATCCTTGGGGTAGGCCCCAACAAATACATAGGCGAGCACCTGAGCCATGCTGCTACGGGATTCATGTCTCTCTTGATATCTCCCTTGCTTCTTCATTAACATGTGATTGAATCAGTTTATGGTTTTCCCGCGAGTCGTGCTGAAAGACGTGGGGTAATCCACATAGTGGCCTCATGGGTCGTCCACCTTCGCGGGAAGGTAACTGCCATTTTACTCATCCCACTACTCTTACTGTTTCCTCCATGTATGCTGCATGCAATGTGCAGGGTCAGCAACGGACGTGTAGGGTGCGGGAAATGAGTGCCATGGCAGAAATCCCAGCATCGTGGATAGGTGCAGGAGGGTGGTTGTCGATTCTGGGCATCGTCAGTGAAGCAGAGGGACTTGATTGGTGAAGTGGAGCGGTTGCCTTCTGCGTGGTGAGGAGCTAGCCCCCAGCCACACTCCCTTATAAAAGGAGGCACAGGTGATGGGCTGACCCACACACATCTCCTTCTTCTTCTTCTTCTGTGGTTTAGACCGTCCCTTTCCTCCTGATGGTAATTCCTGCTCGTCCTCGAGTAGGTAAATGATAACAAGAATAATTTCTGTGGTGACATGCTATTAACCATATATGACTTTCTCATAGTCATATGACAAAAGCTTACTGAGACAATGATTCTATAGTAATTAAGTTGTCTCAAGAGAAAATCACAAATGACTGAAAGTTTAACAATATGAAACTGAAATATCAACAAGATTTGCAATGAACATGATGTGCAAATATGATAAAGTGATATCTAGCTTGCCCCCTTTAGTGATGCAAAACATAAATGCAAGGGCACCTTCAAGGTTTAAGTGATGACTAGATACAATCATTTCAGAATAAACGGTATCACAATCATGCAAAAGACAATGCTACTTTGGGACAATGCACATTACACTCAGAATGACAATCATGCTCTCAGTAGTTGGTGCTTCAACATAAAGATAAAAGAAAGGTTAAGTGCTAGAGCTTTTTATTTTGAAAACATGGAAGCAATTGTGTCAACGGTAGTAGTACTTCATATGTGTCATGTATAAAACATCTTATAAGTTGCAAGCCTCATGCATCGAATACTAATAGTGCTCGCTCCTTGTCCTAATTAGCTCGGATCCCCATGGGTTATCATTGCATTGCATATGTTTTAACCAAGTGTCACAAAGGGGTACCTCTATGCCACATGTACAAAGGTCCAAGGAGATAGATCACATTTGATTTCTCGTTTTTGATAAATCTCAACTTGAGGACATCCATACCGGGACAACATAGAAAATAGATGATGGACTCCTCTTTAATGCATAAGCATATTCTCATGAGAGATTGAGGATTAAGGTCCAAGCTAAAACTTCCACCATGATGCATGGCTTTGGTTGGCGGCCCAATGTTCTTCTCTAACAATATGCATATTAATTCAACCCACGGTAAATCACCCTTACTTCAGACAAGACGAACATGCATAGCAACTCACATGATATTCAACAAAAGTGTGACAGTTGATGGCGTCCCCAGAAACATGGTTACCGCTCAGCAAGCAACTTGTAAGAAATAAGATACATAAGCAACATATTCTTTACCACAATAGTTTTTAGGCTACTTTCCCATGAGCTATGTATTGCATGGTTAGTTTGCTTAGTGCAGGCGGAGGTTAGCAAAAGACTGGGAGCAACCTACTAAGAGAGCAATGACGGTCATAATCATGCAGAGCGACAAAGTAATATTGAATCAGGCATGGTAGTTATATCGCTACTTAGAAACAAAAGATCATCAAGGCTTGACAGACTTTCTTTACAGTCTTGAATATGCGTGAGCATACGCCAAGTCAATCAAAATAAATTCTCGAAGGAAGATATTACTAAACCATACCACATCATAGGTAAACAAACCAAGTTGGTATTCCAATAACACATTGGGAACCCCCCAGCTATTTGAGATTAACCAAAAGAAAACCTGAACTACTAAGCACCATCATGAAAGTAGCATCTTTATCATAGACACATTAACCCATGCAACGGAAGCAAACTCTCTTAATAAGGTGAACATGGTAATTAAAGAGAGTTCAAGCAACCAACTAAATAAAAGCTCTTGAAAAGATAAGCATGAATACTAAGAGCAGAGAACGATAGTAGCTATTAAAAGACAAAGATAGTAGCTATTAAAATATACACAGCATAGATAGACATGAAAATTCTATGTAATGTTCTAGGTAGAGGTGGAGCGTGTTTCTCTCCCACATAAAGGAATGCTGAGTTCCGACTCGTTATGAAAAACTAAAAAGAAAACTAAAAGCAAGACGCTCCAAGCATAGCACATAACATATGAAGTGATAAAAATATAGCGGAACGAAAGACGAACTGATAATGTTGATGGAGAAGGGGATGCACGGGGGCATCCCCAAGCTTAGACGCTTGAGTCTCCTTGAATATTTCTTGGGGGTGCACGGGGGCATCCCCAAGCTTGAGCGCTTGACACTCCTGAATCTTTTTATCATCTTCCCTCGCACACTTGAAAACTCCCTTCATACACAACTCATCATAATCTGATTAGCGAGGTTAGTACCCTTAATAAAATAATTATACCTTGCTGGAAATAAGGATATTCTTGAAGTTCTACTGTTTCTCAAGATTGCCAAAAGGTTTTTGCAAAGAAAAAGCAAGTTATTAATTTGCAAAGTGAAGGTAAGGCAAAACAGGACAGAATCTGTGAAAAACAGAACACCAGGCAGTAATTGACCTGTTCGGGATACTTCTGCAACTCAAATCAAAAAACTCAGAACTGACGCACGAAAGACAATTATATAGAGAACGCTGTCGAAAAAATTCAAACCAAAAAGATGATCTGGTGATTTTATACGAATTTTTCAATCCAAGGACAGAATCTGTTTCCTGGACAGCACCTCACAACTTTTGAACTTTCTAGCAATCAGAGGCTATACTTGGCACAAATATGAAAAGCAAAGATACAATGATGATGCTACAGCAGTAAACAACATCAAGACACAACAAAAGCAAAAAATTTATTCATGTGGGCTGCCTCCCAAAAGCGCTTTCTTTTATGCCTTTAAGCTAGGCATAATGCATAGATCAAGTTGTATCAATTGAACCATCATCAAGATCATCAAAAAGCTCTTCAATAATACAATTAGTCTTGAGAGGACTCTCAAATAAAGGCCTCATAGAGATACTTCTAGGTAGAAGACCAAAAGATAAAAGTCAAGGGGAGATTCAACGATAGGTGTTTCTTCCAAAGTCTTTACAGTTTCAACCCCTTTGGCAATAGGTGGATTGCTTTTAGAACGGGGAGCCTTTGGAACGTTAACGAACTTAGGCTCCCGCTTTGCCGGAGTTTCTACATTTTCGGTTTTGATCGAGGAGAAAGTAGTTCCTAAGGTATCAAATATTTCCTCAATCTTGTTCATCCGAGAAGAGTCAGAATCATGGAATTTGACGGTCTCCAAAATTTTGAAAATTTTATGCATGGAGCTATCAAGTCTATTCAAATTCCCTTGGATCTTTCGATCCAACTCATTCATCTTATTAGTGCTTGGCATCTCTAGCTCTATTTTTTCAAGTTTTTTCATAATGTGAGCTAGGGTGATGTCCTCTCGAATGCTAACAACAGGGGGACTCCCAACAAGCTTTTCAATAATACTAAGAGACTCCCAAACTGGGGCCTCCAGGAAATTCCCATTGATAGCAGTATCTAGAATAAACCTATTCCAAGAAGTGATTCCAACATAAAAATTTCTAAGCAAGATAGTAGTAGGTTGCTTCTTGGTGGCTCTTTTTTGTGAATCATTAATTCTATACCAAGCATCTTTCAAACTTTCCCCACCTCTTTGATTAAAGGTGAGAACTTCTGCCTCGTCAAAGACAAAAGGACCCGACATAATGATAACTAAAGAACAAGATAACTATTTTTGTGATTTTTGATAAAAAGAACTAAAGCAAAAAAAATGAAAAGTAAACTAACAAGACTAAAAAGCAAAGGTAAAAGATAGCATGCAACTCCCCTATCCTGAAGAGTGGAGTCCCCGGCAACGGCGCCAGAAAATACTCCTTGATGGGCCTCGAACCCCTCGTTGGTTACCCCAAGTGGAAGGTGTAAGATGCAGTAAGTAGAAGTGTTTTCCCCTAGCAAAGATGCCAAGGATCGAATCCCCAGAGACTCCTAGGTTCAACAAGTAGGTGTCAATTGCTAACGACGCAATTAGCAATCAACGTGGACCTGCACACAGATACAAATAACTTCGCTCCCAACGAGTACAGAGAGGTTGTCAATCTCTCCGGCCTTGTAGTTCACAAAGGTTAAAAGCAATATGATAGTAGTGATAGATAGTGTTTTGCAATAGTAAGTAAAATAGCGAAAAGTAAATAGTGGATGTGATCAATGATGGTAATATGGACTGGAGTCTCATGATGTTCACTAGCGATGTCTCTCTCCCAAAAGACGATAAAACAGCTATGTGAGGTAAACAAATTACAGCAGGGCAATTGACAGGACCACGAACGCAAAACAATGCTGATTACATTGCAAGAAAGGTTGAGGTTCAAAGCATGGGCGGTACGCCAAAGTAAGTAGACTGAAATCCATCAATATCTACTACTAATCATCCACCTTGAGATATCTATCCAGAACATCTCGCTGGTATTAAGTTGCGAGTCCCGCCCATAGTGTAAACTCAATGCAACAGACAACTGCATTAAAAGAACTTTGCGTAAAGTAAACAATCCTTGCACCCGCGGGCACAAGCACCGTTATTTTCCCCCTTGTGGCAATAGCACATCCCCTAGACTCATGTTTCTGTCACTCAAGCTAGTCATCGCGGGGCATGAACCCACAATCGAGCATACGTTCCCTCTTGGAGTTACTACTTACTACTCGGCCAAAGCAATAAATAACAACGGAGAACATGCAAGAATTACTTATGAACTAAAATATAAAAGAGTTGAATCAAATATATTACTCAAGATCAATCTGAACATAATCTCATAATCCATCGGATCCCAGCAAACTCAACATAGCAACAGCATAAGGATTACATAGGTGCCTCGATCATGTAGGGCAGCTCACGAGGACTAATTAGTGAAGCACAAGAACGGGAGGAGAACATCACATAGCTACTGGTCATGGACTCATGGTCCAAGGGAGACTACTCACGAGTCATCCGGGAGGCGTCCATGGTGATGGAGAAGCTCCCGGTGGTGATCCTCCCCTCCGGCAGGGTGCCGGGAAGAGTTCTCCTGGTGCTCCCGATCTTGGAAGCGGCGGCGGCGGCGGAACAGAGATGGCATCGTGAAAAGAAGTCTTGTTCTGAGGGTTACGGAGGACCCTTTAAATATATGCCAAAGTAGGGCACCGGGGGAGCCTCGGGGGGCCCAGGCGCCCCCCCGGTGCGGCCCAGGGGGGGCGCACCCACAGGGTGCCTGGAGCCCCTGTGCCCCCCCCCAGGCTGCCCTTTGGACGCAGTGTTGTTTCCGGAACGCTGATTTTTTATATATTTTTTCTGGATTTTTCTGGGCAGTTCTCGAAACGTGAAAACCTGAAATACAAAAACAGCCGAAAACAGAAACTGGCACTGGGGTGCACTGGATTAGTAAGTTAGTCCAAATATGATCAAAAGTGTATGGAAGTGTATGAATATCATAGCAATATCACCCAAAAGTGGCATGGAGCAAGCAGAAATTATAGATACGTTTTGGACGTATCAGATGGCCAGAGGGAAGGTGTCGGTTTACAAAAAGAGGGGTACACTTTCTGTACCCCTATAACTGTGCACGGGCAGTCTGAGCCGCGGGCACCACCACACCAAGCAAGGCAAGGGAGGTGAGCCAGGGTGAGACCGAAGCTTGATGGAACTGGAGCAACACCAAAGCCAAGACCACGAAGAGCCAAGGGACGAGACGGGCTCCCCCGGCAAGATCCTTGCCGGGGCCGGCTTTAGCAGCCCCGGCAAGACCCTTGCCGCGGCAATTCGCCCCAAGCCTATGGAGCAAATCACCCTTGAGTCCACTGCCCACATGGGGCAAGGATTCGGGAGACATCCCAGTAGTGGCATGCAGATCTTTGTGAAGACATTCAAGATCAGATACGCACTAAGAAGACGACGACCCTTGGCAGGATCCTAGCCGAGGAAGATCACAAGACCTCCGGCAAGCGCCTTGCCGGGGATGGCAGCAAGCGTCGCGGCAAGACCCTTGTCGAGGCCCCGGCAAGGCCCTTGCCAAGGACATCCGCAGGGCCACCATCAGGCCCACGCCGACTAAACTTCCACCGCCTTATGCAGCTGCCGACCCAACCAGCTGGGCAGGCACCTGCGTGGCGGCATGCAGATCTTCGTGAAGACCCACCATTGCGCCACCTCAGCTGCCTGCCTACCTACATGGCATCTCAGGCATCGCTGGCCAGGGTGCGTGTCGACACAAGAAGGAGCGGCGACAGACAAGACAGATCTCTCCCCCGTCCCCGATAAAGCCAAGGACACCTAAGCAAGACGCATTAAATGCGCCTTGTCATGTAATGCGAGGGATAAACTCGCATCACTGTACCCTTTCCACCTCCTGTGTGCCACTGTGGCAACCCCTTTTTCTATAAAAGGAGGCCCGAGGCGACCAGGAGGAGGATTCGACTTTTTGGAGCTCCTCACGCCCCATAGCTAGCTGAAGAACACAGATATACAATCCACCAAAGCAGGAGTAGGGTTTTACGCATCCTCGCGGCCCGAACCTGGATAAATGAACCGTGTGCTATCTGTTTGATCCGCTCTTCTCTCAACCCCGCGCCCCACTAACCATAGTAGGGATTCTTTTGATCCCATAGGTGTCGTCCCCACCGACATCTTTGGCGCGCCAGGTAGGGGGAGCAGTTGTGAGAATCGGCTTTAGCAGTTATTTCGACACTTCTTCATCATCATGGCACCCCAGAAGAAGACGATGGTGGCGGTTGGCCAGTCGGAAGCCGGACAGCCCGTCCCGACGTGGGCGAGCAGCGGACCGGTCGCGGAAAGGACCCGGGGCGCTGCTCGCGAACACCAACGCCGTCCCAGCAGCCGGAGTTTGGGAGGTGGCGATGTTTGTGCGCCTGGTAACTGGCCACACACCGCAAAATCCAAAGACGGAGCCAGGCCCTCCGCGGGTGGTGCGGGGCCTTCCAAGATCGCTGCCGCATCACCCGAAGGCAACGCAAGGGCCTCCAGGACTCTCACGACGGCGCCAACAGCGCGCTCCTCCCAAGCAGCGCGCGACGAACGGCGTCATCACGCCGAAGATCCCGGGCGTCGCCGCGGGAAGAGCCCCGAGCGCCACTCCCGAGACATAGAAGACCTGCCCGCCCGCCGAAGCGCTGGTGAAAACGGCATGCGACCGCGGGATCGTGATAGAGCTCCTCCTGACATGGTCAGGAGTCAAAGCGCGTCGCGGTCCGTGCAGGTTTCGCTACTGCTAACCCCAGCAGAAGCCCTGGCGCGCGCGCAGTTGCTCCTCGACTTTTCTCCCGTTACGGGGAAACTCGACGAATGGAGAGCCACCATCCGAAGCCTTGTCGCGGTCGTCAACAAGGATGAACCAAGTCCAGCGAAGCCCCCGGGTCGACGCTCCGATGGGGTCCCACGCACCAGTGGCAGGAGGACCGGCAGCACCATGGCCGCGGTGCATTCGCCTCCTCCTCGCCCGGTACCGCGTGTGTTGACCCGTCGAGACGTCGTGGGTGACGACATCTCCATAGTGTCGTCCGACCCACGGACCCACGGCGACCAGCGTCAAGTTCTTCAGGAGCAAGCTCATGAAGACGCTCGAACCACCATCGAACGCCGGCGCGGAGCGCGCCACCAGTCAGACAGGCGAGCAGGGCCTGCTGTGAACCGCCCAGCACCGGAGAGCCCTGGAGGTCTACCTTACGAGGTAGGCTGTCCTGCTTTTACCCGTGAGTTGCGGCAGTTCTAGTGGCCCACTCACTGCACCTTCAAGCCTGACGTTGGTGAGAAGTACAACGGCAAGACCCACCCGTCGGAGTTCCTCAGCATCTACACCATCACGATGCAAGCTGCCGGAGCCCGCGACGATAAGGTGCTTGCGAATTACTTTCCATTGGCTCTTAAACCCAACGCCATGTCATGGTTGATGCATTTGCCGATAGACTCTATTTCCTCCTGGTTGGATTTGTGCCATGAGTTTGTTGGCGCCTTTACTGGAGGTCACCAAGCACATGGCCAAGCGAGCGACCTGCACGTCATCCCCCAGAAGGGAGGCGAGAGTCTGCGCAAATATATACAGAGGTTCAGCCGGGTACAGTACAATATCCCTGATGTTCACCCTGCCGCCATCATCAGCACGTTCCATCAGAACGTGCGTAACTGCAAGATGCGTGAAGAACTGGCAATGAACAAGGTGAAAGATGTGGCGGAACTCTATGTTCTTGCTGACAGATGTGCCCGGGCTGAAGAGGGAAGAAAGTACCCCGGAGAAGATGCCAGCGTGGAAACCGACTCTTCAGATGAGGATACTGCCGCCCCGACGAAGAAAGGCCGGCGCCGCAATAGGAAGCGCAAGGGTAAAGCCATGCTTGCCGTCGAGGGATCTGATGACGCCGGCTTCGCCAAGAAAACCAAGGCAGATGACCCCGGCTAGGAAATTGCCGGATGTGTCGCCTGCCGAGCCTTGGCAGCTGCCGAGAAGCCAGGAAACTCCGACAAGCAATACTGCAAGATCCATCGCACCAAAGGCCATGATCTCCAGAACTGTCGACAGGTTGAGCTCCTTGCTGAGAAGCAGAGGGCTGAATATGAGAGGCGGGACAAGGAGAAGGGCCAGGATGGTGCTGAGGGGTCCGGCAAGAAGCGTGACGGCCAAGCAGGCCGTCGCGGCAAGGATAAACAGCAGGAGAGGCCCGCTCGGGGCCGTGACAGAAAGCTAGAAGACGACGATCACGAAGAGGACGACGAGTCCGGCGACCAAGAGTTTCAGAAAGCCACGGAGGCCATGTGCGTCGATGGCGGCGCCTCGCTGCATACTTCTCACCGCCAGCTTAAATAGTGGGCGCGTGAGGTTACAACGGCGGAGCCGTCGTCTGGTGTCCAAAAGCCGCTGAAATGGTCCAGCACGCCTATCGTTTTTGACACTGAGGATCACCCCGATCGCACTACTGCGGTCGGGTGCTTGCCGTTGTTGGTTTCACCGACAATACGCAACCTCAAGGTGATAAAGATGCTAGTCGATGGCGGGGCCGGTCTGAACTTAATCTCGCCTACTGTGATCGAGAAGCTGCAGATTCCTGACGGAGACCTCGAAGAGACGGGCACGTTTCAGGGGGTCAACCCAGGGAGAAGTCAACCAAAGGGGAAGGTCACGCTGCCCGTGACTTTTGGAAGTGATCTGAACTACAGGACAGAAAGGATCGTGTTCAATGTTGCCAAGATCCCCTTGCCTTACAACGGGATCCTTGGCCGCCCAGCACTGGCCAAGTTCATGGCAGCGTCACACTACGCCTACAACACCCTGAAGATGCCAGGGCCTGTGACGATCATCACCATCCCATCCGATAAGAAAGATGTGCTGATTTGCGCTGACCAACTCTACCAACAAGCAGTTGCAGTAGCTGCCGCCACTAGGGCACTTGCTCCTGCCACTGGAGCCCCGGGAGGGAAGAAGAAGAAGAAGATCGGTGAGACCTCGGACACCCACTCCGGCAAGCGCACCTCTTCGGAGTGTAGTGCTCCCGTCGAGGACGTGCCAGAGAGCTCCACCGGCAGAAACAAGAAGTCCAGGGCCACGCCGCTGAAAAAAAAGAAAGTTTCTGTCAAGGAGGACGGCACGGGAGGGGCTTTCGCCATAAGCTCCGCCCTTGATGACAAATAGGAAGACGCGCTCGTCACCTTCCTGCGGGCGAATGTCGATGTGTTTGCGTGGCAAGCATCCGATATCCCCGGCGTTCCTAGGGAGGTGATTGAGCACCACCTTGTTGTTTGTCCTCATATGCGGCCCGTCAAGCGGAAGGTCGGGAAGCAAGCTTTGGAACGACAAGAGTTCATCACAGAGGAGATCTGAAAACTGGAAGCAGCGGGTTTGGTAAGAGGAGTGCTCCATCCAACGTGGTTGGCCAATCTAGTGGTAGTGCGCAAGGCGAATGGGAAGTGGAGGCTGTGTATTGATTACACAGATATCAATAAGGCTTGTCCCAAAGACCCCTTCCCATTGTCGCGCATCGACCAGATTGTTGACTCCACGGCTGGGTGTGACCTGTTGTCATTCCTCGATGCCTACTCCGGCTACCATCAGATCTTCATGACAAGAGAAGACGAAGAGAAGACAGCATTCATCACCCCATGTGGTACATATTGTTTCGTACGAATGCCTTTCGGGTTGAAGAGTGCCGGCTCAACGTTTGTAAGGGCAGTCCAGATTGGTTTTGAACCCCAGCTCCATAGAAATATGGAGGCTTACATAGATGATATAGTGGTCAAAACCAAGAAAAGGGCAACCCTTATACCGGATTTACAAGAAACATTTGCAAACCTACGCAAGATCAATCTCAAGCTGAACCCTGAGAAGTGTGTCTTCGACGTCCCGTCCGGCAAGCTTCTCGGGTTCTTTGTGTCACGGCGTGGGATAGAGGCCAATCCGAACAAGATTAAAGCTATAGAACAGATTGAAGCACCCAAACGGGTCAAGGATGTGCGTCGGCTTGCTGGCTGCGTTGCCGCCATGAGCAGATTCATTTCCAAGTCTGCCGAGCGCGCCCTTCCATTTTTCAAGATTTTGAAAAAGGCGGGCCCAATGGAGTGGACGCCAGAAGCCGAAGCAGCATTGCAAGATTTGAAGAGGTATCTTTCCTCCACGCCAGTACTAGTTGCGCCTAGGCCACAAGAACCGTTGCTGCTATACCTTGCGGCAACGAACCAGGTGGTCAGCGCCGCACTTGTGGCATAGAGAGAAATTGATGACTAGGTGATAGCAGCAACAGAGCCTGATGCCGTTGGTGCAGAGACGACACGGCCGGTTGGAGTGCCGCCAAGGAAGAAAATGATGCAGCACCCGGTCTACTTTGTTAGCTCCATCTTGCAGGGGGGCTAGATCAAGGTACTCCGGTGTGCAGAAATTGCTCTTCGGCCTTCTTATGGCCTCGAGGAAGCTGCGTCACTACTTCCAGGCACACGAGATCACTGTCGTCACTCGCCTCCCTCTGCAACGGATATTGTACAATCCAGATGCAACGAAAAGAATTGTAGAGTGGGCACTGGAGCTGTCCAGCTTTGGCCTCAAGTTTGAAAGTACCTCGACGATTCAAAGCCGAGTCCTGGCAGAGTTCGTTGCAGAATGGACCGCGACGCCTGATGAAGAAGCCTACGAAACTACTCACCCCGGCAAAGAGGCGAGTTGCGACTGGATCATGTACTTTGATGGAGCTTTCTCCTTATAGGGCGTCAGGGCTGGCGTACTGCTTGTCGCGCCCACCGGAGAGCACCTCAAGTACGTGGTCCAGATGCACTTCCCCAGGGAGGTATCAACGAACAATACTGCCAAATATGAGGGGATGCTTGCTGGTCTTAGGATCGCAGCAAACCTCGGAATCAAGAAACTCATTGTCAGGGGCGATTCGCGGCTTGTCGTCAAACAAGTCAACAAAGATTACCAGAGCCCGTTGATGAAGGCCTACATCGATGAAATGAGAAAGCTGTTAGAGCGTTTTGATGGTATACTGGCGGAGCACGTTCCCCGAGCAGAGAACGACATCGCCAATTACCTGTCAAAGCGCGCTGCCCTCAAGTTACCTATGGAACCAGGTACCTTTGTGCTTCAGCTTTCTCAGCCATCTGTTGATCCATCAACAGAGCAAAACAAGAGGAGGAAATCAGGGCCCGACAAGTACTTTCCCGCCGAGCTCCCCGGAGCCGCCGGCAAGGATGTTGCCGAGGACACTGAGCCTGCCACGGGACGGCTAGCTCCGGCTGAGCGTCAAGCTCTTGCCGTCGAGACAGCCGTTCCTATAGCGGAGGAAATTCCTTTAGTCCTCGCCATCAAGCCCCAGGCTCCAGCGTGGGCATAGCATACCGTCTGATTCCTCCAAACTAGGGAACTTCCTGAGGAGCAGGAAGAAGCGGAAAAAGTAGCCCGTCGATCTGCTATGTACCAGTTCGTCGATGACGTCCTGTACAGAAAGAGACCGAACGGCGTGAAATTGAAGTGTATCCCTCGAGAGGAAGGACTGGGGTTGTTGGCAGAGATACATGGAGGCATATGTGGATCCCACATAGGGTCAAGAGCCCTTGCCAGCAAGGCATTTCGGCAAGGCTTCTTCTGGCCCACTGCCCTCTAGGATGCGACGACACTGGTCACCAGGTGTGAAGCGTGTCAGTTCCATTCAAAGAAACTTCATCAACCAGCTCAAGCCCTTCAAACCATTCCTATCTCCTGGCCCTTCTCGGTTTGGGGGATCGACATACTGGGCCCTTTCCCTCGCGCTGTCGGGGGCTTTGAGTACTTGTACGTCGCAATCGACAAGTTCACACAGTGGCCAGAGGTGGAGGCAGTGAGGAAGGTCACAACCCAGTCAGCCGTCAAATTCTTCAAGGGACTAGTGTGCCGTTTTGGTGTACCCAACAGGGTCATCACCGACAATGGCACATAGTTCACAAGCCGCACCTTCATGCAACATACCCAAGACCTCGGCAGCAAAGTCTGTTTCGCTTCCGTTGCTCACCCACGAAGCAATGGTCAAGCTGAGAGAGCAAACGCTGAAGTACTGCGAGGCTTAAGGACAAAGACCTTTGACAGGCCGCGCAAGAGTGGAAGGCGCTGGATTGATGAGTTGCCGACGGTTCTTTGGTCGATCAGAACGACGCCAAATCGAGCCATCGGCCAGACACCCTTTGCCCTAGTATACGGGGCAGAAGCAGTTCTCCCCACTGAACTCATATACGGGTCACCTCGAGTGCTCGCTTATGATGAGCTTGAGCAAGAGCAACTGCGGCAAGATGACGCAACGCTCCTTGAGGAAGATCGTCTTCGGGTGGCCGTGAGAGGAGCACGCTACCAGCAAGCCTTGCGCCGCTACCATAGCCGCAAGGTCCGTGCCCGAATCTTTGAGGAAGGCGACCTTGTTCTTCGGCGCATCCAATCGGCCAAGAATAACAAAAAGTTGACGCCGAAGTGGGAAGGCCCTTATCGGGTAATACGAGTCACCAGGCCTGGCGCAGTCCGCCTGGAGAGCGAAAATGCCGTTCCGGTGAGAAACTCCTGGAACATTGAGCATCTTCGCAAGTTTTACCCGTGAGGCGCGGCTTGCCGGGCCCCTCGGCAAGCCACCTTTTGTAAAAGCCTTGCCGACAAGGCATATAACCCTTTGTACAAAGCCAGGCGCAGACCCTGAGCGTAAATAAATGAAGCGCTGGCGCCCTAAGTTATAGCATGCATGCTAGGTCGAGTCTCGTCCTTGGTTAGGGTTGATAGTGCTTAGCGGCGGCTAACCCCTAGCTTTGAGGTCGAGTTAGCATCTCTTTGTCTTTCTTTTATCTTCTTTGGTTCACAGGACACACAGATATCCTTGCCGAAACCACTTGGGGAGAAAAAAGGAACAAACCAGCATGTAGGCCCCGGCAAGCCAGTATTGCCGGGGGCTGCAAGAGCAAAGATTCACCCACGGCAAACCAGGGTTGCCGGGGGCTACAGCTTCAGATAAGTTCTTCATCCCTTATCATGCATTCCATTATGGACTGAGGTATGTGAAACCTCGTTTTTGTCCTTAAACTACCGTGCTCCCCTAACTCTAGGCCCTAGGGCTCGTTCCTGGGACCAAGGTTGGTCGTAGTCACGGCAGCGAAAGGATGAAACAAGGAGCCTGAACCAGCCTCATCCCTGCCTCCGCCAAAGGTGTGAGAAAGGTAGAGCGAAGTGGGGAGACGGCAAGGCCTGTTGCCGGGCGAGAAAGTGTTTATCTTAAAGATATCAAGGATTTATTCCCTGTCGTGGGTTTCACCCACAAACAAATGACCCGGCAAACATCCCTTTTTCATTAAAAACATTCTACTCAGGTATAGTCCATAGGGAATGAAAAACATGAATGAGAGGATTACGAGTTTTAAATTCAACAAAGGCCCAAGGGCTTACAAATTAAAAAGAGATAAGGTGCCCGTAATCCCTTTCTTGTCCCTCTCCTCAGGAGGCAGGTCAAAGAGGCAAAAAAGGTAAAAGGAGCGCCTAGGCGAGCTACGGGTGGCAGAAGACACCAAGAGAACATCTTGGTGGCCGTCCAAAGGCTGGATGGTGATGGCGGCGCCGGAAGCAGAACTCGAAGATGAGGCGGCAGGACGTCAGTACGCGTCCAAGGCGTCGGTGCCCGCGTACTTCAATTCGACGGCCTTGCCGCCCGCCCTCTTCCTCTTCTGCAGCCTCCCAACGCCAGCCGCCCAAGGGGACGGCCCCGAGAAGTTCAAGGAGCCAGCGACACGGATGATGGGGTCGCCAGTGCCACAAGGAGCGCACCCGACACCTAGTCGGACCCGTCATCCTGCCGCCTACCGCCCTCGTCATCGCTGCCACTATCCTCCTCGTCACTCTCACTCGAAGAGGAATCTTCACTATCAGAAGAGCTCTCCACGCAGCACCTTGTACGAGTCCCAAAGTGCCCGAAGACCTTGACGGAGAGAAGGCCACCATCCATTAGCTTAAAATGGAGAGTGAGCCCCTCCGTCAAGCTGTGGATATGAGCAAACGTCTTCCATCCCCGACGAAGATACATCACATGAGGACCAGGGAAGTCGACATGGACCCGCGTGCCACTGATCCCGCAGCCCCTCATGTGCAGCCGCAATGACTCTGGCGGATCCAGCTCCATCTCCCGCGCAAATGGAGTCGGGAGACAAAGGCGACGGTGCGCCGGCCGCCGCAACCTGACGAAGAACTCACAAGGGTCATCCCCAACATGGCCCTCCATTGAAGGAGGTGCTGCTGGCGGGGGCAAGGCCGGCGGGCCAACCCGTCCTCCTCTTCCCCGAGCGCCCCGGCCTTGCCCCCTCCCTCTTCCCCTCGCGGCCGACTCTGCCACCGTAGGCGCAAGAGAAGGAGGGACGCGTTGTCGAGCGGCGACCCTCGCCGCCACCATTGAAGGGTCGGGATTTCATCTCTCCATGATGAATGGAAGAGAGGAGCAGAAGCTGAAGGAGGAAGAAGATGGAAGAATGCGGGACGCCGTCCCTCCCCTCCCGCTCTTTATAAAGGAACGGGGTTGGGGCTCGACCGCCCCGCTCGGCCAATCAAGACACGGAAGGCGCAGGGAGCCAGGACCGACCCGCTGCCCCAACCAGCGACGGCCCGGTTTCCTGCCTCCACCGTTTGCCACCCCAAGCGCATGGGAGACACGTGGCAAATGTGCAGAACCGAGGGGACGGGTGAGGAGACCTCTCCCCACCCCGTGATCGGGGGGAGTGGACGCCTTGAGGACCGCGCCTCGGCCCCATTCAGTAAATGCGCCGCGCCTCCACGCCTCCCTCCGTTTATGGGGAAGGCGTGAACCGCCCCTTTACTACGACGTGACGCATGCGTGCAAAGACCAACCCCATGCATGCCACTCATGTCACACGCACTTCCCCACACCGCGCCACGCGCGGGAGTCGTCGGAAGCGCAGCGCGCGAAAAATCTTACCGCGGTAAAAACCGCCCCGCCTGCCTGCGCACTGTTTTCTGGGCCTGGCCCAACAACGTGTTACGCTTATGTGTGGCCCAGGCCAGGGGGCTCCTGTCGGTGTACAAAAAGAGGGGCACACTTTATGTACCCCTATAACTGTGTACGGGCATTCTGAGCCGCGGGCACCACCACACCAAGCAAGGCAAGGGAGGTGAGCCAGGGTGAGACCGAAGCTCGATGGAACTGGAGCAACACCAAAGCCAAGACCACGAAGAGCCAAGGGACGAGACGGGATCCCCCGGCAACATCCTTACCGGGGCCGGCTTTAGCAGCCCCAGCAAGATCCTTGCCGCGGCAACTCGCCTCACGCCTACGGAGCAAATCACCCTTGAGTCCACTGCCCCCATGGGGCAAGGATTCGGGAGACATCCTCGTAGTGGCATGCAGATCTTTGTGAAGACATTCAAGATCAGATACGCACTAAGAAGACGACGACCCTTTGCAGGATCCTAGCCGAGGTAGATCACAAGACCTCCGGCAAGCGCCTTGCCGGGGATGGCAGCAGGCGTCGCGGCAAGACCCTTGTCGGGGCCTCGGCAAGGCCCTTGCCAAGGACATCCGCAGGGCCACCATCAGGCCCACGCCAACTAAACTTCCACCGCCTTATGCAGCTGCCAACCCAACCAGCTGGTCAGGCACCTGCGTGGCGGCATGCAGATCTTCGTGAAGACCCACCATTGCGCCACCTTAGCTGCCTGCCTACCTACATGGCATCTCAGGCATCGCTGGCCAGGGCGCGTGTCGACACAAGAAGGAGTGGCGAAGGACAAGACAGATCTCTCCCCCGTCCCCGATAAAGCAAGGACACCTAAACAAGACGCATAAAATGCGCCTTCTCATGTAATGCGAGGGATAAAATTGCATCACTGTACCCTTTCCACCTCCTGTGTGCCACTATGGCAACCCCTTTTTCTATAAAAGGAGGCCCGAGGCGACCAGGAGGAGGATTCGGCTTTCTGGAGCTCCTCACGCCCCATAGCTAGCTGAAGAACACAGATATACAATCCACCAAAGCAGGAGTAGGGTTTTACGCATCCTCGCGGCCCGAACCTAGATAAACGAACTGTGTGCTATCTGTTTGATCCGCTCTTCTCTCAACCCTGTGCCCCGCTAACCGTAGTAGGGATTCTTGTGATCCCATAGGTGTCGTTCCCACCGACAGAAGGGTCGGTGAACGTGCCTATCATCACACGATCTTCTTTTTGTGTCCGCGCTCAGTCTCCGGCTTGGGTCGGTAGTTTTTGACTGAGTGCTAACGGGAGAAGCCTTGGACGGGAGAGCAGGCGGTGCGGCGGCTGCGCCAGGGGCAGCGGCGACATCGCACCCGTCGCCTTGTTGCCCGTTGTTTCAGTCTTGGCGGAACATTGTGGAGACGACACCGCGCTGTGGTCCATAGTGTAAACGCAACGTTGTAGTCGATGGTGGACCCTACGCTCCTTCTTCACGGGGATGGGGAAAGATCATCCGAACAGTAGTCGGCCACGCATGAGCGGTCGTGACAGCGGTTCATTGCGGGTCGTGCCAGAGTTATCCACCCATGGCTCAATGTATCCTACACATGGATGGGAGCCTCTTGCCTGCATGCACTTCTTAAGGGTAGGGAGTCTTCCCCACCTTAGATTGGCGTGGATGACCATGCTTTCTGTGAGGCTCTTCGACAAGCTTGTCGTTCGCCTTGGCTGTCGCGTCGAGGGCTCACACGGCGGCGGAGGTGTCCCCTTGGGTGGTGGCGAGGAGGAAGATAACGGTGGCGGCAACCCACGACACTGCAAGAGAGGGGATGACAGCTCCAATGTGCCGTGATTGCCGGCAGCACCATCATCACTGGCTGTGCAATGACAGCACCACCATCTGCACCTGCCTTCCGTCTTCTTCTTCCCTACCGGCTTCGTCCACCCTGCCTGGAGGCAGGGTCTCTCTGATCCTCCAGGGAACGCGTCCCGCTGGCCCTAGCAGGGAGGCGCCGAATCCCAGCCAGGTTCTCCTTTTACCCTCTCTTCCTTCTCTCCATCCAATCCCTAAGAGGAGAGGGACATGAAAGGCATTACGGGGCACTTATCTTTTTTCAATTTAAAAGATGTAGGCATCTGTAAGATTTTAGTTCAAATTATGTAATCCCCCATCCATGTTTGTACTTTGTATGGTTTGTACTTGTTTATCCACGTATTAATGAAAACAATACATGCTTGCCGGACACTTGTGCATGTATCATGTCCATGCAGAGGAACGACTCCTCTATACTCTCAAGTAAACAAGGTTTCCGGCAAGACATCTTGCCGGTCCCTTCCATTGCTTCTGCGAGGCTCACCCTCGCAGGTTAAGAGCATGGAAGAGAATTGGCCCCTTGCCAACCTTTTTTTCCAAATGCCACTGCGACCACCCTGATCGAAGTAATCTTTGAATCAAAAGATGGAAGCACAAATGTTGGAGGGTGACAAGGTTTTTCTACACACAAGCCTACCATATAAAGGTACATTATTGATGACTAAAAGGGATTTATCTGCTTCGTGTTGTCGGGGAGGGTCGATATGCAAGCTTGTTCTCACTTATTCTCCTTGGGATTCTATACATGGCAGGGGTCGTGTAGTTAGCACAGGGGAAAACAGTAGCATATGACCTCTTTCTAAATGATCATGGTAGAATCATGCTAAAATAAACATGCATGCAAGTTTTTAACCGCCAACGCTTTGTTTTATTATCTTTGTACAGGGTATGCGCCTGGCTTTGTACAAGGGGTTCCATGCACATCGTCAAGGCTTGGACAAAAGGGTGGCTACCAGGGCTGAGCCCGGCAGCCGTGCCTTACGGGTAGAACTAGCGAAGATGCTCAATATTCCATAAGTTTTGCACTTTAGTTCCATCTTTGGTCTCTAGACGGACTGCGCTAGGTCTAGTGATTCGTACTACCCGGTAAGGACCTTCACACTTGGGTGTCAACTTGTTGGAACCCTTGGCAAACTAAACACACCTAAGGACAAGGTCGCCTTCCTCAAGGCTCCAAGCATGAACCCTGCGGCTATGATAGCGGTGCAAGGCTTGCTGGTAGCATGCAGCATGCAAAGCGGCCCAAAGACGATCTTCCTCGAGGAGCACAACATCGTCACGCCGAAGCTGCTCTTGCGCTACTTCATTGTAGGAAACTACTCGAGCACTACTACTGCCCCATATACTATGGAGAATGGAGTTTGACCGGTAGCTCGATTTGGTGTCGTACGGAGGGACCAAACAACCACTGGCAGCTCGTAAATCCAGCGTTTGCCGCATTTTTGCAACTAGTCAAAATTCCTTGTCTTCAGCCCACACAACACTTCAGCTTTCATCCTGTCAGCCTGCCCATTTCTCTGGGGATGAGCAACAGAGGCAAAGGAGCTCGTTGCTTCCAAGGTTTTGGATGTACTGCATGAAGGTAAGCCTCATGAATTGGGTGCCATTATCGGTTATCACCCTGGTGGGTTCTCCAAAATGGCACAACAATCCTTTTAAGAATTTGACAGCTGAGTGTGCTATCACCTTCCTCACTGGCTCTACTTTCGGCCACTTTGTAAACTTGTCGATGGCGACATACAAGAATTCAAATCCCCCGGTAGCACGGGGGAAGGGGCCCAAGATATCGAGCCCCCAGGCCAAAAATGTCCAGGATAAAGGGATCATCTGCAGAGCTTGAGTTGGCTGATGGATGTTCTTGGACTGGAAATGGCAGGCTTCACACTTGGTGACTCGCTCTGTTGCATCCTGGAGGGACGTGGGACAGTACAAACCATGTCTAAAAGCTTTCCCAACTAGGGCTCTTGATCCAATGTGGGAGCCACACATACCCTCATGTATCTCTGCCAACAACTTTAGTCCGTCTTCCCGGCAGATGCACTTCAATTTTACCCTGTTTGGCCTCCTTTTGTACAGAGTGTCATTGACAAACTGATACATACTAGACCGCCAGGCTACTCTTTCAGCTTCTTCTTGCTCTTTGGGAAGTTCTCCTGTTTGAAGGAAACAGACCATGTGATGCGCCCAAGTTGGAGCCTGCGGCTCGACAACATGGACTAAAGGCACCTCTTCGTTCGTAGGAGCACCCACCTCGACCCCAAGAACCTGTTGTTCCATGGGAGGAGGCTGTTCACCAGCTGAAGTAGAATTGTTCCCGGCAGCCTTTATTCTTGCGGCTTCGGGATGCCCTGGCGGGAAATACTTGTCAGAGCCTAAGTTTCTTCTTTTTCTGGCCATCACTCAGAGGGACACTGATGCTTGAGTTAGGTGGAGGACAAAAGTTCCTGGTTCCATAGGGAGCTTTATCCTAGCGCACTTTGAAGGTGATCAGCAATGTTGTTCTCCGTACGTGGCACGTGCTCTGCTTGTAACTCATCAAAGTGTTCTTCCAACTTTCTCACCTCCTCTACGTATGTGATGTAGGGTGGAACCCTAGCGGCCGATCTTTCACGAAATGAAGGGGATTCCACAAAGAATGCGATGAACATGGGGAAGAACGTGGAGAAATCACAAGGGAAAACACTCAAGAACAAGTCCAATCACACATCTACTAGACAATCAAACACACAAGATCACAAGGTACATGAACAACAAAGGGAAAGACACAAGGTAGAGTTCATCCCAAATCCAAAGGAGATGGGGGATTGAATCCTAGAAGGATCTTCTCTGTGAGGAGGTCTTGAATCCAGTGTGGATCTTCTCCGTAGAGGGGCCGCAGTCTCTCCTAGGAGTAGAACCACTAAGATGAGCAAAGCTCTAGTCTAAAATGAGCTATCACATTTGCTAACCCTAAAATGGTGGAGGTGGAGGAGTATATATAGTCTAGGGCCACGAAGGGGTAAGTGAGGTGCAAAACAGGTACATGGGCCTCGGCCCAGATACATGCACGCAGGCAAGCCGGATGATCCGGACGGGATCCCGGATGATCCGGTCGTCGGGGTGTCCGGTTGATCCGGCTTCGGTGAAAGCCTTCTAGTGTCTTCTGCCCACTTAACCTGATGATCCGGGGGAAGGTCCAGATGATCCAGCTGGGTCCGGATGTTCTTGATGGACGTCCGGACGTCTGGCCTGACTCCAGCAGCCGCTCCGTCTTCTTCTCCTATCTTCCGTCTTCTCTTCCACCCTTCCCTCGCGGATGGTGTTGTCGTTCCTTGGTGCTTGCACTCCTCCTTGACATTCATGAAGCTCCGACAATACCTATGTATGCACACGGGATAAGTGTCAAGTAGTAAAACATCCTCGAAGGGGTCAAGTGAACACGTGTAAATGAGATGATTCACCTTTGTGTGTGTGAAGTAGATGTCGCACGTGTCACTTGCCAAATGGAATCTTGGCATGGTGATGTCTGGAGGATGCTCTGCATCAGTATGCCTCCATCAATGGGCTCTGGTAATCCTTATTGACTTGTCTCACCACGTGCTGCAAGTCTCCACGGATTACCAATTTCTTGATTCCGAACTCCACCGTGATTCTCAGTCCGGCAAGGAGCCCCTCATACAAAACAATGTTATTAGTGGCCTTCTCCCGGGGAAAGTGCATTTGAACCACATACTTTAGGTGCTCCCTGGTGGGCGCAACAATAAGCACGTCAACTCTAGCGCCTTGTAATGAGAAAGCACCATCAAAATACATGATCCACTCCTGAGGCGCCTCCTTGCCGAGGTTAACTGTCTCTAGTATTTCTTCATCTGGAGTGCGCGTCCATTCTACAATGAACTCGGCGAATGCTCTACTTTGAATAGTTGAGGTACTTTCATATTTGAGGCCAAAGCTTGACAACTCTAGTGCCCATTCAACTATCCAACCAGTATCTTCGGGGTTTCTCAGTGTGCACTGCAGTGGGAAACGGGCGACAACCATGATCTCGTGGGCTTGGAAGTACTGGTGCAGCTTTCGTGAGGCCATGATGAGGCCGAAGATCAGCTTTTGCACTCCAGAGTACCTTGATCTGGCTCCTTGTAATAAAGAGCTGACAAAGTAAACTGGTCGCTGCACCACCTTCTTCCTTACCGTAGTCTTGGGATTGCCCCAATAGCTTGCTTTTCCTCCGCTTGATGTGTGTCATGTCTTGCCGTAGATGTTTCGGTTCCTCCCCTGGTAGGGCCAGTTGCCATGGCTGCTTCCTCATCCACTTCCCGCTACGCCACCTGTGCTGCACTAAACACTTGATTCATTACAGCTAAATATAGCAGCAACGGCTCTTGTGGTTTAGGCGCAACCAAGGTGGGAGTCGAGGAAAGATAAGCTTTTAGGTCTTGCAGCGCTGCTTCTGCCTGCGGGGTCCGTTTCACCGGGCCAACCTTTTTCAAGATTTTGGAAAAAGGCAAGGCACGTTCAGCAGACTTGGTGATGAACCTACTCACTGCGGTAACACATCCAGTTAAACGTCTCACGTCCTTGACTGTCTTGGATGCTTGTATCTGCTCGATTGCTCTGATCTTGTTGGGGTTGGCTTCTATCCCCTGGTGAGACGCAAAGAAACCAAGTAACTTGCCGGATGGGACACCAAACACACACTTCTCAGGGTTTAGCTTCAGATTTATCTTGCACAAGTTTGCAAATGTCTCTTCCAAGTCTTGAACGTTGATCTATCCTTGGTTTTGACCATTATATCATCCATATAAGCTTCTATGTTTATGTGTAGTTGTGGCTCGAAACCGACATGTACTTCTCTTGCAAAAGTGGATCGAGTGGTCTTTAACCTGGAAGGCATACATATAACGTAGTTCGTGCCACATGGAGTTATGAACACAATTTTCTTGTCATCTTCTTTGTACATGAATATTTGATGGTACTCGGAGTATGCATCCATAAAGGAAAGTAGATCACGCTTGGTAGTGGAGTCTACAATCTGATCAATGTGTGGCAGGGGAAAGGGTCCTTCGGGCATGCCTTGTTCAAGTATGTGAAGTCAATGCAAACCCTCCATTTCCCGTGCGCCTTGTGCACTACCACTGGGTTCGCCAACCATGTTGGATGCAACACTCTTCTGACCAAACCAGCTGCTTCAAGTTTCTTGATTTCCTCGGAAATAAACTGCTGCCATTCTAAAGCTTGCTTTCTGACCTTCTGCTTGACGGGTTGAGCATGAGGACAGACAACAAGGTGGTCCTCGATTACCTCTGCGGGAACACCGGCGATTTTAGAGGGTTGCCAAGCAAACAATTGACATTCGCCCGCGGCACTCTTACCTATTTGTCATTGAGGGTGGCGTTGATGGTGAACGTGTCGTCTGCGCCATCCTGCCTCGCTGGGACCTTTTTCACAGCAGGTGAAGCAACCTTGGGCCTCTTGCTAGTGGAACTCTCCGGCAGGTCCTCAATAGGTGCGGTACACTCCGCAGAGGCGTGCTTCCCGGAGTCATTGCCGGCATCTCTGCTAGCTTTCTTCCCCTTCTTTGCTTCCTCAGTGGGAGCTTAATCCTTTGTGGCCTCAGCTGCTATGGCGTCTCCATACATCTTGTCCACACAAATGATTGCCTCTTTCTTGTCTGAAGGAATGGATATGATTCCCATTGGCCCTGGCTTCTTCAAGGTGTTGAAGGAAAGTGCGAAGCTGCCATGAACTCTGCCAGAGCTGGATGACCAAGAAGCCCATTGTACGGATAAGGAAGCTCAACAATGTCAAACACAACCCTCTCGGTTGGGTAGTTTAGTTCCCCACCAAACGTCACAGGCAATGTGATCTTCCCCTTGGGCCGGCTCCTGTCAAGGTTGATTCCTTGGAATGCACCCGTAGCATTTAGTTCTTCATCAGAGCTCTGTAGCTTCCTGACCACCTTAGGGGATATCTAATTCAGCCCAGCCCAGCCCCGACGTCAACTAACATCTTGGTGACCTTGAGGTTGTGGGTTGTTGGAGAAACCAACAACGACAAACACCCCACTGTTGTAGTGCGGTCAGGGTGATCCTCTTCGTCATAGATGATAGGCGTACGGGACCACTTCAGTGGCTTCTGGGAGTCTAGAGCCGGTTCCATGGCGTTGACCTCACGCGCCCACTGTTTGGGCTAGTGGTGAGAGGTGTCCAAAGACGCACCCCCTTCAACACACATGGCTTCGGTTGCTTTCTAGAATTCTTCCTCGCTGGTTTCTTCTTCATCCCCTTCATCACTCACATCATCTTCCTCCTTCTTCTCATGCCCCCTAGCCGGTTTATCCTTCTGCTATGGGGCCTTGCTGCCGCGACCTCATCTACTGCCATGGCCCTTCTTGCCAGCACCCACTTGGCCCCTCTATCTGTCATGCTTCTCATATTCAGCTTTGTGCTTTTTGACAAGCTTCTCAACTTGATGACACTCTTGGAGATCATGGCCTTTGGTGTGGTGGATCTTGCAGTATGTCCCGTCGGATTGTCCAGCTTTCTATGCTGCTATGGCATCCCAGCAATCAGCGCACCTAGTAACTCCCTTGCCGGGGGCCTCAGCCTTGATTTTCTTGCCGGCACATGGATCACCAGAGCTCTCAACGGCCAACAATGCCTTCTCCTTGCGCTTCTTACCATGCTTTCTGCCCCTCGGCTACAAGTTGGCGGCGCCGTCGTCGTCTTCTCTCTCAACCTCGACACCAGCCTCCTCCCAGGGAAGACGCCTCCCTTCTACAACCATAGCACATTTATCCGCCAAAGGTGTATAACTCATTGACGGTCTTGGGCAGCCGGACGTTCATCTTGGACTGCATCCTTCAGTTGCGCATGTTCAAATGGAACGCGGCAATGGTAGCTGCTGGATGTATCTCTGGGATGTCATGGTGCACTCGACTGAACCTATGCATATACTTTCGCAAGCTCTCCCTTTCCTTTTGTGGAAGAACTTGCAAATCACTGGGTCGTCCAGGCTCTTGATGGTCACCCGTGAAGGTGCCAACAAATTCATTGCACAAGTCGGGCCATGACGAAATGGAGTTCTTTGGCAAGTGCATCAGCCATGACCTCACATTTTTCTTGAGTGCCAAAGGGAAGTAGTTGGCGAATACCTTCTCATCCCTGCCCCCGGCGGATTGAACGACAATTGTGTAGATGCTCAAGAACTCTCCCAGGTTTAACTTTCCATCGTATTTTTCTGGCAACTCTGGCTTGAAGACTCGGGCAGATGGCCAACGGACCTATCGTAGCTCGCGAGTGAAGGCAGGTCATCCAACCTCGTAAGGCAGGTACCCGCCAACACTGGGCACAGGTTTATCAACGTCTGGGACATTGCGCCTATTGAATTGATGGCGGGTCTCCTGGTGTCGTTCTATGGTGACACGCGCATCTTCCCTTCGTCGATCTTCCAGCACCAGTCGCGGATCTCGGTGAGTTCGTGGGTCATATGAGGCCATCGATCCTTCGTTGGGATCGCGGACATGTTGATCTTGCTATTGTAGCCTCTGGGCTTGCTGTCGTGGAGGGGACGGCACCGTCAACGTGACCCCTCGAGACGGCCTTCAGTCCGGGCTGTTGTTTCTGTTCACGGTTAGTGCGATGGCCCGCCTCCAAAATCTTCCAGCTTCAGCGAAGCCGGTCAAACTGTGGATGGTGGCCCTCCACTCATCCATTTGATTAGCTGCCGGTGGAAATCTTAGTAGGAGTTGGGCCCGTGCCATGGGTTCCGTAGTTGTGCTCGCCATAGCCGACGAGGCATATCGCAACTTGCTCAGTAGGAGTTGGGCCCGGGCAAGGTGCGTGCCTAGTAGCCGCGCCTGTGGCTGGCATGGCTGGAGGGTCATGACTTGCACCAGAGTGGGTGTCGTTGCTGCGTCTACGCCTGCTAGCGCTATCAGGAGGTTGGGATTGAATGTTCCCCCACCTGCGGCTTGCGAGTTATGCCCGTCCCGTTGTCGTTGATGTTGCTCCCCTGCGAAGCTTTCTACTCCAGCTTCGGCCGTAGGGGACATAACGACAGAGCCGCCTATGCCAGTCGTGTCACACACGACACCCACCTCACCCAAAGTAGCCGTGGCGTCTATGGCGTCAGCTACCGCATGTGAAGGGGCCTTCTAAGTGGATGGATGTGAAGGCGCGCAGGATTTATTCTTGGGCACCATGAATGGAAAAAAACAATGATGAAGAGGACGATGATGATAGTTGACGCGCTATCCACAACTTCGGGTTCACGCAAGCAATCTCCCCTGCCTAACATGCCAAAGTGTCGTCGGAAAACATGATCACCTATGAGGCCATGATCCTCTTTGTGGTTCAGCGAGGGGGAGATCACATTGCACAAAGAGTGCATGCCATGAGGCGGCGCGACGACGATGACATGGGTGGTATTTACCCAGGATCGGGCCACGTTGAGGCATAAACCCTACTCTTGCTTTTTGTTGGATTGGATGTGGGAAATGTAACAACACACAACGCTCAAGCCCGGAAAGGTGGCCTCGGGGAGAGTAGCTACGCGCTTACAAGTGTGCAAGTGTCTGAATCTCTTTCTAGTTTGCCTTGGACCTCCTTTTATAGCTAAGAGGTAACAATATTGCTAAAACTGTCTGTATCCTGTGATTAGATAGCAAACAGTGCTAACATACCTAACTCTGACAGTTAGGATAAAGTTCATTAAATGCACTGCTAGGTGCCATGCTGAGGATGAAGCCCGGCAAGCATGTCGCCCCGCTTACTCATCTTTCTTCTTATCTGCTTGACACACCTCTAGACGGCTGTCAAATGGTTGTGATCTGTCTTCCAACGGGCTTCCATATGCTTAGTGGAGGCCACGTAACCATCTAGAGGCTCGACACCGCACTGGCATGTGATTTGCGTTGCGATGCGATGGAGCGGTGGTGCCTTGGCGGGAACTTTTTGCTCTTGGCGGCCGTGGCAAGCCTGTCAAGGCGATATTGGACTTTCCCTATGGGTGGTCTTGACCTGGCCGGGCCCTCCTGCCCGGCAAGGGAGGACTTCCAAAGGTGTGCTCTGCTGTGTCGTATATTCACATGGTCTTCTTGATCCGCTCCTTGATCTCAAAAAAGTGGTTTCTCTGGCTTGGCCTTGAACTACACATTGGTGCTGGACGTGTGATGCCAGCACGCCTATGTATGAGTAAGGGAAGCAAATGTGAATGTTTGTTGCACCAACAATGGAGAATCTTGTATTTATAAGAAAGTGAGTGGGATCTCTATAGCATTTCTAATATTATATGTTGATGACATATTGCTGATTAGAAACAATATATAACTTTTGGAAAATGTGAAGGAATATTTGAACAAGAGTTTTTTAATGAAGGACTTAGGAGAAGCTGCTTTCATATTAGGCATGAATATCTATAGAGATAGATCGACACACTTAATAGGACTATCAAAAAACACATACCTTGATAACAATTTGAAGAAGTTCAAAATGGATCAGTCCAAGAAGGGGTTCTTGCCTGTTTTGCAAGGTGTGAAGTTCAGTAAGACTTAATGCCCGACAACTACAGGATAGAGAAAAGATGAGTGTCATCCCCTATGCTTCCGCCATAGGCTCTATCATGTATGCAATGCTTTGCATAAGACCAGATGTCACCCTTGGCATAAGTATGGTCCGAAGGTTTCGAAATGATCTAGGAGTGGAACACTGGACGGGAGTCAAGAATATCCTTAAGTACCTAAAAAAGACTAAGGAAATGTTTCTCGTTTATGGAGGTGATCAAGAGCTCCTCGTAAAGAGTTGCTTTGACACTGATCCGGATGACTCTAAGTCTCAAACCGGATATGTATATATTCTAAATGCGGGAGCGGTAAGCTGGTGCAGTTCCAAGCAAAGCGTGGTAGATGATTCTACATGCGAAGCGGAGTACATAGCTGCCTCGGAGGTGGGGAAGGAAGGTTTCTGGATGAAGCAGTTCATGATAGATCTGAGAGTTGTGCCCAGTGCACTGGACTATTCCTCTAGCCAAGGAACCAAGGTTTCACAAGAGGACTAGACACATAAAATGACGCTTCAATTCCATCGACGTTGCGATCAAGGAGGAGGACATAAACATTTTCAAAGCACATAGAGATGTGAATGTTTCAGTTCCGTTGACTAAACCTCTTCCACAGGCAAAAATATGATCAACACGAGAACTCTGTGGGTGTTAGATTCATTAACATGGAATACTAGATTATTGACTCTAGTGCAAGTGGGAGACTATTGGAATTATGCCCTAGAGGGAATAATAAAGTGGTTATTATTATATTTCCTTGTTCATGATAATCATTCATTATCCATGCTAGAATTATATTGATCGCAAACTCAGATACATGTGTGGGTACATAGACAACAACATGTCCCTAGTGAGCCTCTACTAGACTAGCTCAAGATGGTTCGGTTTCCTAACCATAGACAGGAGTTGTGATTTGATAACGAGTTCACATAATTAGTAAAAGTATGTGATGGACAAGACCCAACCATAAGCATATCATTTGATCGTATTAGTTTATTGCTACTGCTTTCTTCATGTCAAGTATATGTTCCTAAGACCATGAGATCATGCAACTCCCTAACACCAGAGGAATGCCTTGTGTGTATCAAACGTCACTTCGTACCGAGTGATCATAAAGGTACTCTATAGGTATATTCGAGGGTGTCTGTTAGGTTCGGATTTGTCACTATGTATGAGGGAGAGGTATCTCTGGGACCTCTCGGTAATACAACATCACAAGAAGCTTGCGTGCCATGTGAATAATGAGTTAGCTATGGGATCTTGTATTACAAAACGAGTAAAGAGACTTGCCGGTAACGAGATTGAACTAGGTATGATGATACAGATGATCAAATCTCGGGCAAGTAACATACCACTAGACAAAGGTCCCGCTATTGGTTATTGACCGGAAACATGTCCACATGATTCTCAAACCCACAGAGTCCGCACGCTTATCGTTTGGTGACGCAAGAGTAGTATTGGGATATTCACGTTGGTGACCCAATATTCTTCAGAGTACCGGATGAGATTCCGGACGTCACAAGTAGAGCAGGAATGGTCCGGAGCTAAAGCTTTATATATGAGAAGTCATATTTTGGCTACCATAAAAGTTTCGGGTTTTACCGGTATTGTACCGGGAAGCTTCTAGAAGGTTCCAAAATGTTCCAAAGGTTCAGGAGGAGTTCGTAAGGGTCCCTCCAGCACCTAGGGCGTGCATGGTCTATAGGGGAGCGTCCTAGCCTTATTGGGCTAGGCGCACCAGCCCTCTAAGGAACATCCGCCAAGGGGAAGGGAAACCCTAAGGGAGAGGGCCCTCCACTTGGCTTGGAGGGCACTCCTCCCCCTTTCGACGCCTCCCCTCATTGAAGGAGGGGCTAGGGCTGCACCCCTAGCCCTCCAACACATATATATATATATAGTAGGGAGGAGGCACAAGGGCTGGAGACAACAATTCCCACGCCATGCAGCCTTCCCTCGCTCCCGCTCTTCCTCGTTCATAGTTCTGGAGGCGTTTGGTGAAGCCCTACTGGGATTGCTCCACCACCATATCCAACACGCCATTGTGTTGCTTGAGATACCATCTACTTCTCCTCCCTCTCTTGCTGGATCAAGATGGAGGAGACATCATCGAGCCGCACGAGTGCTGAATGCGGAGGTGCCGTCCGTTCGGCACTTGATCGGGAGTTTGTGGGCGGATCGTGATTGGATCAATGTGCGTGAGAATGTAAATATTTGTCTGGGATTCATCATGTGGGATGTACATATGAACGGAAACGTACTTCTTGGATTGGCTGTGTGGGATGTACATGCGAAGGGAAACGTTTTGTCTAGGATTCACTGTGTGGGATGTACTGACGAATGGAAACAGTTGGGCCTATATAATTGTATGCGATGGCTAGCCCGATCGCACACAAGCTCATCTTGTTCAACGTGTGTGACCGGAGGTCCTATACCCAATGGTTTCTGGGTCGTGCAGGAAGTAACCCCCTATCGCCCACACTAGCAGAGCCGACGGTTTAAAATGCCATCATGGAAATGGGTTAAAAACCATATGTATAGCAGCTCGCTATACCAATGACAACAATTATTCATGATCACCTACATCCGACTGGATATATATATACATACATATATATATATATATGTTTGGATCATTCTCCACCACATGATACTTGCCACATAAAATATAAAGTAAAAAGAAGGAATGGGATAATTACTATTGACTCTTTGCATAAAATTAAATACAAAAACGTGCAAGATAGACCCTTCGCGGAGGGATGCAGAGGTTTTCATGCACTTTTTATTTTTCAATGTGCAAGCTCTTAATGTAAAGGAACGTCACTTTATATTGCCCCTTATGATAGTAACATTTATTATGCAGTCTGTCGCTTTTATTTCTTTGCCGTCACAAGATCGTACAAAGCTTATTTTCCCTTACAATAAAAGATATACATATTTAGGGGCAATTTTATTGCTTTATGCACCGATGACAACTTACTTGAAGGATCTTATTCAATCCATAGGCAAATATGGTGGATTGTTATGGAAAGAAACAGGGTTGAGGGATTTTGGATGCACAAGTAGTATCTCTACTTAGGGCGAATTTTTGCTAGAAACATGTTCTAAAACAAGCATCACATGTTAGAGGATCCATGGGAATGTAACTTCTGTGTGAATGTAAGCAAACATAACTCATTACATTGTCTTCCTTGTCCAAATCAACTATTTGACCATCCAGAAAATATTTGATGGGGGCTCACAATCGTAAAAGATGTCCAAGATAGTATATTTATATGTGAATCCCCTCGCCCTTTAATAATTCTACATGTATTGCATCAACGGCCAATTCCATGTTTGTTAATCTCCAATAAATTTGATCAATCGTACTTTTTTCTATGTGAATTCATTACTCCCCATGGGGTTAGCACATACTCTTTTTATTTCTTATTATTGACGAGGTTGAAACAACAAAGTAAAGAAGAAGAAATCAACTACTCTTTAGTATATGGCTCTCACACTCGACTACATAGATAGATGGACCACTAAGCAAGCACTCAAAACTAAAGCATACCAAACATTTATTCTTCTAGATCATGAAATAACTAAGGATCGAACTAAGATATATAATGATGGTAAAAAGTGATGACGATATGATACGTCTCCAATGTATCAATAATTTTTTATTGTTCCATGATGTTATATTATCATTCTTGGATGTTTCACAATCATTTTATAGTAATTGTATATTATTTTTGGGACTAACCTATTGACATAGTACCCAGTGCCAGTTGTTGTTTTTTGCGTGATTTTTACATCATAGAAAAGCAATACTAAACGGAGTCCAAACGCAGCGAAACTTTTTGGAGAATTTTTCTAGGCCAGAAGACAGCCAATGGGCCAAAGAAGCATATGGGGGTGCTCCGAGGGGAGCACAACCCACCAGGGCGCGCCCAGGGCCCCAGGCGCGCCCTGGTGGGTTGTGCTCACCTCTGTGGCCTCCTACACCGCCTCTTCGCTCTATAAATACCCCCATATTCCAGAAAGCCTAAGGGAGTCTACAAAATTTTGTTCGAGCCGCCATAAGTTCCAGAACCGCGAGATCCAATCTAGAGCCCTTTTCCGGCACTCTGCCGGAGGGGAACATGATCACGCAGGGGTTCACCATCCTCATTGGTGCCTCTCCGATTATGCATGAGTAGTTCACCTCAGACCTACTGGTCCGTAGGCAGTAGCTAGATAGCTTCTTCTCTCTTTGTCAATACAAAGTTATTTTGGAGATCTATTTGATGTAATGACTTTATGCGGTGTGTTTGTTGGGATCCGATGAATTGTGAGTTTATGATCAGATTTGTCTTGTTTTAATATCCATACTTTATTATTATAGCCTCGTATTTGTTCTCTGATATTTGGGTTTTTTTTGGCCAACTTGATCTATTTATCTTGCAATGGGAAGAGGTGCTTTGTAATGGGTTCGACCTTGCGATGTTCTTTCCCAGTGACAGAAGGGGTAGCAAGGCACGCATCAATCGTTGCTATTAAGGATAAAAAGATGGGGTCTATTCCTACATGAATAGATCTTTTCTACATCATGTCATCGTTCTTATTACATTACTCTGTTTTTCCTTGAACTTAATACACTAGACGCATGCTGGATAGCGGTCGATGTGTGGAGTAATAGTAGTAGATGCAGGCATGACTCGATCTACTAATATTGGACGTGACGCCTATATACATGATCATTGTCTTGGATATCGTCATAACTATTCGCTTTTCTATCAATTTTCCAACAGTAATTTGTCTACTCACCGTTTGCTATTTCTCGAGAGAAGCCACTAGCGAAATCTATGACCCCGGGTCTATTTTCCTATCATGTACTTTCAGATCTATATTGCCATTTGCTTTTTCTTTTATTTGCAACTTTTATTTTCAGATCTATATTATCAAAAACTCAAAAATACCTCGCTTAATTTTATTTGTCGTTGTTCCAATTGCCACTACTCATCTATCCTTTTACCAATCAATTACCCGGGAGGGATTGACAACCCCTCTTACATGTCGGGTTGCAAGTATTTGTTATTTGTGTGAACGTACCGTTTACATAGTGTCGCTTGGTCCTCCTGCTGGTCCGATAACTTTGGTCTCATCACTAAGGGAAATACCTACCATAGCTGGGCTGCATCATCCCTTCTCTTTGGGGAAATACCGACGTAGTTCAAGTGACATCAAAAGGATTTTTGGCACCGTTGCTGGGGAGTGTCGGGGTATAACCACGACCACCTATGGGACGGAGGTCCCTTTTGGTTCGGAAAGGGGATGAGCATATTGCACAAAGAGAGTAGAGAAGCGTCGAGCAGTGCATCGGGGATCACAGAGGGCAATTTTACCCAAGTTTGGGCCGCCGCGAGGCTTAAAACCCTTCTCCTGCTTCGGTGGATTGATTGTAGAAATGGTGGAAAATAGACACGCCACTCTTGCCCGGCAAGGTTGCCACGGGGTGAGAGTGGTCGCGCGTATGGGTGTATTTGGGTTTGAATGGATGAATCCTTTCTACGGTTGCCATGGGCCTCCTTTTATAGGTTAAGGGGTCGCCATAGAGGCAAATCAGTCTTTTTAGGCTGATTAGATAGCAAAAAGTGCTATCATACCTAACTCTGTAGCTGATAGAGTGCATTAAATGCACTTCTTAGAGTCACATCACAGCTCGTCCGACAAGCCTTGTCGGGCTCGTCTTGCCAGCTACGCTCTTGTTTGCTGGACACGTCTTTGGGCGGGTGTCATTTGGTGGTTCTTATGGTAGGAGATGGCTGCCACCTATCCAGAGGTGGCCACTAAGCCACCTTAAAGCTTGACACCGCACTGATTGGCAATGGACGTTGTTGTGCGGTGGACTTTTACCTCCGCGTGCCCCAGCAAGCCTGCCGGGGTGGTCCTGGTGACTTGCTCCTGGGCGAATCCGGCTCCCCACTAGGCGCGCATGGCTGGCAAGGGTGATTTCCCTTCTGGTGGCGTCTCACACCTTGGTTGTCTTGATCTCCTCGACCAGCCTGCTAATTCATCAAAGGGATGATCTCTTTGTGTCTTGGTCTAGCACCGCAAACTTGCCCTCGAGCATGTGCACAGTTTGGTGCAACGAGCCCGGGGTCTGTTGCACCGACAGAAGCCCCCGAGCCTGGCACGGTCGCACCGCTGGGTGTCACCGTGGTAGGCTCTAACCAGTGGACGGCAAGGGTGAGAGCTTCCTTTGCTTCTTCATTAATCTTGAGCTTGGGTCGGTTTCCGCTTCCTCCGCACGTTGTGTAACACCAATGTTGGTGGGGCCATTCTTGTAATGTCCCGTGAATGACTTCAATGCACGGGCTGGTAACTGCCAATTCACTCTTCCCACCTCGCCCTTATCCTAAGCCACGTATGCTGCATGCATTGAGTGGGGTAGGTAACTGGAGGTGCGCGGTGAGGAAGAGCATCAAGGCGAGGGCCCGACTTCCTTGGATTGGTGGAGGACGATGGCAGTTACTCATCGGGGAATCAGCCTCCACTCCCAGCCCTCCTATAAAGAGGAGGAACGTAGGGGGAGCAGCGGCATTCACCCATACCCTCTTATTCTTCCATTGCTTGCCCTTCGGGCTATGTCGAAGAAGAGAGCCTGGGGCCAGCCCCCAGGCAGTACCTTGTGCTTGATGGGGCTGAATGGTCATACCAAAGCCTAGGGAGTGGGACTCCTCCCTCGTCCTCCCACAAGTCTTGAGAGGATGCGTGGACGGTGCGGAGGTAGCACCAATGGTGCAGACTCCGGGGCGCTTGTCACCACGCCGTCTGAAGCTTCAATCTTAGTGGGGGGCGGCGCATGCAACACCGGGCCAGGCACATGGCACGGTAGCCGATCGGGGTCCATTCTTATTCTCCATGTGGTGATGGCGGAAGGCCATGATATGGTTTCACTGTCGTTGAGGGTGAGAACGTCCTTCTATAGTGTCGCACGCTCGGCACGTGGAGGAGCTTCTTGCCCTTGCACTCGTTGACTAGCGGGGTGTTGGGGACGACCATGCTTGAGGGATCGAAGAAGGTGAGAGTGTCTAGAGGGGGGGTGATTAGACTACTCGACAAGATAAAAATTCTGTCTTTTATCAAGGACAGATTTTGGCAGATTTTGCATAACACACAAGTCAAGTAGCACACTACACATGCAATTCTAGAGTATGGGCAGCGGAAAGTAAATTGCACAAGTAGTAAAGAGAAGTGGAGAAGATCAAACGCAATTTGGAGACGCAATGATTTTTCCCGTGGTTCCGATAGGTGGTGCTATCGTACATCCATGTTGATGGAGACTTCAACCCACGGAGGGTAACGGCTGCGCGAGTCCACGGAGGGCTCCACCCACGAAGGGTCCACGAAGAAGCAACCTTGTCTATTCCATCATGGCCTACGCCCACGGAGGGCTAGCCTTACTCGGGGTAGATCTTCACGAAGTAGGCGATCTCCTTGCCCTTACAAACTTCTTGGTTCAACTCCACATCTCGATGACGGAGGCTCCCAAGCGACACCTAACCAATCTAGGAGGCACCACCCTCCAAAAGGTAATAGATGTTGTAGATGATGAATAACTCCTTGCTCTTGTGCTTCAAATGATAATCTCCCCAACACTCAACTCTCCTCACTGATTTGGCTGTGGTGGAAGAAAGGATTGAGTGGAAAGCAACTTGGGAAGGTTAGAAATCAAGGTTCATATGGTAGGAATGGAATGACTTGATCTCAACACAAGGGTAGGTAGTTCTCTTCTCAGAAAGTGTAAGATAGGAGTGGTAGTACTTTCTGATGGCTCTCTCCACGAATGAAGAGGGGGTGGAGGGGTATATATAGCCTCCACACAAAATCCAACAGTTACACACATAATTGAGCAATCTCGGTGAGACCGAAGTGGAAACTCGGTCAGATCGAAAGTTCAAATATAGTGAACGTTGGGGTTTTCGGTGGGACCAAAAATACCATCTCGGTGAGACCGAAAGTGTAAATAATATGAACGTTGGAGTTTTCGGTGGGACCGAGAAAGAAAACTCGGTTAGACCGATTTGAGAAAAGACAGGAACATGCCAGTTTCGGTGGGACCGGAATGCAATATCGGTGAGACCGATTTGAGCCAAGACAGAAGCTTGTCAATCTCGGTGAGACCGATAATGCAAACTCGGTTATTCCGATATGATGTCAAATGGTTACAGAAGGTTGGCAGTCCAGTTTCGGTGAGACCGATCTCAAACTCGGAATGACCGATTTTTCTAGGGTTTGGAATATGGCTGAAGTGGTTCATCTCGGTGGGACTGAGTTGGATGAATCGGTTTGTCCGAGATTACTTATGGGTGTGTATAGTAGTGAAAGTTGCTGATAGTTGAAGGAGATATATCACTAAGCACTTGAGCAACCAGATCATCAACACAACCTCATCCCCTTTTAATAGTATTGGCTTTTCCTATGGACTCAATGTGATCTTGGATCACTAAACCAAAAATGGAGTCTTGAGCTTTTGCCAATGCTTGCCTTAGCATTTTGAGGGGTCCACTTCTTCAGTCCTTTCCATAGCCAATGTGATTGGATTTCCTGAAACATACTTGATAAAAGCATTAGTCCAACCACAAAGTATGTTGTCATTAATTACCAAAACCACCCAGGGAGCAAATGTGCTTTCAATCTCCCCCTTTTTGGTAATTGATGGCAACACACTAAAATCACTCTAAACAAGACATCAAAGCTTATTGAAAGAAAGACAAAATTATCATGAAAGCTTTCACAAGCATGTAGTACACAGGCTCCCCCTACAAGTGTGCAAGATTTTCATAGATTATGGTTTTGGACTACCACAAGCACACAAGAGAGATAAGCAAGATGTGCTACATGCAGCTTGGCTATATGCATCAGAGCAGATGAAAGGGAAGTGAGTGATAATGCATATGTGCGTGGTGATTTCTTGCAAACAAGTATTTACAAGCAAGTCACCATCATGCACATTCTGCAAGGTGCATATACTTACCTTGAGGTTCCTTGGCATTGTACCTGAAGGGATAAACTTGGGAAAACAAGGTTAGATAACACAAGAGTATTCCTTCAATCAACTGCAAGGACATCAAGAGTACCAAGCCAGTGAGGACATGTATAAAGAGTGTCTCATATTGAGCACAGGCTTGAATCAGCAAACATGTCTCGAAAACTAAAAGATTTTCAATGAATTCTGAGAGATTTTGCTTTCCATAAGATATCAATTGTGAAGATTCCTCTCCCTTTGAGTTCTCTCAGAACAAGGGGTGTGATGAAAAAAGCAAAATCAAAAGAATGATGCCAATTGAGAATGATGTCCAAAGTAAAACAGCTTTGATGTGATTCTCTCCCCCTTAAGATAAGATTGCTTTTCTCCTTCCCCTAAGTCTCTTCTCCCCCTACTCCCCCTAAGTCTTCTCCCCCTTTGACATCAAGTGCCGAAAAGGACAGCTAACTAGGAAGGTTAGGAAAGATGGAAAGAAAGAAGTGGGATCCTTAAGAATCACAACAGGGCAAATAAGAACATGCATAGAGAAACAATGAGTGGAGCTGCAGGAGATGATATCCTGGAAGATAAATCAGTGACACCGAATTGAGTTAGGGTAGACCCTTTTCGGTTAGACCGAAATAATAAATCGGTGACGCCGAGTTTAATTCCAAGGAAATACAGAGATAATTCAGCTCACTTTGCGAGGAATGTTTCAAAAGATTTGCAATGAATTTGTGAAAGATTTTCGGGGAATTCATCAGAGCCAGAAGGATATTCACAAATATAGAAGAAATAAAAATAAAAAGATTCCTAGATGAATTTTTTTTTTAATATATAAAAGAAAACTCAATGAGAGAACACAAGAGAAAACAGAAAGACTCCAAAACATATGTACTTCATCTAGATAAAGGTCGGCGACAAGATCACCTATGTTTGAGTATATTGACTTAGGAGTCAAATGAGGACATTTGATCATAGGTCATACTCATCATTTAAGCTCAAAATGGGGTTGCCATTTTTCGATTAAGCATTTGATGTGATCACATCTTATGAAGGTGCTTGTACTCATGACTTTGAGCAAAGCTCCTTAAAGATGTGAAGAACATACCTTGGGCTCGTTGTTGCTTTGCTCATGTAGGTAGACTTGATGTAGGTGCTCATTGAATGTGAAGTTGGAGCGCCATTTCTACTTGTGTAGTTCATCTTCCTACATGGGTTAGGCAAGCAAGGAAATACTCGAGGATATCCAAGATGACAAGAGTGAAATACTAGATGTATAAGATGTCAAAAAGGATATGTGGAATTTTGTTCCTTGAACTCAACATCCCAAAGGGCTAGATACTTGGTCAATGACAAGATTACTCATGATTTGAGTGTGTGGTAATCTTGTGGAATGTAGATCATCCAAGTACCTGCAAAGAGTTAGATGCAATACAAGGAGGCAAATGTGTCCAAGACATATGATCATCATCATAAGAGAAATATCAAGGATTAGTCAAGAGGGCTCATGCCTTGCATGCATCAATGGAGTTATCACTCCAAGTTTGAAGCATCAATGATGTTCAACTCACTCCTCAAGCGACAAAACACCTTCTCATCAAGAGGTTTTGTAAAGATATCAGCAAGTTGTTTGTCAGTACGAACATGCTTAAGATTAATGTCACCCTTGGCAATATGACCACGAATAAAATGGTGACGAACTTCAATATGCTTTGTTCGAGAGTGTTGCACTGGATTGTGTCCAATTTTAATCGCACTCTCATTGTCACAAAGCAAGGGAACATGTCTCACATGTATCCCATAATCCTTAAGCGTTTGTGTCATCCATAGCAATTGAGCACAACACGAACCAGCAGCAATATATTCTGCTTCGGCAGTGGATAATGATACCGAATTTTGTTTCTTGGAGGACCAAGATACAAGGGATCGACCAAGAAATTGACACGTACCCGAAGTTGACTTTCTATCAACCTTGTCACCGGCATAGTCCGAGTCGGAATAGCCAACAAGGTCGAAAGAGGCCCTCTTAGGATACCAAATGCCAAAGTTTGGTGTGTGTATCAAGTATCTCACTATCCTTTTAACAGCTTTAAGATGACATTCTTTAGGGGCTGCTTGATATCGCGCACACATGCATACACTTAACATTATGTCAGGACGAGAAGCACAAAGATATAGTAGAGAACCAATCATAGATCGGTAAACCCTTTGATCAACGGGTTCTCCATCTTTTGTCAAGTCATTATGTCCACTTGTAGGCATGGGGGTACTCATACCTTTGCTTTCTTGCATGTTGAACTTCTTGAAGAGATCTTTGGTGTACTTTGTTTGTGAGACAAAGGTACCCTCCTTAGATTGCTTGATTTGCAACCCAAGGAAGAATTTGAGTTCACTCATCATGGACATCTCATACTTCTCCGACATGAGCTGTCCAAACTTCTTGCTAAAATGAGGGTTAGTTGAACCAAAGATAATATCATCAACATAATTTGGCACACAAATAGTTCACCATTAACCCTTTTTGTGAACAGCGTTGAGTCTATCTTTCCAATCTCAAAGCCTTTTTCAAGAAGAAAACTAGTCAAGCATTTGTACCAAGCTCTAGGAGCTTGTTTAAGACCATAAAGAGCTTTGTGCAACTTGTAAACATGATTAGGCTTTTTGGGATTCACAAATCCGGGAGGTTGTTTCACAAATACTTCCTCCTCAATTTCACCATTTAGGAAAGCACTTTTGATATCCATTTGATAGAGAGTAATATCATGGTGATTGGCATAAGCAAGAAGAATGCGAATGGACTCAAGTCTAGCAACGGGGGCATAGGTCTCACCATAGTCCATACCTTCGACTTGTGTGTAACCTTGAGCTACGAGACGAGCCTTGTTGCGGATGACTTGTCCATCTTCATCTTGCTTGTTCCGAAACACCCATTTGGTTCCAATGATGTTTTGATCATCGTTGGGCTTCTCTACCAAAGTCCATACCTTGTTCCTCTCGAAGTTGTGTAGTTCTTCGTGCATAGCATTCACCCAATCCGGGTCTTCAAGTGCTTCTTCTACCTTCATAGGTTCAATACTAGATATAAATGAGTAATGCTCACAAAAGTTAGCTAAGCGAGTTTTAGAGCGAGTAATTCTCCCGGAGTTGATGTCGCTCATCATTTGTTCCACGGGATGATTTTTCTTGACTCTTGCTCGGACTCGGTATAGCTTTTGTTGCGGTTGTGGCTGAGCTTCCTCATCATCTTCATCTTCCACTTCTTCTTCTTCATTGTTGTTGGTGTTGTCTTGAGGTGGTGGAGAAGGAGGTTGTGGTGGATCTTCTTGTTGCACGTCCTCATCTTGGTGAGTTCCACTTGTGGAGGCCTCCATGTTGCCTTGAGGTTCATCTCTCCGTGAGGTAGGGGGCTCCACATATGTAGATGAGGTACTCTCCTTCACTTCCATGGGACGGATCTTTCCAATAGATAAATCTTGGATAGCTTCCGATGGGTCCTTGTCTCCTACATCAATAGGCATTTGCTCTACTTGCGAGCCGTTAGATTCATCAAACTTCACGTCTACCGTCTCTTCAACCTTTCGGGTGAAATTGTTGTAGACACGGTAGGTGTGGGAGTTTGATCCATAACCAAGAAGAAAGCCTTCATGAGATTTAGGAGCAAATTTAGACCGACGATGCTTATCAAGGATATAGCATTTTGAACCAAAGACACGAAAGTATCCCACTTGGGGTTTGTTACCGGTGAGAAGCTCGTATGATGTCTTGACGAGGAGCTTATGAAGATAAAGCCTGTTGATAGCATGACAAGCTGTCTCGACCGCTTCTCCCCAAAAATGCTTCGGTGTCTTGTATTCATCAAGCATCATTCTCGCCATCTCTACGAGCGTTCGGTTCTTCCTCTCAACAACTCCATTTTGTTGAGGAGTGTACGTAGCCGAGAACTCATGTAGAATCCCTTCCTCATCAAGAAAAGAGTCTACATTGGCGTTCTTGAACTCCGTTCCATTGTCACTCCGAACTTTCTTGATTTTCACCTCAAATTGATTTTGGGCCTTTCTGGCCAAGGTTTTGAAGATTCTCTGAACCTGCGATTTGTCATCGAGGAAAAATACCCACGTAAATCTGGAATAATCATCAACTATAACTAGACCAAAGGAGTTACCACCAAGGCTTTTGTAAGCATTGGGACCGAAGAGATCCATATGAAGAAGCTCAAGCGGTCTCCTTGTGATCATGATGTTTTTCACGGGATGACTTCCACCAACTTGTTTTCCTGCTTGACAAGCACTACAAAGTCTATCTTTGTCAAAGAAAACATCTTTAACACCAAGAATATGATCACCTTTGATCAGCTTGTCTAGATTACGCATACCAACATGTCCTAGCCTTCTATGCCATAACCAACCTTTAGAGGATTTAGCAATGAAACAAGTTCTAGGTTGGGCTTTCTTAGTGAAATCAACAATATATAGATCACCTCTACTGATACCGGTAAATGCCATGTTTTGATTGTCACGACGAAAGACTTGGCAATCTACTTTGGTGAATAGCACATTGAATCCAAAGTTAGCTAATCTAGACACGGAAAGTAAATTGTATCCAAGAGATTCTACAAGCATGACATTTTGAATAGAGCTATCATGAGATATGGCCACCTTACCAAGGCCAAGTACCTTACCCTTGGAGTTGTCTCCAAAAGTCACATACTTGCGTGGACCATCGTTCTTTGCAAGCTCTCGAAACATGTCTTTGTCTCCGGTCATGTGATCGGTGCATCCACTATCAAGAATCCACTCTTTTCCGCCGGACATGTAGTCTCTCATGTTTGCCATAAGATTGAGACTCTTCATGACCTTGTCTAGCTCGGTGTCCGAATCGGAGTAATCATCATCTTGCTCATGCTCATCATCATATTGACCCATAGATTGTTCATCATCAACACCTAGGTCGATTTGATAAGTACTTGCATTAGTTTGGTCAATGTGACAATAATCTTCGGAATGCAATGCAAGAGCATTTCTAATTATAATATTGATAAGACCGGGATCACCCTTCTTTTTCATAAGATCACGAAGCTCAAAGAAGCATTTATCAAAGTTGGGATCATTGGGGCGCATCCTATCAAATTCAATAGTCTTGTGTAGAATTTCATCAAGACTTCTCAAAGAGTAGTCCGGATAAAGTTCTTCCAAGAATTTCCACATAGCATAGGCGCACTCAAAGTTTGTAACAAAATTAAGCAAGTCATCGGGTAACCCTCTAATGATAAGATTTACAGTCCTAAGGTTACGAAGCAAATCAAGCTCTTCATCCATGGTAGGGTGCAAGGGGTCAAATGGAGGCACATAGGGGGTCTCAACATATTTGCACAAATTGTACATCTTAAAGATACTAAGCATTTCAGACCTCCACGAGTTATAGAACACTCCATTAAGAATAGGCACTCTATGACTAACACTCCCAAACGTAGACACGTCTATCTTCCTCCAATGGTGTGTAAACCAAAGCAATGGAGACCAAGGCTCTGATACCAATTGAGGGATCGAAGAAGGTGAGAGTGTCTAGAGGGGGGGGGGTGATTAGACTACTCGACAAGATAAAAATTCTGTCTTTTATCAAGGACAGATTTTGGCAGATTTTGCATAACACACAAGTCAAGTAGCACACTACACATGCAATTCTAGAGTATGGGCAGCGGAAAGTAAATTGCACAAGTAGTAAAGAGAAGTGGAGAAGATCAAACGCAATTTGGAGACGCAATGATTTTTCCCGTGGTTCCGATAGGTGGTGCTATCGTACATCCACGTTGATGGAGACTTCAACCCACGGAGGGTAACGGCTGCGCGAGTCCACGGAGGGCTCCACCCACGAAGGGTCCACGAAGAAGCAACCTTGTCTATTCCATCATGGCCTACGCCCACGGAGGGCT
>LR738712.1:272928864-272999925 GCA_902687465.1 Secale cereale
GTTGATGGAGACTTCAACCCACGGAGGGTAACGGCTGCGCGAGTCCACGGAGGGCTCCACCCACGAAGGGTCCACGAAGAAGCAACCTTGTCTATTCCATCATGGCCTACGCCCACGGAGGGCTAGCCTTACTCGGGGTAGATCTTCACGAAGTAGGCGATCTCCTTGCCCTTACAAACTTCTTGGTTCAACTCCACATCTCGATGACGGAGGCTCCCAAGCGACACCTAACCAATCTAGGAGGCACCACCCTCCAAAAGGTAATAGATGTTGTAGATGATGAATAACTCCTTGCTCTTGTGCTTCAAATGATAATCTCCCCAACACTCAACTCTCCTCACTGATTTGGCTGTGGTGGAAGAAAGGATTGAGTGGAAAGCAACTTGGGAAGGTTAGAAATCAAGGTTCATATGGTAGGAATGGAATGACTTGATCTCAACACAAGGGTAGGTAGTTCTCTTCTCAGAAAGTGTAAGATAGGAGTGGTAGTACTTTCTGATGGCTCTCTCCACGAATGAAGAGGGGGTGGAGGGGTATATATAGCCTCCACACAAAATCCAACCGTTACACACATAATTGAGCAATCTCGGTGAGACCGAAGTGGAAACTCGGTCAGATCGAAAGTTCAAATATAGTGAACGTTGGGGTTTTCGGTGGGACCGAAAATACCATCTCGGTGAGACCGAAAGTGTAAATAATATGAACGTTGGAGTTTTCGGTGGGACCGAGAAAGAAAACTCGGTTAGACCGATTTGAGAAAAGACAGGAACATGCCAGTTTCGGTGGGACCGGAAATGCAATATCGGTGAGACCGATTTGAGCCAAGACAGAAGCTTGCCAATCTCGGTGAGACCGATAATGCAAACTCGGTTATTCCGATATGATGTCAAATGGTTACAGAAGGTTGGCAGTCCAGTTTCGGTGAGACCGATCTCAAACTCGGAATGACCGATTTTTCTAGGGTTTGGAATATGGCTGAAGTGGTTCATCTCGGTGGGACTGAGTTGGATGAATCGGTTTGTCCGATATTACTTATGGGTGTGTATAGTAGTGAAAGTTGCTGATAGTTGAAGGAGATATATCACTAAGCACTTGAGCAACCAGATCATCAACACAACCTCATCCCCTTTTAATAGTATTGGCTTTTCCTATGGACTCAATGTGATCTTGGATCACTAAACAAAAATGGAGTCTTGAGCTTTTGCCAATGCTTGCCTTAGCATTTTGAGGGGTCCACTTCTTCAGTCCTTTCCATAGCCAATGTGATTGGATTTCCTGAAACATACTTGATAAAAGCATTAGTCCAACCACAAAGTATGTTGTCATTAATTACCAAAACCACCCAGGGAGCAAATGTGCTTTCAATGCTCTCTGTAGAATTGCTCAGAGGGCATGGTACCCGAGCCCTCCCGCGGGAAAAGGGGCTTTGGGTGTTGGTGGTGCTGAAGGCGGCGCAACCTACGATGCGTCAAGAACGGGGACAACCGTTCCGACGAGTCGTGTTTGCCGTTGACTCCGCCGCCCCCGCTTGGAGCTTTTGGTAGCGCCACCATCCACCCCTCACTTCTCGTTTCTTCCTCCTAGCTGGGTTTCGAGGCTTCCCAGATCCTGGGGAGGCGTCGGATCCTAGCTGGGCCTGCCCTCCGCCTTCTTCTCCTCACACCGTAGTGCCTGGAAAAGGAGGCGAAGAAGGGAATTATAGGGCACTTATCTTTTTTCAATCTTAGACTTGTAGGTAGTTGCCAAACTTTAGCTCAAATAAATGTAAGTTTCCTCATCCATGTAATGTTCTGTAAGATTTGTACTTGTTGATCAACACATTACTGGAAAAGATAAACCTTGCGGGGGACTTGTGCGTGTCATACGAACACGTAGAGGGGGAGTGCCTCTTTACGTCTAGGTAAACAAGTTTTTCCTAATAAGGTACCTTGCCGGCACTCTCAGATTTTGCTGCCGGGGATTGATCGTTCCGGACATAAATCATAGAGAGGAACCAGCCCCTGCCAACCCTTTCTTGTCAAAGTATGATCCTACTTCCTTCAAGGGGACACAAGCCCAAGATGATCTTCCACCACAAGACCACAAGCTAAATGGCAATGACAAGCTTCAAGAAGTGATTGATGCATTTTAAGAAGCTCCTAAGGCCTTGGTCAAGTGGGTTCCGAAGACTACGTCAAGTACTACTTCATCAAGTACATCTACAACTCCAAGGATTCCCATCAAGATGATGTGGATCCCGAAGAAGAAGAATTAGAGTGTTCTTGAGGGTGCCTCCGCCAACATACTTCACTCTTACTCATATTGGCATGGGCATCATCTTGTGTGCAATTCACTCTATGTCCATGGATATCTTTGTATGTTCCTTGTGGGACTAACCCATATAGGTATTGAAAGTGCAACTCACTCCAATGGATTGCTCCAAATAACCTACATCAACATTGATCATCTACATCTTCAACACCTACTTGAAGTCATCGTCGACAAAACCCAAGGTTAGTTCATCCCTCTTTGGGGGGATATCACATCTAGGGGGAGCTTTACTCTAAGAATTGAGCTAAAGGAGCTCTAATGATGTGAACACAACAATGCTTTATGTAAAAGTGATAACCCCACTTGAGCTTAAACGATGAGTATGACCTACGATCAAATGTTTTCATTTGACTCCTAAGTCAATATACTCATATATAGATGACCTAGTCATCGCCACTTGCTTGATAGATGCTAGAATGTTTGTGTATACTTTGCCACATATTTCATTTGCTATCTTATTGTGTGAGCATGTTGAGTGCATATTTTTCTCGTTTGAGGACATCCATTTGTTGCTTTGATTTTTTGGCTTTCTTCTTTTGCCAAATCTATGGACAAGAATTCCTAAGAACCCCCTCTATCTATCTATACTTTTCTTGTCTAACTATTCATGCTACATCACAAAGTTTGATCAAGTCAGATTCGAACCCTCTGAGTGAGGAGCACTCGGAGTCACCGATTCATCGTAGACATAAACTTCCAAAACCTCTTAGTGCATCTCGGTATCAACGATTATTTCCTTTCGGTCATATCGAGTTCATTAAGTTGATCTAAGTTTTCAATCTCGGTGCAACCGATTAGAACAATTCGGTCTCACCGAGTTGCAGTAACTGCTAGTAGTTTTGCTTCTCGGTGCCACCGAGTCGTTCCACTCTGTCACACCGACAAAGTCTGGATATATATTCCCACGGGCCGAACCTTGTAAAGTATCCCGAATCTTTTTCGCTCGCGCCTATCTAGCTCTGCCAACTCGAGGTCTCCAGATCATCCTCTCGTTGCCCGTGACCTCGTGCCACTTGTCTCCGCCATCGTCAACGGAAATCTCCACCGCCGTTGTCGTCGTAGCGAACTCATCGTCGAGTTAGGGTATGAGTTCGACCCTTTGTGTTACCTAAATCTGATTCTTAGCACAAAGTCAATGCCACGATTCTTTCGACATTTGAAATCACCCTGTCCAGCAAAAACTCCGTGTATATTAGTTTTGATACAAAGTTTTAGGGTTAGGTTTCCGCCGAACTCATCTCGGACCGACCGAGATGTACAAATCGGTCTCACCGATTTGGCTTATGCCATTGCACTTGTAACGTTCAGTCTACCCGAAACGTACAAATCGGTGTGACCAAGTTCAACTCTAAGTGATACCCTAGCAATCTCGGAGTCACCGAACTATGCCTCGGTCAGACCGATTTCACTAGTTTAGACTCTCAAAGTTGCTTCGGTGTCACCGCGTTTAACAAATCGGTAGCTCCGAAATGCTTTCTGTAGAAAGCTAAAACTAAGTTTTTGATTCATAGGGTCAGCTTGCAGTTTCAGAGATGTCTGAGGGCAGTGATAGTTATAACAGGTCAGCGGAGGATGCACAACTGAGTGAGGGCTCTAGTCCCTCCAATAGCAGCTACTATGAGAGCAACAGAAGCACTCCAGGAAATCTTCCAAAGGCTACTACCAAGTCAAGGAAGAAGAAAACTTCTGATAGTGAGGATGAATATTTTGTGGCTGAAGAGGTCACTTCAAAGAAGAAGGCTGTCAACAAGGAAGAATATACTAGAGTTGTCAAGCCTAGTCTGAACAAGAAGGCCCCTGCCAAGAGAGCTCCAATGTCAAAAGCCAGAGCCTCCACTCAAGAAACCATGATGTTTACTCTTGAAACAAGAGATGATGAGCCAGCAGGATCTAAGAAGAGAGCTAGGAAGACCACAGCCAGAGTGGTTGGCAAGCCATCCATGAGAGATCATGATGATGCTCATGATGTTGATGAGCCTGTTGCAGCTGTTGCAAAGACTCATAAGCTGATGGGGGATGCCATCAAAGCCAGGGCTGCTCCATTCAAGCCCAAAGCTGCCCCAAAGCTTCTGCACCCAAGAGGTCCACTAGAGACATTCCAGCAGCTGAAAATAACAAGGCCCTAGTGGCAGATGTTCCAGAGGAAGAGGAAAATCAAGAACAAGAATCCTCAGATGATGATGAGTCTATGATTCTCAAGAAACTTAAGCCAAAAATTCCAGATCATAATGATGCCCATCTAGTTGCTGAAAACATGAAACTAAGAAAGGATGCAGGTCTGAGACGATGGAGAGAGACAGATCCATATGCTACAAGGAGAAAGACTGATGTGGACTATAGATTTCACACCATGGAACAACATGATTTCTATGAGACAGTGTTGTTGGACAAGAAGCTCATTGTCTGTGACATGAAGTGAGTTGATTGGAAATGCATCGACAAGCATGCTGATTTCTTTCTAGGTTTGCATGAAAGCTTGAGGCAAAATGAAGTTGACAAGTTTGTGGGAAAGAAACTGACTAGATGGAACGATGAGATGATCATGCAATTTTACTCCACTGCTCATTTCTATCCAGATGGTAGAATATTATGGATGACTGAAAGAACCAGGTACCAGCCAACTATTGCTGAATGAGCAAGTTTGATCAATGCCCCCAAGGAGGATGAAAATGACACAGATCTGTATGCCAAGCCCAGGAAGGATCATGACTCCGTTGCAAACATGTACAAGACAATTCCTGACAAAGATTTGAAGACTCACAAGTTTGGCTCCATATATCATCTTTTGTCTGGACTGACCACCATCAACACTATACGGAGGCACACTTTGTTGCCCAAGTCAGGAGATCATAGAATGATCCGAGGTCACTCCATCAATTTGCTCCATATGTTTGATGTTACCAGGAAGTTCAAAGTCATGAGTCTGATTGTAGAGACAATCAAGAGGACAACAGCATACTAGAAAAGGTCTTGTGGATATGCCCCTCATATTCAGATGCTTATCAAATCCAGGTTGGAGAAAGGGACACATCTGCTTGACAAGAGGCACCTACCTCTTAGGCCAGACTTCGAGGACAATGAAGTTGTCATGGATGCATCCCGTCCTACTTCAGTTGAAGGCCAAGAGAAGATTTCTCAAGCAAAGGCAGCCAAGTAAGCAAGTGTTTCTCGAGCTCCTAAGACCAAGCAAGATCAGCTCAGTTATGTGCTTGAGGCCACTCTGAGGATTGAGAAGAGTTTCGCCAACTTGACTCAGAATCAAGCAAGCCTTGAGAGGAGCATTGAGACAAAGTTCTATGATCTAGATGTGAAGGTCACAGAGATCCAGACTACTGTGGAGAAGCTCAAAGAAGATGTTGAGGATAGAAATACAACAGATGCTTTTCAAAGAGTCCCAAGAGGACCAAGATCTTCAGCTGTGCTAGTTGCCGAGCCTAGACCTACACTTTCAGCTCCTACAGCAACGGCTACAATTATTCCTCCAACTTCAACACCTCCAGCTCCATAGAGTTCATCGGAAGTGTTTGCATATGCTCTCATCTCCATGCCATCTACGTACATCGGAGCCTCCTACGAGAAGGCTTCTTCTGCAGCTCCCAGAGATCGTGCCTAGAGTGCCGCATAGCACTATGCATTTTCGAGCTTTTCGGTAACTTGTTGCCAAAGGGGGAGAAAGTGAATAGATCAATAGGCTGCGAGAGAGAGTGTCTTGCTTCTTTTGTTTGGTTTTTGCGTGCTACTTTATTTGGTTGTTTGGTTATTGCTACAATTTGCATATGTGTGTGATATACTCTATGTGCTTGATCATATCATACTATGCTTAATGTGTGCCTATTTGATTGTATATGGTCATTTACTTGTCATTTTGGTGATGAGTGCTTATTGCTTAAATCTTATTATTTTGAGCGCTCCACCAACATGTATGTGACATCGAAGAGTAACCCATGATCCTAATCGATTGTGCATTTGCATTCAAAAGAAAATCTCAAATAATGCACAAATTTAGGGGGAGCTCTTGCTTATCACATACTTCTCAAAGCGACGATATATTTCATTCTTATTATCTTTTTTCGAAGCTTTAATCTATATGTTATCATCAATTACCAAAAAGGGGGAGATTGAAAGTGCAATTAATCCCCGGGTGGTTTTGGTAATTAATAGCAACATATAGCTCATTGAACTAATATCCTTTCAAGATAAATATTCCTGGAAGTTCAATGGTTGGCATGGCATGTATCAGAAATGTGGATCCCTCAAAAAGCTAAGGACAAAGATTGGCAAAAGCTCAAGACTCTACATTTTCATTTTAGTTATCCAAGATCTCATTGAGTCCATAGGAAAAGCCAATACTATTAAAAGGGGATGCGGTTTTGCTTAATGATCTACTTGCTCAAGTGCTTAGTAATACGCTCCAAATCCCTGAACCACTTTCTCATTTCCACATATGTCCCAAACCTAATAGTCAAACTCGGCCCCACTGATTTGATCTACCCGGCGCCATAGAGTTCACATGACATAGCCACTGCCACAAACCCTAATCAGTTCAGTCTCACCGGTAGGGATCTCGGTCTCATCGAGATGGGAATGCAAACTCTCTGTTTCCTCTTCGTAACGTTTCGGTCTAACCGAGATGAGCGAATCGGTCCCACCGAGTTGGCATTGCAAACTCTCTGTTTCCTCTTCGTAATGTTTCGGTCTCACGGAGATGAGCGAATCAGTCCCACCGAGTTTGCATGGCCAGGTCTCTGTTAGCCTATTACCAAAATCGGTCTTACCGAGTTTGTGTAATAAATCAAACCGAGTTGAGGTTTTTCCCTAACCCTAACACATCGATCTCACCGAGTTGATAGTATCGGTCCCACTGAAATGTCTAACATTCACATTTTGAACTGCATCGGTCTGACCGAGTTCGTTTATTCGGTCTGACCAAGTTGGGTCAAATGTGTGTAACGGCTAGATTTTTTGTGGAGCCTATATATACCCCCCCCCCCACCCCTTCTCCATCAGTGGGAGAGCCATCAGAATGTGCCTACACTTCCACTATTCATTTTCTGAGAGAGAACCACCTGCTCATTTGTTGAGACCAAGATATTCCAATCCAACCATGTGCATCTTGATCTCTAGCCTTCCCCATGTTGCTTTCCACTCAAATCTTCTTTCCAGCATACCCAAATCTGTGAGAGAGAGTTGAGTGTTGGGTAGACTATCACTTGAAGCACAAGAGCAAGGAGTTCATCATCAACACATCATCTATTACCTTTTGGAGAGTGGTGTCTGCTAGATTGGTTAGGTGTCACTTGGGAGCCTCCAACAAGATTGTGGAGTTGAACCAAGGAGTTTGTAAGGGCAAGAAGATCGCCTACTTCGTGAGGATCTATCGTAGTGAGGAAAGTCCTTCGTGGGCGATGGCCATGGTGGGACAGACAAGGTTGCTCATTCGTGGACCCTTTGTGGGTGGAGCCCTCCGTGGACTCGCGCAGTTGTTACCCTTCATGGGTTGAAGTCTCCATCAACGTTGATGTATGACAACACCACCTATCAGAACCACGGCAAAAACATTCGTGTCTCCAATTGCGTTTGCACTCTACAGCCCCTCCCTTTACCTTCATATGCAATGATTTACTTCTCGTTGCCACAACTCTAGAATTGTATGTGTACGAAGATTGCTTGACTTGTGCTAAATTGCTAAAAACTGTCAAAACTTAAAATTGGGAAAAGGCTAAGTTTTTATTTACTCAAGTAGTCTAATCACCCCCTCTAGACATACTTTCGATCCTATAAGTGGTATCATAGATTTGGTCTCCATTTGCCTTGATTTCCATAGCTTTGGTGATCATAGCCTTGGTTTCACAACCTAGGAGAGTATCGCGTCTAGCGAGGGAAGTTACCGCCGTAGAGGTCCTTACTTTGATGGTACTAATTTTGCTAGTTATAAGTATAAGATGAAAATGCATATTCTTAGACATAACCCCACCGTTTGGGCTATTATGTGTATTGGTTTGCAAGGTGAATTCTTCAATGGGAAGGAACCAAACATTCAAGCTCCCACTGAAGAATTGAAGATGTTGCAATACAATGCTCAAGCTTGTGATATCCGCTTCAATGGATTGTGTCCCGAAGAATTCAACAAAATCAGTCGTCTTGAGAATGCTAAGTAAATTTGGGATACTTTGATTGATGTGCATGAAGGTACCGACTCCGTCAAGGAATCCAAGTTGGATGTGCTTCAAACTCAACTTGACAAGTTCAAAATGAAGGATGGTGAAGGTGTCACTGAAATGTACTCTAGGCTTGTTCTCATCACAAATGAGATTGTCGGCATAGGAAGCGAAGAAATGACCGATAGATTCATCATCAAGAAAATCCTAAGAGCCTTGGATGGAAAATATGACATTGTGTGCACATTGATCCAAATGATGCCCAATTACAAAGATCTCCAGCCAACGGAAGTCATTGGTAGAATTGTTGCTCATGAGATGTCACTTAAGGATAAAGAAGAGCTTCACAACAAATTTAGTGGTGCTTACAAAGCTTCATGTGATGCTCCTACATCATCAAGTGAGAAACAAGTCTTCAATGAAGAATTGAACTTAATGGTGAAGAACTTCAACAAATTCTATAAGAATAGAAGCAAAGAGAGAAACTCCAAATCAAGGTCCTACAATGACAAAATATATTCTAGTCGCGATCAGAATTGCTACAGTTGTGGGAAGCTCGGACACTATTCAAATGAGTGTACAGCTCCTCACAAGAGAAGAGAACACTCACCCAAAAGGAGAAGTAGAAGAGAAGATTCACCACCAAGAGAGAGAAGGAGTAGAGATGATTATTTTGAACAAAGACCCTCTCGTAGAAGCAAGGATCGGAAAGGAAGGACAAATCATCAAGGAGCTATACAAGACGAAGACATCAAGCTCATGTTGGTGAATGGGTATCCGGTTCTGACTCCGATAACCACTCCGAGAGAAGCAATTACTCCGACTCCGAAGATACTCAAGATGAAGGTGTTGCCGGAATTGCTCTTGTGTCATCCAACTCCTACGACATATTTGACTCACCAAATGAAGGAATTGGAAGATGCTTCATGGCTAAATGTCCTAAGGTATCACACCCGGGATATCTTGATTTCAATGGTGATGAAGATGATTTTCTAGGAGATGATGATTTACTTGTTGGTACCAATAATGATGAAAACTATGAGGAAATTGCTATTAATCATGCTAATCAAGATAAAATGAATGACAATGATAAGAAGGAGATTGATGATACGTCCATTTTGCATCATGTTTTCTTACTGTTATTTACAATGTTTTAATCCATAATAATGCTTTTGGAATAATTCTAATGCCTTTTCTCTCATAGTTTGCAAGGTACACACCAAGAGGGAGAATTCTGGCGGCTGGAAATCTGGACCTGAAAAAGCTACGATAGGCCACCTATTCTGCACAACCCCAAATGCGTTGAAACTCCACGAGGATTTTTTATGGAATATTTAATAAATATTGGAGTCAACAAACAACAGAGGGGGGGCACCAGGTGGGCACAACCCACCTGGGCGCACCAGGCCCCCCTGGCGCGTCCCGGTGTATCGTGGCCTCCTCGGCCCACCTCCGGTGCCCATCTTCTGGTATATAAGCGATGTTGACATAGAAAAAAATAGAAAAATACTTTCGGGACAGAACGCCGCCGCCTTGAGGAGGAACTTGGGCATGAGCACTTTTGCCCTCCGGGGAGCGATTCTGCCAGGGTAACTTCCCTCCCGGAGGCGGAAATCATCGCCATCATCATCATCACCAACTACTCTCCCATCTTGGGGAGGGCAATCTCCATCAACATCTTCACCAGCACCATCTCATCTCAAACCATAGTTCATCTCTTGTGTTCAATTTTGTTACCGGAACTATAGATTGTTGCTAGGGGGTGACTAGTAGTGTTGATTACATCTTGTAGTTGATTACTATATGGTTTATTTGGTGGAAGATTATACATTCAGATCTATTATGCATATTAATACCCCTCTGATCTTGAGCACGTTCTTCACTTGTGAGTAGTTACCTTTGTTCTTGACATCACGGGAGAAATCACGTTGCAAGTAATCATGTGAATTTGATATGTGTTCGATATTTTGATAGTATGTATGTTGTGAGTCCCTTAGTGGTGTCATGTGAATGTAGACTACATGACACTTCACCATATTTGGGCCTAAGGGAATGCATTGTGGAGTAGCAAATAGATGGTGGGTTGCGAGAGTGACAGAAACTTAAACCCTAGTTTATGCACTATTCCACAAGGGACCGATTGGATCCTAGAGTTTAATGCTATGGTTAGAATTTATTCTTAATACTTATCTCATAGTTGCGGATGCTTGTGGGGGGGGGGGGTTAATCATAAGTAGGAGGTTTGTTCAAGTAAGAACAACACCTAAGCACCGGTCCACTCACATATCAAATTATCAAAGTAGCGAACACAAACCAAACCAACATGATGAAAGTGACTAGATGAAATTCCCGTGTACCCTCAAGAACGCTTTGCTTATTATAAGAGACCGTTTTGGCATGTCCGTTGCCTCAGAAGGATTGGGCTACCTTTCTGCATACTTGTTACAATTATTGTTACTTGCTCATTACAAATTACCCTGCTATCAAACTACTTGCTACTTACAATTTCAGCACTTGCAGACACTACCTTACTGAAAACCACTTGTCATTTCCTTCTGCTCCTCGTTGGGTTCGACACTCTTACTTATTGAAAAGAGCTACAATTGATCTCCTATACTTGTGGGTCATCAAGGCTATTTCTGGCGCCGTCGTCGGGGAGTGAAGCGCTTCTGGTAAGTGGAATTTGGTGAGGAAACATTCATATAGTGTGCTGAAATTTATTCTCACTTGTTACTATGGAGAACAATCCTTTGAGGGGTTTGTTCGGGGTATCTTCACCTTGTCCGGAACCACAATTAGCTACCTGTCAACCTGCTGCACCTACTAAAAAATATTGAATATGAAATCCCTTCGCGTATGATAGAACAACTGCTAGCTAATCCCTATGCAGGAGATGGAACCGAACATCTTGATATGCACTTGATATATGTGGAACAAATTTGTGGATTGTTTAAGCTTGAAGGTCTACCAAGGGATAAAGTTATGAGGAAGGTTTTTCCTTTATCTTTGAGGGTAAAATTATTAGCATGGTATAGGCTATGCGATGATATTGGATCTTAGAACTGGAATCAATTGAAAATGGAGTTCCGCAAAAACAATTATCCTATGCATCTAGTTCATCATGATCGGAATTATATATATAATTTTTGGCCTCGTGAAGGAGAAATTATCGCTCTAGCTTGGGGAGGCTTAAGTCAATGTTATATCCATGCCCCAATCATGAGCTCTCAAGAGAAATTATTATCCAAAAAATTTATGCTCGACGTTCTCATAATGATCGATCCATGCTTGATACTTCTTGTGCTGGTTCTTTTATGAAGAAGACTATTGAATTCTGGTGGGACCTTTTGGAAAGAATTAAACGCAACTCTGAAGATTGGAAACTCGACGAAGGTGATTCAGGTATAAAACTTAAGTATGATTGTGTTAAATCTTTTATGGATACCAATGCTTTTCAAAAGTTTAGCACTAAATATGGACTTGACTCTGAGATAGTAGCCTCCTTTTGTGAATCATTTGCTACTCATGTTGAACTCCCTAAAGAGAAGTTGCTTAAATATCACTCACCTATTAAAGAAGAAATTAAAGAACCGGCACCCGTTAAAGAAGAAACTATACTTTATCATGTTGATCCAGTTGTTCCTTCTGCTTATATTGAGAAACAACATTTCCCTGTTAGGATAAAGGAACACGCTAAAGTTGCAACTGTGGTTAACAAAAGTTGTATTAGAACACCTAAACTAGATGACAAAATTAAAGTAGAGCCTAATATTGCTATGATAAAGGATATCTTGGAAGAAAATGTAGATTGGTGTGTTATTTGCTTTAATGAAGAGGCTGCTAGAATTGCCAAACATGACGAAAGGGACAAACATAGACCCGTTGTGGGTGTGCCTGTTATTTCAGTTAAAATAGGAGATCATTGCTATCATGGCTTATGTGACATAGGTGCTAGTGTGAGTGCTATCCCCTACTATTTATACTAAGAAATTATGAATGACATAGCACCTGCAGAAATAGAATATATTGATGCCAATATTAAACTTGCTAATAGATATACTATATCACCAATTGGGATTGTTAGAGATGTTGAGGTCTTGTGCGGGAAAATAAAATACCCTACTGATTTTCTTGTTCTTGGTTCCCCACAAGATGACTTTTGTCCCATTATCTTTGCCAGACCTTTCTTGAACACTGTTAATGCTCAAATAGATTGTCACAAGCAAACTGTCGGTGTTAGTTTTGGTGGTGAATCTCATGAGTTTAATTTTTCCAAGTTTAGTAGGAAACTTCTTGAATAAGAATTGCCTAGTAAGGATGAAATTATTTGTCTTGCTTCTATTGATGTGCCTCCTACTGATCCTTTAGAGCAATATTTACTAGACCATGAAAATGATTCACATATGCATGAAAGAAATGAAATAAATGGAATTTTCTTTGAACAACGCCCCCTACTTAAACACAATTTGCCTATTGAAACTCTTGGAGGTCCACCTCCACCTAAAGGTGATCCTATGTTTGAATTAAAACAATTGCCAGACACATTGAAATATGTTTATCTTGATGAAAAGAAAATATATCTTGTTATTATCAGTGCTAACCTTTCAGAACATGAAGAAGAAAGATTATTGAATGTTCTAAGGAAGAACCGAGCTACTATTGGATATACTCTTGATGCTTTAAAGGGCATTAGTCCCACTCTATGTCAACACAAAATTAATATGGAACCTGATGCTAAACCAGTTGTTGATCACCAACGTCGGTTAATCCGAAAATGAAAGAAGTGGTAACAACTGAAATATTAAAACTTCTGGAAGCACGTATAATCTATCCCATAGTTGATAGTAGATGGGTAATTCATGTTCATTGTGTCCCTAAGAAAGGAGGTATAACTGTTGTTTCTAATGATAAGAATGAACTTATTCCACAAAGAATTTTTACAGGCTATAGAATGGTAATTGACTTCAAAAAATTCAATAAAGATACTAGAAAAAATCATTACCCTTTGCCTTTTATTGATCAAATGCTTGAAAGATTATCTAAGCACACACACTTTTGCTTCCTTGACGGATATTCTGGTTTGTCACAAATACCTGTTTCTCAACCTGATCAAGAAAAGACCACTTTTAGTTATCCGTTTGGAACTTATGCTTATAGAAGTATGCCTTTTGGTTTATGTAATGCACATGCTACCTTCCAAAGATGCATGATGGCTATATTCTTTGACTTTTGTGAAAAGATTGTTGAGGTTTTCATGGATGACTTTTCTGTTTATGGGAAGTCTTTTGATGATTGTTTAAGCAATCTTGAGCGAGTTTTACAGAGATGTGAACAAACAAATCTCGTCTTGAATTGGGATAAGTGCCACTTTATGGTTTATGAAGGCATTATCTTGGGTCATAAAATTTCTGAAAGAGGTAATGAAGTGGACCAAGCTAAGGTTGATGCAATTGAGAAAATGCCATGTCCTAAGGACATACGAGGTATTCATAGTTTCCTAGGTCATGCTGGTTTCTATAGGAGATTTATCAAAGACTTTTCTAAAATTTCTAGGCCCCTTACTAGTCTCTTGCAAAAGGATATTCCTTTTGTTTTGATGATGATTGTCTCGAAGCCTTTGAAACACTAGAAAGCCTTAATATCTGCACCTATTGTTCAACCACCTGATTGGAACTTTCCTTTTGAAATTATGTGTGATGCTAGTGATTATGCTGTTGGTGTTGTTCTAGGACAAAGAGCTGATAAGAAATTGAATGTTATTCATTATGCTAGTAAAACTCTAGACAGTGCTCAAAGAAATGATGCTACTACTGAAAAGGAATTCTTAGCAGTGGTGTTTGCTTGTGATAAATTTAGACCTTATATTGTTGACTCTAAAGTAACTATTCACACAGACCATGTTGCTATTAAATATCTTATTGAAATAAAAGATGCTAAGCCTAGAATTATTCGTTGGGTTCTCTTGTTGCAAGAATTTGATCTACATATCATCGATAGAAAAGGAGCTGAGAACCCCGTAGCTGATAACTTGTCTAGGCTTGAAAATGTGCTTGATGACCCACTACCTATTGATGATAGTTTTCCTAATGAGCAGTTAGCTGCAATAAATGTTTCTCATAGTACACCTTGGTATGATGATTATGCTAATTACATTGTTGCTAAATATTTGCCACCTAACTTTACTTACCAACAAAAGAAAAAATTCTTCTAGGATTTAAGACATTAATTTTGGGATGACCCACATCTTTAGAAAGGAGTAGACAGTATTATTAGATGTTGTGTACCTGAGCATGAACAGGGACAAATCCTACGGAAATGTCACTCTGAAGCTTATGGACGGCATCATGTTGGAGAAACTGCTCACAAGGTATTGCAATCTGGATTCTATTGGCCTACTCTCTTCAAGGATGCCTGTAAGTTTGTCTCATCTTGTGATGAATGCCAAAGAATAGGTAATATCGGTAAGCGTCAAGAAATGCCTATGAATTATTCACTTGCTGTTGTACCATTTGATGTTTGGGGAATTAATTAAATGGGACCTTTTCCTTCCTCTAATGGGTATAAACATATTTTGGTTGTTGTTGATTATGTTACTAAATGGGTAGAAGCTATTCCAACTAGTAGTGTTGATCACAACACCTCTATTAAAATGCTTAAGGAAGTTATTTTCCCAAGGTTTGGAGTCCCTAGATATTTAATGACTGATGGTGGTTCACACTTTATTCATGGTGCTTTCCTTAAAATGCTTGCTAAATATGATGTTAACCATAGAACTGCATCACCTTATCATCCTGAGTCTAGTGGTCAAGTTGAACTTAGCAACAGAGAAATAAAATTAATTTTGCAAAAGACTATTAATAGGTCCAGGAAGAATTGGTCTAAGAAGTTAGATGATGCACTTTGGGCTTATAGAACATCATATACAAATCCTATGGGTATGTCTCCTTATAAAATGGTCTATGGAAAGGCTTGTCATTTGCCTCTTGAGTTAGAACATAAAGCATACTGGGTGGTTAAAGAACTCAACTACGATTTCAAACTTGTCGGTGAAAAGAGGTTATTTGATGTTAGCTTATTAGATGAATGGAGAACCCAAGATTACGAAAATGCAAAGTTATTCAAAGAAAAACTTAGAAGATGGCATGAAAAAAGAATTCAAAAACATGAGTTTAAAGTCGGAGAATACGTTCTTTTGTACAACTCTCGTTTCAGATTTTTTGCAGGGTAGCTCCTGTCGAAATGGGAAGGCACATATGTCATCGAGGAGGTTTACCGGTTTGGTGCCATCAAAAAAAATTATTCCTAAGGTAATAACCCGAAGGTTTTCAATGGGCAACGAATAAAGCATTATATCTCAGATACGCCCATTAATGTTGAAAGTAATATTATCCAAACTTTGACACCGAAAGAGTACATAAAAGAGTCTCTCCGGAACACTCTAGAATCGTGAAAATAAGGAGGTACATGATACGTTAAGTAAACGGACTCCGAAAAATCCACAAAAATATTTTTCTGTCAGTTTCAGAATATTTTAAAATTTTAGAAATAAAGAAACTTCCAAGAAGCGCCCCCGGTGAGCACAATACACCAGGGCGTTCCAGGCATGCCTGGCGCGCCCAGGTGGGTTGTGCCCACCTTGGGCACCTTCCGAACTCCGTTTTTCTACAGCTTGATTGTTTCACAAGATAAAAATTCTATATATACTCCTCGAACATGTTGACCACCATATCGCGAAGAAATCTTCTGTTTTCTTTTGTTGTTGTTTTTGGTCAGATCTACCAAGCTAGACATCATGTCTTTCTCCTCCTCCAACCTCATGGAAGAAGATGCTTGGCTGATGAAGATCGAGATGAAGAGGGAGGAGCATACGGACATCATCAAAGGAGAATTGATTATCGGTATGGGCACTCCCATTGACTTCCGCCAAGCTTGGGGGAGGTGCCCCGGTATCGTGTCATCCCACTATCTTTTTTTGCTTTTACTTATTTTAGTTCAATCTTTTTGCTTTAGATGAAATAAGTTTAGTTCAATCCTTTCTTTTTGAGAGTTTTCTTACTGATCTATCCTTGTCACCACGTGCAAGTTATATAATAAAGTTTAGATTGAATTTTTGCTTTCTTTAGTTTCTTGCTGCAAATAAAGAAAAGAAATAAAGGAAAGGAATAAATCAATATGATCATATACTAATCCTATGGTAGGTGATAGCACCACATAAGGAAAAGTATAAGTAGAAAATTTTGTTAGAGATTGACAAACATAGCATTGGTCAATGATGCAACTCATTAAAGATTTAATAAGGGAAGAGAAGATTCACATATAAATGTACTATCCTAGAAATATTTTGTGATTGTGAGCCCCCATCAAAATATTATATGCCAAAATTGTTGACGTTGGACAAGGAAGACAACTTAATGATTTATGTTTGTTCATATTCACATAGAAGTCATATCGTCATAGATCATTTAACATGTGGTGCTTGCCCGATATCTTTTGTAGCCAAAAGTTCCGCACTAAGTAGAGATACTACTTGTGCATCCAAAAACCCTTAAACCCAAACCTTTCTCGAGAGTCCGCCATACCTACCTATGGATTGAGTAAGATCCTTCAAGTAAGTTGTCATCGGTGCAAAAAGGCAATAAAAATTGCTTATAAATATGTGAGATAATTTAGTGTAAGAGAAAATTGAGCATTGTACGAACTTGGATGACAAAGAATAAAAGCGACAGACTGCATAATAAAGGATGTCATCTTAAGGGGCAATAGAACGTGACGTTCTTTTGCACTAAGAGATTGAGCATGCAAACAAATAAGTGCATGGCAACCTCTGCTTCCCTCTATGAAGGGCCTATCTTTTACTTTTATGCAAAGAGTCAAAGTTTTCCCTCTTTCCTCTTTTATTTTTATCCTTTGGCAAGCATCATGTGGTGAGGAAAGATCTAGGCACATATGTCTAGTTGAATATGGGTGACATGAGTTATTATTGTTGACATCACCCTTGAGGTGAGTATGTTGGGAGGCGATACTATAAGCCCCTATCTTTCTATGTGTCCGGTTGAAACGTTTTTCTCACATGTATGCAGTGAGTGTTAGCAATCATAGAAGACTATATGATGGTTGAGTATGTGGACTTGCCTAAAGGCTCCGATACGTGACCCTTATTGAAAAGATAATGAATTGTAGTTGCAAACGTTGACAATGTTTTCTTACTATTATTTACAATGTTTTTACAATGTTTTTATCCATAATAATGCTTTTTGGAGTAATTCTAATGCCTTTTCTCTCATAATTTGCAAGGTACACACCAAGAGGGAGAATTCTAGCGGCTGGAAATCTGGACCTGAAAAAGCTACATCAGACCACCTATTCTGCACAACTCCAAATAAGCTGATACTCCACGAGGATTTTTTATGGAATATTTAAGAAATATTGGAGTCAATAAACACCAGAGGGGGGCCACCACGTGGGCACAATCCACCTGGGCACGACAGGCCCCCCTGGCGCGTCCCGGTGTATCCTCGGCCCACCTCCGGTGCCCATCTTCTGGTATATAAGCGATGTTGACCTAGAAAAAAATAGAAAAATACTTTCGGGATGATACGCCGCCGCCTTGAGGCGGAACTTGGGCATGAGAACTTTTGCCCTCTAGGGAGCGATTCTGCCAGGGTAACTTCCCTCCCGGAGGGGGAAATCATCGCCATCATCATCACCAACTACTCTCCCATCTTGGGGAGGGCAATCTCCATCAACATCTTCACCAGCACCATCTCATCTCAAGCCCTAGTTCATCTCTTGTGTTCAATTTTGTTACCGGAACTATAGATTGTTGCTAGGGGGTGACTACTAGTGTTGATTACATCTTGTAGTTGATTGCTATATGGTTTATTTGGTGGAATATTATACATTCAGATCTATTATGCATATTAATACCCCTCTGATCTTGAGCATGTTCTTCACTTGTGAGTAGTTACCTTTGTTCTTGAGGTCACGGGACAAATCATGTTGCAAGTAATCATGTGAATTTGATATGTGTTTGATATTTTGATAGTATGTATGTTGTGGTTCCCTTAGTGGTGTCATGTGAATGTCGACTACATGACACTTCACCATATTCGGGCCTAAGGGAATGCATTGTGGAGTAGCAAATAGATGGTGGGTTGCGAGAGTGACAGAAACTTAAACCCCAGTTTAGGCACTATTCCATAAGGGACCGATTGGATCCTAGAGTTTAATGCTATGGTTAGAATTTATTCTTAATATTTATCTCATAGTTGAGGATGCTTGCGGGAGGGTTAATCATAAGTAGGAGGTTTGTTCAAGTAAGAACAACACCTAAGCACCGGTCCACTCACATATCAAATTATCAAAGTAGCGAACACAAACCAAACCAACATGATGAAAGTGACTTGATGAAATTCCCGTGTACCCTCAAGAACGCTTTGCTTATTATAAGAGACCATTTTGGCATGTCCTTTGCCTCAGAAGGATTGGGCTACCTTTCTGCATACTTGTTACAATTATTTTTACTTGCTCATTACAAATTACACTGCTATCGAACTACTTGCTACTTACAATTTCAGCACTTGCAGACACTACCTTACTGAAAACCACTTGTCATTTCCTTCTGCTCCTCGTTGGGTTCGACACTCTTACTTATCGAAAAGAGCTACAATTGATCTCGTATACTTGTGGGTCATCAATTGAGCGTCTAACTAAAGAATTAAACACTCTTAAGTTAGCTCATGAAACTACCTTAGAGGATCACGAGAACTTTTGAGGACTCATGAGTAGCTACGCTTTGAAAAGCTAAATGTAGAGCAAGAACATGAGTACTTAAAGAAATAAATGATGGTTTTCATAAGAAAAGTTCTTCTTACATAGCCAAGCATTTACTATTGTCTACCTATATGCCACAAGTAAAATCTAGCAATAAGAACAAGAAAGATTCTTCCTCTAGTTGTAACAATAATCATGATAAATCCAATGTTGTTACTTCTAGTAGTTCTCTTGATTCCACTAATGATTCTCTTAGCCAAGTTACACTTGAGCAAGAAAATAGCTTATTGAAGGGAATTATAGAGAAAGGTGTTTATAAGAGCCTTGTCGGTAGTAAGAAACTCAAGAAAATTGTACGCAAGCAAGGAAGGCACCGGAAGAATCAAGGTGTTGGTTTTGAACGGAAGTTCAATGCCAATGGTGTTGAGTGGGAAGAAGATCAATTCCCTAAGACAAAGTTTGTTCCTCAACAAGAGAAGTATGATCCTACTTCCTTTAAGGGGACACAAGCCCAACATGATCTTCCATCACAAGACCACAAGCTAAAGGGCATGGACAAGCTTCAAGAAGAGATTGATGCATTTGAAGAAGCTCCTAAGGCCTTGGTCAAGTGGGTTCCCAAGACTACGTCAAGTTCTACTTCATCAAGTGCATCTACAACTCCAAGGATTCCCATCAAGATGATGTGGATCATGGAGAAGAAGAACTAGAGTGTTCTTGAGGGTGACTCCGCCAACATACTTCACTCTTAATCATATTGGCAAGGACAAGTGCAATCAACTTTCACATCTTGCACTAGTTCAAGGAGTCACAAACCCTCTTGTTCGTAAGACAAGGGACAAGGTAACCTAATACTATCATGGACATCATATTGTGTGTAATTCACTCTATGTCCATGGATATCTTTGTATGTTCCTTGTGGGACTAACCCATGTAGGTATTGAAAGTGCAACTCACTCCAATGGATTGCTCCAAATGATCTACATCAATATTGAGCATGTACATCTTCAACACCTACATGAAGTCATCGTCGACAAAACCCAAGGTTAGTTCATCCCTCTTAGGGGGTATATCACATCTAGGGGGAGCTTTACACTAAGAATTGATCTAAAGCAACTCTAATGATGTAAACACAACAATGCTTTATATAAAAGTGAAAACCCTACTTGAGCTTAAACGATGATTATGACCTATGATCAAATGTTTTCATTTGACTCCTAAGTCAATATACTCATATATATATGACCTAGTCATCGCCAATTGCTTGATAGATTCTAGAATGTTTGTGCATGCTTTGCCACATATTTAATTTGCTATCTTATTGTGTGAGCATGTGATGTGGAGCATCCTTCGTTCATCCCCATGTACACCACCTGGACGCAAGGTGATCCCGTTCCTCGATGCTTCCCCTTTCCTTTCTCGCGAGACATGGATGCTACTTTAAGCGCGGACCTTGTGCATGCTCAGGAACACCCATGGAGAGCCCAAGGACCAAGGCCAAGTGTGCGAGGGAGAGAAGGAAGAAGGGCCAACACCTACAGGCCCCGGACATCCGGCCCCCAGGCCCGGACATCCGGCGCACCTTCACAGAAGCGAGCCTCGCCAGCCCGGACATCCGGCCCCATGCCCCGGACATCCGGCTCCGCCCGAAGCCCCGGACATCCGGCCCCTTCGCCGGAAATCCGGCCCCTCATCACGAAAGGCAACCGAAGCTGGCCACGCTCAGCCCAGACATCCGGCCAGAGGCCCGGACATCTGGCTCCTCGCGAGCCGCCGGACGTCCGGCCCACGGCCCGGACATCCGGCGCTTGCCTGCGCGCAGAGACAGGCCTGAGGCCCATGTATCCCTCTCCCACTTACCCCTTCGTGGACCTAGACTATATAAACTCCTCCCCCTCCTCCATTTGAGGGTTAGCTTAGGTTTAGCTCATTTGAGACAGAGCTTTGCTCATCCACTAGTGGTTCATCTCCTTGTGAGTGACTGCGGCCCCTCCACGGAGAAGATCCACACGGATTCAAGACCTCTGTGGAGAAGATCCTACGGGATACCAAGACCTCCTCACGGAGAAGACTATCGCTACTTGTATCGTCCCTTGTTGATCATGGATCTTGTATCTCTTTGTGTTTTGAGGATCTAGCATATGTGTGACTTGTTCTTGTTGGTTTGAGTGATTCTCTCGTGTTTCCCCTCGTGTTCCCCTCTCGTGTTCTTCGTGTTCATCGTGGGATCCCCTCCATTTCGTGAAAGATCGGCCACCTAGGGTTCCACCCTACATCATATGGTATCATGAGCCACGGTTTCTCACGAATTTGGAGCCCCCTCCACCGTTTTCTAGCTTGTTTTTGTTGTGTTCTTCCCCAATTTCGAAAATTCCTCACCAAAAATAGCCCCAAATTTTTTTTTATCTGTTGGTTTGATGAAGTTTTGTTGATTTTGATCCATGGATTTGCTTGGTTTCAAGTGGATCTAGCTTTCCCCCACTTCTCCCATCATTCCATCCACGAAATCTCTCAAATTTTGAGCCCCAATCATCAATTTCCGCCCCCAATTCGAAAAGTTTGTCCCGATTCAGATTTGGAATCTTCGGGCCGGACATCCGGGCCATTGGGCCGGACATCCGGCTCCTGGAGGGAAAAATCCCGCGCGGTTCTGGACATCAGGTCCCGGAAATCCGGGCTCCACCCCGGATGTCCGACCCCTGTACTTTCAGACTTTTTCGTTTCACCGTTTTGTCCATAACTAATTCATCCAAACTCCGATTTCGACGTTCTTGAGCTCGTTTTGAAGCTCTTGACATCCCCCATAACACAAAAATACTACCATCACCATTTGACTCCATCAAATTTTGTCAAATTTGGCAAGTTTTCCTAGGCCTTCCACCATATCATCCGCATAACCACCATACACTTCCGCAACCTAACCATTTTGTCCACCATATCATTTGTGGTTTCTTGAGTAGTGATTTGAGTCTCCTAAGGTGTTTAGGCTACTTAGGGACCATTGCTTCATCATCAACCACCACCACCACTTCCGCATACCCATTGCCCATTATACATAGCCAACCAAACTTAACCCAATTTTGTTCGAGCTTCTTTGAGTTGTGGCTTGTGTCTCCTAAGGTGTTTCGGCTACTTAGGACCGTGACTTCAACTCCGACATCGTGTATAGCCCATCATTCCACTTCCGCAACCACCACGGCATTGCCGCTACCACCATTTGATATTTGTCCTTGAGATTTTGAGTTGTGGTTTTTCCGTTTCCTAAGGTGTTTCGGCTAATTAGGAACGGGTCTACATCAAGAGCACCACCTCTCATCATCGACACGGACGGTAACTTCGACGACATCATTGTATATTCCCTTGCAATTGCATTGTTAACCCCTAGCCCATTTTTGCGTAACCTACCTATCGAGACTAGCCATTTGAGTATTGCCGGCAACGTGACTTGTGCACATTAGTGATCATACTTCCCATAGCATACATACCATATCACCGTGGTGCATCTCTTGGTATCATCTCTTGTGACACAAGGTTGTCATCGCATATACTCAATTGCTATCTTGGTTCGTGAAGTTTTCCATGAGAAAAGAGCTCAAAAGAGAAAGAGCCAAACAAGCTTTTAAGCACAAAGAAAAAGATGAGCAAAGAGCTTTTAAGCAAGAACCATAGCATCATACTACATTAAGATTGTCATACTCGATCATTTTGGATCATACCACCGGAATACCATACATATAGCATACTTGGGATAGAAGTCGTTGCATTTTGCTTAGTAGGTTGTGCACAAGTTCGTATCCGCCTATTGTGCAATCGCGCTAGCGTCTCTCTAGTGTTGTGCAACAAGAGCATTTTCGTGGATTCCACATTTTGGCTCATTCCTTGGTTGCACGACCCCATCTATCTATCCATGTGTGTGTTTCCGTGTGCCTCCCATATTGCTATTGGTCTACTTGTTTCATTTCCGAATTTGTGAATCTTTTTCAACATTATTGACTCTTGCTAACATTTTGCATCAATTTTTGTGCCACTATCCTCACCGAGCTCCACCATAAGCTTTAATTGTGTAGGTGTGAGAAACCGACAAGAATTGGTACCAATTGTGCTATTTCCTTGTTCCACATTTGAGTGATCGTTGATCCATCTTCAACATCGGTCAAGGTACATTTGGTATAGTTCTTCTCTTTCTCCCACTCATATTTGCTAGTGTCTTGTGATGGATAGGCAAGGCATTTCATCGCCGGTCTTCGACATCGACGGCGCGAACAATGACATCCACGCGAAAACCATCGGACTACAAAGAGAAATGCAAGAGTGCTTGGGCAACATCGCCATCGAACTACGACACTCCGAGACAAGGACAATGGCTTCCTTCGACGACTTGTGCGACTCCTTCAACAAACAAATGGCGGAGCTCCGACACATGGTGGTCGATTACAAGTCTTCTTCCCCTTCGTCATCCTCTCGGCAGCGACGTTCAAGTCACAAGTCTTCGGAGCGCAAACATGATGCAAGTGCAAGTCTTCCACGGCCACACTGCCATGGCGACCATCGACATCGTCATGAAGGGCAAGTCACCTCCAAGCATCATGTGCACGACGACGACGAACGACATCTACCAAGAGCTCAAGCACGACAACGACATCATCATCATGAAGATGCTCGACAAGCGCATACCTACAAGTCCGAAGAAGCTCTACATCACGCCAAGGCCAAGCTTCAAGAGCATAAGAGAAGACCGCGAGACAAGCACACCCAAGACGGAGCTACGGCTACAACCACCACTTCGGCATCTTCGCCAAGTGCTATCAAGGTATCTTCGCCTTCGGACGTACGGCATCTTCGCCTACTTCCCATGAGTTCGCCTACATCGACATCTCCAACTACAAGGCGACCACCTACGAGCGAGGGCGACACTTCCATCTTCGGAAGCTCCCCACATCAAGACGGCGACAAGATGGTCGATCAAGGGCCATCCCCTTCAACTACGGCGACGAGCATGAACCTCTTCAACAACATGAAGACAGCGCCCAAATATGACGACTACTCCGAGTCAAGCTACGCGAGCGCACATGAGACATTTCCTTTGGTCTCGGAGGAGAGTGATGATTTGCCACACCCTACGGCATTCACCTTTGGAGGCATTATGGATGAGGCGGCGAAAGGAGTTGAGTTTGGAGACGTTTGCACCTACATCTCTCCGACACCCATATATCATGAGATGCCCCAATTTCCATGTGAGGAGAGACACCACCATATGAGTGACATGAGTGACTCCACCATATGTGAGATTGAGAGCATTTCTTTTGAGAGGACGAGAGTGATCACCACTATCCCCACACATGAGAGCATGCCACACATCATATGTGAGGTTGAGAGCCATTTGAGTGACTCCACCAACCATACGAGTGAGAGCATCCAAGAGGAAGTGAGTGAGCCACACCACTTAGTGAGTGAGGTAGTTGAGAGGGCATGTGAGGCCACTATGATTTCTAACGACTTAACCTCTACTCCGAGTGTGTTTTCTTTGGTGCTAGGTCTCCTACAAGAGGACATGCCTACCCTCGATGAGTCCGTCCCTCCAAGGGACAAACCGATGGCCATGGTGGAAGATGATGCACCACCCACATGGTTCCATCAAGAGAAAGATGAAAACAATCGGATCTTGAAAACCTCACCTACACCACATGAGCGGAACTCCAAAGGTAACATAGGTGACGGTGCTTCTTTCGTCCCACTTGTAGACTATATCACCAATGATTGCTTGCATGATGTTGATTCACCTATGACCATGCTTCATGCTAGTGCAACTTCCTCATGTCTTGACTTACCTATTTATGATGAATATGATGATGAGCATGTTGAGTTGCCTAGTTGTGATGCTATGCTCCATAGGATATTATGTGAAAATTCTTTTGGTCACATCATGTTTGAGAATCCTTTAAACTTGTCATATGCTATGAGTGAGATCTCCCATATTGCATCATTTCAATCTCAACATAGTAACTATGCATGTCCCATTAAAGTAAATCCTATTTGCACTTATGGCATAGATGACAAGATGATGGTCATTGGCTTGTGTTTCTCTTGCGATGATATTGCCATGCTCCTTTTACATAATTTGCGCAATTCATCCACTATGCCATGCCATGAACACATTGTTCCAAATATGCTTTGCTTTGGATGTTGTCAATATTCTCCATGTGATGCTTCCATTTATGCTCATGAGGAGACCCCCATAGTTTCCTCATACATACTAGGAGATCTTGATGCATTCCATACTTTGCATAGTTCCCATAATTGTGTGCACCATATGCATTCCATGAATAACAATGCTCTACCTACTTGTCATGATGCATTACACAATTTGAGTCTCCATTATGCTATACATAACAACAAACCTCTCATGATGGATGACATGTTTCTATATCACGCATCTCATTTATTTGAGCATTGGCTATTTTGTGCTAACCAACACATGCGCGTGCGCATCATGATGGATGATGTGTACATATACCATGCACACACAATTTTCCCTTTGACTTTGCTTTGTGTAGGTACTCATGAACATTTGTCAACCCTCACAATCCCATGAGTTGACAAAACGAGCTCTTGAGAGCAACGATGACTTGGGATCCCGTGGATTGTCCTTACCACCATTCTCTTCGCGCAACCACTACGCGCATATCTTTTACTTGGCTCTCACACGGCTATGGGCTATTTGCCACTTATCACATTATGCCCATACTATCGTGTTCACTTTGCATGTTATGCCTCTTGCTATGACTTTGCCATGCAATTGTGACCCTTGCTTGCCTTTACACATGATTCACCATTATGCTACTTATATGTGTATTTGCATGCTTGGTGGAGATACTTGTAGCTACTACCATGATTTCTTTGTGCCCCATGCTATTGTTGGTTCTTGTGTTGGGAGAGTCATGATACTCCATTGCTATTTACATAGGACTTCTTGCCACCACAATGATGAGACTTTGCCCATACCTTGCTTTCATGCTTGTGATCTGCCATGTGCATTATTCATGCCTCCTATTCGCACACATGCCATGATTGCCATGATTACTTCTAGTATGTTGCATCTTTGCACTACTAGCTTGCTTGACTTGATCACTATGCTTGCTTGCTATGTTGCATCACCCATGTTCCTCTATTACTTGCTTTCTTGGGTTGATGACATATATGTTCATGCCACTCACTTGATATATCTTGATCATTGTCACCTGTCTCCGTTAGTTGCATCTCTCATCACTTGTATTGAGTGCAACAATGCTATGTTTGTTGATCTTGGAGACTTTGACACCCTTCTTGAGATGCATACTTCCTTGATTGAGCCTATTGCACTTGGTTGTTCTCGCATCTTATGCCTACATACCATGCACCACACCCTTGTACTTTCTTATGATAAGAATGATGCAAGCACTTGTTGGGTATTTTCCCGCACGAATGCTAGGTCTCGCATTACGGCTAACCTCATTTGTTTTTCCGAGTGTTTGTCATGTCCTTTCATTTTGAAGGATTCACAAGGCAGTGCCATCACGTGGCATCTTGGGCATGTTAAGGCATACACGTTGCGCGACAACAACATCTTCGAGAACATACATAAGGTGCATTCCTTCTTTGTGAGCCATCCTCACATATGCATATTGGATAGGCCATACTTTCATTGTTGTTTCCTTCTTGTTGTCTACATGATACATCTACGGGATGGAGGACCGACATTGAAGATGGACCCTTTGGATGCACCTTCGGACCTTCACTCATGCCACGACATCGAGCATTGGTATATCAAAACTCCTTTGGCACATTGCACCAAAACCTTCATATTTGTTGATTGTGTGCTCACATGCCATGCTCCATGGACAAATCCTACACATGACAAATTTGCATCTTATGCATGGATTGACTCACAATATGATTGCCTCGTTGCATCATGTATTCCCATGTCATCCATGATATATGAGCTTGTGCATTTCCTTAGCAAATTTGTTGTGATCTTTCTTGATGGCATATTCATACATCATGATCATATTGTCCTCCATCAATTGCATGATAACATACATATATTGAGCATCCATTGCCATGTTCATGCTCTTGATAAACCATCACACTATGACATCATTTTGCACAATGGTAGAAATTGTAGCTTTGTGCAACATGCCAATTACCCTACCTTTGTGTGCACAACAAATGAATTTGCTCACATGAATGCTTTACATCTCATACTATATCATCTTGCTAAGCTTCATGTACCTTGTCACACGGACTCATTCTTACATGATGGACACTTTCTGTGCGCTAACCATTGTATTTCCAAGTGTACTTTGTGTTTGCACATTTTGCATGTATCACATACCGGAGACACCTTGGAGTACTTGGATTGCGACATGCCCTCAACTTCGTCCAACTACAAGTCCGTTCACGACTACAGCTTCCATGGTGATGAGGTTTTTGATCCGAGGTCGGATCTTTCCCAAGGGAGGGGAGATGATGCGGAGCATCCTTCGTTCATCCCCATGTACACCACTTGGACGCAAGGTGATCCTGTTCCTCGATACTTCCCCTTTCCTTTCTCGCGAGACATGGATGCTACTTTAAGCGCGGACCTTGTGCATGCTCAGGAACACCCATGGAGAGCCCAAGGACCAAGGCCAAGTGTGCGAGGGAGAGAAGGAAGAAGGGCCAACACCTACAGGCCCCGGACATCCGGCCCCCAGGCCCGGACATCCGGCGCACCTTCACAGAAGCGAGCCTCGCCAGCCCGGACATCCGGCCCCATGCCCCGGACATCCCGCTCCGCCCGAAGCCCCGGACATCCGGCCCCTTCGCCGGAAATCCGGCCCCTCATCACAGAAGGCAACCGAAGCTGGCCATGCTCAGCCCGGACATCAGGCCAGAGGCCCTGACATCCGGCTCCTCGCGAGCCGCCGGACATCCGGCCCACGGCCCGGACATCCGGCGCCTGCCTGTGCGCAGAGACAGGCCTGAGGCCCATGTATCCCTCTCCCACTTACCCCTTCATGGACCTAGACTATATATACTCCTCCCCCTCCTCCATTTGAGGGTTAGCTTAGGTTTAGCTCATTTGAGACAGAGCTTTGCTCATCCACTAGTGGTTCATCTCCTTGTGAGTGACTGCGGCCCCTCCACGGAGAAGATCCACACGGATTCAAGACCTCTGCGGAGAAGATCCTACGGGATACCAAGACCTCCTCACGGAGAAGACTATCGCTACTTGTATCGTCCCTTGTTGATCATGGATCTTGTATCTCTTTGTGTTTTGAGGATCTAGCATATGTGTGACTTGTTCTTGTTGGTTTGAGTGATTCTCTCGTGTTTCCCCTCGTGTTCCCCTCTCGTGTTCTTCGTGTTCATCGTGGGATCCCCTCCATTTCGTGAAAGATCGGCCACCTAGGGTTCCACCCTACATCAGCATGTTGAGTGCATATTTTTTCTCATTCGAGGACATCCATTTGTTGCTTTGATTGTCTGGCTTTCTTCTTTTGAGAAATGGATGGACAAGAATGCCTAAGAACCCCCTCTAGCTATCTATGCTTTTCTTGTCTCAAACTCTATTCATGCTACATCACAAAGTTTGATCAAGTCAGATTCAAACCCTCTGAGTGAGGAGTACTCGAAGTCATCGATTCGTCATGGACTTAAACTTCCAAAACCTCTTAGTGCATCTCGGTCTGACCGATTCTTTCCTTCCGGTCATATCGAGTTCATTAAGTTGATCTAAGTTTTCAATCTCGGTGCAACCGATTAGAACAATTCGGTCACACCAAGTTGCAGTAACTGCTAGCAGTTTTGCATCTCGGTGCCACCGAGTCGTTCCACTCGGTCACACCGACAGAGTCTGGATATATATACCCACGGGCCGAACCTTGGAAAGTTTTCTGAATCCTTCTGGCCCGCGCCTATCCCGCTCTGCCGACTTGAGGTCTCCGGATCATCCTCTCATCGCACGCGACCTCCTGCCGCTGGTCTTCACCGCCATCAATGGAAATCTCCACCGCCGTTGTCGCCGTAGTGAACTCATCGCCGAGTTAGGGTATGAGTTCGACCATTTGTGTTATCTAAATCTAATTCTTAGCACAAAGTCAATGCCATGATTCTTGCCACATTTGAAATCATCATGTCCAGCAAACACTCCTTATAGATTAGTTTTGATCAAAGTTTTAAGGTTAGGTTTCTACCGAACTCATCTCGGACCGACCGAGTTGTAGAAATTGGTCTCACCGATTTGGCTTAGGCCATTGCACTTGTAATGTTCGGTCTGAACGAAATGTACAAATCGGTGTTACCGATTTCAAATCTCAGTGAAACTCTAGCAATCTCGGAGTCACCCAACTGTGTCTCGGTCTGACCGATTTCACTAGTTTAGACTCTCAAAGTTGCTTCGGTGTCACAGAGTTTAACAAATCGGTAGCTCCGAAATGCTTTCTGTAGAAACCTAAAACTAAGTTTTTGACTCAATTTGTTTTGCAAAATCTCTGCACTTTGTGTTGCTCATCAACTCTACCTCAACTATCAATTCACAGTGTCAACTTGCAGTTTCAGAGATGTCTGAGGATAGTGACCGTCAGAACAGGTCAGAGGAGCAGGCACAACTGAGTGAGGGCTCTAGTCCCTCCAATAGCAGCTACTATGAGAGCATCAGAAGCACTCCGAGCAATCTGCAAAAGGCTGCTACCAAGTAAAGGAAGAAGAAAACTTCTGATAGTGAGGATGAAGATTGTGTGGCTGAAGAGGTCACTTCAAAGAAGAAGGCTGTCAACAAGGAAGAATCTGCTAGAGTTGTCAAGCCTAGTCAGAACAAGAAGGCGCTTGCCAAGAGAGCTCCAATATCAAAAGTCAGAGCCTCCACTCAAGAAACCATGATATTTACTCTTGAAATAAGAGAAGATGAGCCAGCAAGATCCAAGAAGAGAGCTAGGAAGACCACAACTAGAGTGGTTGGCAAGCCATCCATCAGAGATGATGATGATGCTGATGAGCCCGTTGCACATGTTGCAAAGACTCAGAAGCTAATGGGGGATGCCATCAAAGCCAGGGCTGCTCCATCGAAGTCCAAAGCTTCCCCCAAACCTTCTGCACCCAAGAGTTCCACTAGAGACATTCTGGCAGCTCAGAAGAACAAGGCCCTAGTGCCAGATGTTCTAGAGGAAGAGGAAGATCAAGAACACGAATCCTCAGATGACGATGAGTCCATGATGCTCAGAAAACTTAAGCCAAAAAGTCCATATCATAATGATGCCCATCTTGTTGCTGAAAACATCAAACTGAGAAATGATGCAGGTCTGAGGCGATGGAGACAGACTGATCCATACGCTACAAGGGGAAAGATTGTTGTGGACTATAGATTTCACACCAAGGAACAACTGGATTTCTATGAGACAGTGTTGTTGGACAAGAAGCCCATTGCCTGTGACATGAAGTGGGTTGATTGGAAATACATCAACAAACATGCCGATTTCTTTCCAGGTGTGCATGAAAGCTTCATGCAAACTGACGTTGACAAGTTTGTGGGAAAGAAACTGACTAGATGGAATGATGAGATGATCATGCAATCCCACTCCACTGCTCATTTCTATCCATATGGTAGAATTGTATTGATGACTGAAGGAACCAGGTACCAGTCAACTGTTGCTGAATGGGCAAGTTTGATCAATGCCCCCAAGGAGGATGAAAATGACACAGATGTGTATGTCAGGCCCATGAAGGATCATGACTCCATGGCAAACATGTACACGCCAATTCCTGACAAAGATTTGAAGACTCACAAGTTTGGCTCCATATATCATCTGTTGTCTGGACTAACCACCATCAACACTATATTGAGGCACACTTTGTTGCTTAAGTCAGGAGATCATAGAATGGTCTGAGGTCACTTCATCAATTTGCTCCATATGTTTGATGTTCCTGAGAAATTCAAAGTCATGAGCCTGATTGTAGAGACAATCAAGAGGACATCAGCAGACCAGAAAAGGTCTTGTGGATATGCTCCTCATATTTAGATGCTTATCAACTCCAAGTTGGAGAAAGGGACATATCTGCTTGACAAGAGGCATCTACCTCTTAGGCCAGACTTCGAGGACAATGAAGTTTTCATGGATGCATCCCACCTACTTCAGTTGAAGGCCAAGAGAAGATTGCTCAAGCAAAGGCAGCCAAGCAAGCAAGTGTTTCTAGAGCTCCTAAGACCAAGGTCAGCTCAGTTATCTCCTTGAGGCCACTCTGAGGATTGAGAAGAGTTTGGCCACCTTGACTCAGAATCAAGCAAGCCTTGAGATGATCATTGAGACAAAGTTCTATGATCGAGATGTGAAGGTCACAGAGATCCAGACTACTATGGAGAAGCTCAAAGAAGATGCTCAGGATAGAGATACAACAGATGCTTTTCAAAGAGTCCCAAGAGGACCAAGATCTTTAGTTGTGCTAGTTTCCGAGCCCACACATACACTTTCAACTCCTGCAGCCACTGCTACAGTTGTTTCTCTAGCTTCAACACCTCCAGCTCCACAGACTTCATCGGAAGTGTTCGCATATGCTCTCATCTCCATGCCATCTACGTACAATGGAGCCTCCAGCGAGAAGGATTCTTCTGCAGCTCCCAGAGATCGTGCCTAGAGTGCCGCATAAAACTATGCATTTTCGAGCTTTTTGGTAACTTGTTTCCAAAGGGAGAGAAAGGGTATAGATCACTAGGATTTGAGAGAGAGTGTCTTTCTTCTTTTTGTTAGTTTTTGTGCGCTACGTTGTTTGGTTGTTTGGTTATTGCTACAATTTGCTTAGGTGTGTGAGATACTCTATGTGCTTGATCATATCATACTATGCTTAATGTGTGCCTATTTGATTGTGTATGCTCATTACTTGTCATTTTGGTGATGAGTGCTTATTGCTTAAATATTATCATTTTGAGCGCTCCACCAAGATGTATGTGACATGGAAGAGTAACCCATGATCCTAATCGATTGTGCATTTGCATTCAAAAGAAAATCTTAAATAATGCACAAATTTAGGGGGAGATCTTGCTTACCACATTTTTTTCAAAGCGATGATATATTTCATTCTTATTATCTTTTGTCGAAGCTTTGCTCTATATGTTGTCATCAATTACCAAAAAGGGGGAGATTGAAAGTGCAACTAATCCTTGGGTGGTTTTGTTAATTAATAACAACATATAGCTCATTGAACTAATATCCTTTCAACATAAATATTTTAGGAAGTTTAATGGTTGGCATGGCATGATTAGAAATGTGGATCCCTCAAAAAGCTAAGGACAAAGATTGGCAAAAGCTCAAGACTCTACATTTTCATTTTAGTGATCCAAGATCACATTGAGTCCATAGGAAAAGTCAATACTATTAAAAGGGGATGAGGTGTTGCTTAATGGTCTAGTTTCTCAAGTGCTTAGTAATATGCTCCAAATCTCTGAACCACTTTCTCATTTCCACATATGTCCCAAACCTAAAAGTCAAACTCGGGCCCACCGATTTGATCTGCCCGGCGCCACCGAGTTCAAATGACATAGCCACTGCCACAAACCCTAATCAGTTCGGTCTCACCGATAGGGATCTCGGTCTCACCGAGATGGGAATGCAAACTCTCTGTTTCCTCTTCGTAACGTTTTGGTCTAACCGAGATGAATGAATCGGTCCCATCGAGTTGGCATTGCAAACTCTCTGTTTCCTCTTCATATCGTTTCGGTCTCACCAAGATGAGCGAATCGGTCCCGCCGAGTTTGCCTGGCCAAGTCTTTGTTAGCCTATTACCAAAATCGGTCTCACCAAGTTTGTGTAATCGGTCAAACCGAGTTGAGGTTTTTCCCTAACCCTAACACATCGGTCTCACCGAGTTGATAGTATCGGTCCCACGAAATGTCTAATGTTCACATTTTGAACTTCTTTGGTCTGACCAAGTTCATTTATTCGATCTAACTAAGTTGTGTCAAATGTGTGTAATGGCTAGATTTTGTGTGGAGGCTATATATACCCCTCCACCCCTTCTCCATTAGTGAGAGGGCCATCAGAACGTGCCTACACTTCCACTTTTTATTTTCTGAGAGAGAACCACCTGCTCATGTGTTGAGAACAAGATATTCCAATCCAACCATATGAATCTTGATCTCTAGCCTTCCCCAAGTTGCTTTCCACTAAAATCTTCTTTCCACCATATCCAAATCTGTGAGGGAGAGTTGTGTGTTGGGGAGACTATCACTTGAAGAACAAGAGCAAGGAGTTCATCATCAACACACCATCTATTACCTTTTGGAGAGTGGTGTCTCCTAGATTTGTTAGGTGTCACTTGGGAGCCTCCGACAAGATTTTGGAGTTGAACCAAGGAGTTTGTAAGGTCAAGGAGATTGCCTACTTCGTGAAGATCTACCCTAGTGAGGCAAGTCCTTCGTGGGCGATGGCCATGGTGGGATAGACAAGGTTGCTTCTTCGTGGACCCTTTGCCTTCGTGGGTTGAAGTCTCCATCAACGTGGATGTACGATAGCACCACCTATCGGAACTACGCCAAAAACATCGGTGTCTCCAATTGCGTTTGCACTCTCCAATCCCTCACTTTACCTTCATATGCAATGATTTACTTTCCCCTGCCACAACTCTATAATTGCATGTGTAGGAAGATTGCCTGACTTGTGATAAATTGCTAAAAACTGTCAAAACTTAAAATTGGGAAAAGGCTAAGTTTTTATTTGGTCAAGTAGTCTAATCACCCCCCTCTAGACATACTTTTGATCCTACAGATGTCAAATGCAATCTAATCTATATGAGTATGCAAAACCCATTATATGATCATGCATGCATGCAAACTTATTGGGGACCCCCTTCTACATCGGTTTGATCTTTTATCTGTTTCTCAGGGTCTGCCTGGCTTTGTATAAGGGGTTACATTCAACTGAGGCAAGGCCTGTACAAAAGGGTGGCTGCCGGGCAGGGATCGACAGACGCGCCTTATGGGTAGTACTTGCGGAGATGCTCAATGTTCCATGAGTTTTGCAACTGAATGCCATCTCCCGTCTCCAGATGAACTGCTCTAGGTCCGGTGACTCGTACCACCTGGTAAGGGCCTTCCCACTTCGGCATTAACTTGTTTGTACCCTTTGCGGACTGAATGTGCCAAAGGATAGGTTCGCCTTCCTCAGAACGCTGGGCACGAACCCTGCAGCTGTGATAGCGACGCAGGGCTTGCTGATAGCATGCAGCACACGTAGCGGCCCGGAGACGGTTCTCCTCGAGTAGCACAGCATCGTCACGCCAGTGCTGATCTTGCACAATTTCATCAAAAGAAAGCACTCGAGTGTTGGAAATATGCCCTAGAGGCAATAATAAAAGAGTTATTATTATATTTCCTTGTTCATGATAATCATTTATTATCCATGCTATAATTGTATTGATTGGAAACTCAAATACATGTGTGGATAAATAAGACAAACTTTGTGTCCCTAGTAAGCCTCTTCAGGACTAGCTCGTTGATCAAAGATGACCGCGGTTTCCAGGTCATAGACATGAGTTGTCATTTGATAACGGGATCACATCATTAGGAGAATGATGTGATGGACGAGACCCAAACGTTAAACATAGCTTTTGATCGTATCAGTTATCGCTATAGTTTTCTGCATGTCAAGTATAAGTTCCTATGACCATGAGATCATGTAACTCACTGACACCGTAGGAGTGCTTTGTGTGTGCCAAATGTCGCAACGTAACTGGGTGACTATAAAGGTACTCTACAGGTATCTCCGAAGGTGTCTGTTGAGTTGACATGGATTGAGACTGGGATTTGTCACTCCGTGTGACGGAGAGGTATCTCCGGGCCCACTCGGTAATACATCATCTCAATGAGCTCAAAGTGACTAAGTAGTTAGTCATGGGATTATGTATTACGGTAACGAGTAAAGAGACTTGCTGGTAACGAGATTGAACTAGGTATAGAGATACCGACGATCGAATCTCGGGGAAGTAACATACCGACGAGACAAAGGGAACTGTATACGGGATTGCCTGAATCCTTGACATCGTGGTTCATCCGATGAGATCATCGAGGAACGTGTGGGAACCAATATGGGTATCCAGATCCCGCTATTGGTTATTGACCTGGGAGTGTCTCGGTCATGTCTACATAGTTTCCGAACCCGCAGGGTCTACACACTTAAGGTTCGGTGATGCTAGGGTTGTTAGTGAGAATAGTGCATGGTTACCGAAGGTTGTTCGGAGTCCCGGATGAGATCCCGGACGTGACGAGGGTCTCCGGAATGGTCCGGGGAGGAAGATTGATATATAGGTTGAGAGTGATCGGAGTCCGGAAGTGTTCCGGGGAGCACCGGGAAGTCGGCGGATGACCGAAAGGGGTTTTCGGGGTCCCGGAAAGAGTTTCGGGCCTAATGGGCCACAAAGGGGAGACGCAACAGCCCTCATAGGGCTGTGCGCCCCCCCTTGGGCCCTCTCCTCATGCGCAAGGGGGGCTGGGCCCCCCTAGGGCTGCCGCACCCCTATGGAGTAGGGGGCAAGGCACTTGGGGGGAGGGGGGAACCCTAGCCCCTTGGCCGCCGCCCCCTCCCCATCTGCCCTGGCCGCCACCCCTAGGGGTAAACCCTAGGGCGCCCCTCCCCTCTCTCCCCCCTATATAAAGAGAGGCAGAGGGAGGGCAGCCACACACGTTCGTGCCTCGGCGCTGCCCTCCCTCTCCCACATCCATCTTCGTCAATTCCCGCAGTGCTTGGCGAAGCCCTGCTGGAATCCTCCACCACCATCTCCACCACGCCGTCGTGCTGCTGGATTCTCCATCAACCTCTCCTTCCCCCTTGCTGGATCAAGAAGGAGGAGACGTCCCCGAGCTGTACGTGTGAAGAACGCGGAGGCACCGTTGCTTCGGTGCTAGGATCTTCGGCGATCTGAATCGCGGCGAGTACGACTCCATCAACCGCGTTCTTGAACGCTTCCGCTTAGCGATCTACAAGGGTATGTGGATCCAACTCTCCCCTCGTAGATGCATCTCCTAGATTGATCTTGGTGAGCGTAGGAAAATTTTTGTTTCCCATGCAACGTTCCCCTACAGTGGCATCATGAGCTAGGATCTTGCGTAGATGCTTTCACGAGTAGAACACAAAAGGGTTTGTGGACGTTGATGTTTAGATTGCTTCCCTCCTTAGTCTTTCTTGATTCAGCGGTATTATGGGATGAAGCGGCCCGGACCAACTTTACATGTCCACGTACATGAGACCGGTTCCATCGACAGACATGTGACTTTTGTTGCATAAGATGGCTGGTGGGTGTCTGTCTCTCCTATCTTAGTTGAATCGGAATAGAAAAAGGCGGTCCTTGTAGAAGGTTAAATAGCAACTTAAATATCACCGTTGTGGCTTTGCGTAGGTAAGAAGCGTTCTTGCTAGATACCCATAGCAGCCACGTAAAACATGCAACAACAAATTAGAGGACGTCTAACTTGTTTTTGCAGGGTATGTTTGTGATATGATATGGCCAATGACATGATGAGATATATTTGATGTATGAGATGATCATGTTGTAATAGTTAATATCGACTTGCATGTCGATGCATACGGCAACCGGCAGGAGCCATAGGGTTGTCTTTAATTTTTGTATGACCTGCGTGTCAATCATTAAGCGCTATGTAATGCTTTACTTTATCGCTAAACGGTAGCAATAGTAGTAAGAGCATGGTGGGCGCGCGACAACCCCGATGGCGACACGATGATGGAGATCATGATGATGGGGATCATGGTGTTACGCCGGTGACGATGGAGCTCATGCCGGTGCTTTGGAGATGGAGATCAAAAGCACGAGTTGATGGCCATATCATGTCACTTATGATTTGCATGTGATGTTAATCCTTTTATGCATCTTATTTTGCTTAGGACGACGGTAGCATTATAAGATGATCCCTCACTAAAATTTCAAGATAAAATTGTGTTCCCCCCGAGTGTGCGCCGTTGCGAAGGTTCGTCGTTTCGAAGCACCACGTGATGATCGGGTGTGATAGACTCTACGTTCGCATACAACGGGTGCAAGCCAGTTTTGCACGTGCAGAACACTCGGGTTAGACTTGACGAGCCTAGCATGTACAGACATGGCCTCGGAGCACGGAAGACCGAAAGGTCGAGCATGAGTCATATAGTAGATATGATCAACATGTAGATGTTCACCATTGACACCACCTCATCTCACGTGATGATCGGACTTGGGTTGGTGGATCTGGATCATGTCACGCTCGAATGACCAGAGGGATGTCAATTTGAGTGGGAGTTATAAGTAATTTGATTAGGTAATAACTCACTTATCATGAACAATAGTCTAAGATGTATTTGCAAATCTTTTGTTGTAGATGGCTCGCGCAGTAGCTCCCCTGAATTTTAATGCGTTCCTAGAGAAAGCTAAACTGAAAGATGATGGGAGCAACTTTGTGGACTGGCTCCGCAATTTGAGGATCATCCTCACAGCTGCCCAAAAGGTTTATGTCCTAAGTGCACCGCTAGGTGAACCCCCCGCTCCGGCCTCTGTGGACGTTATGAACGCCTGGCAGACGCGCTCGGATGACTACTCAGTCGTGCAGTGTGCCATGTTGTATAGCTTGGAAGGAGGACTTCAAAGGCGTTTTGAACGTCATGGAGCATATGAGATGTTCCAGGAGTTGAAGTTCATCTTTGAAAATAATGCTAAGATCGAGAGGTACGAGACCACCGATAAATTCTTTGCTTGCAAGATGGAGGAGAATTCGTCTGTCAGTGAGCACTTACTGAAGATGTCTGGGTACTATACCCGCATAGCTGATCTGGGACTTGTGTTCCCGGAGGAGGCTATCATTGACAGAATTCTCCAGTCACTCCCACCTAGCTACAAGAGCTTCGTGCAGCAGTATAACATGCAAGGGATGAACAAATCCATCGCCGAGCTGTTTTCAATGCTGAAAGTTGCTGAGGCAGACATCCAGAAGGAGTATCAAGTGTTGATGGTCAATAAAACTACCAGTTTCAAGAAAAATGGCAAGGGCAAGAAGGGTAACTCTAAGAAGGGTGGCAAAGCAGTTGCTCATCCAGTGAAGAAACCCAAGGCTGGGCCCAAGCCAGAGACTGAGTGTTTCTATTGCAAGGGGAACGGCCACTGGAAGCGGAACTGCCCCAAGTATCTGGCAGACAAGAAGGGGGCCAACAACAACAACAAGCAAGGTATATGTGATATACATGTTATTGATGTGTACCTTACCAACTCTCGTTGTAGTGCCTGGGTATTTGATACCGGTTCGGTTGCTCACATTTGCAACTCTAAACAGGAACTACGGAATAAACGGAGGCTGGCGAAGGACGATGTGACGATGCGCGTGGGGAATGGTTCCAAGGTTGATGTGATCGCCGTCGGCACGCTCGCTCTTCGATTACCATCGGGATTAGTTATGAACCTGAATAATTGTTATTTAGTGCCTGCGTTGAGCATGAACATTATATCTGGATCTTGTTTGATGCGAGACGGTTACTCATTTAAATCAGAGAATAAAGGTTGTTCTATTTATATGGGTAATATCTTATATGGTCATGCACCCGAAGTGAGGGGTTTATTCTTATTGAATCTCGATAGTGATGATACACATGTTCATAACATTGATGCCAAAAGATGTAGAGTTGATAATGATAGTACCACTTTCTTGTGGCACTGCCGTCTGGGTCATATCGGCGTGAAACGCATGAGGAAGCTCCATGCTGATGGACTTTTAGAGTCTCTTGATTTTGAATCACTTGACACATGCGAGCCGTGCCTCATGGGCAAGATGACTAAGACCCCGTTTTCAGGAACAATGGAACGGGCAAGTGACTTATTGGAAATCATACATACTGATGTGTGTGGCCCGATGAGTGTCACGGCACGCGGTGGATATCGTTATTTTCTCACCTTCACTGACGACTTAAGTAGATATGGGTATATTTACTTGATGAAGCATAAGTCTGAAACGTTTGAAAAGTTCAAGCAATTTCAGAGTGAAGTTGAGAATCATCGTAACAAGAAGATCAAGTTCCTACGATCTGATCGAGGGGGAGAGTATCTGAGTTATGAGTTTGGCAATCACTTGAGAAAGTGTGGAATCGTTTCACAGTTGACGCCACCTGGAACACCACAGCGTAATGGTGTGTCCGAACGTCGTAATCGAACCCTATTAGATATGGTGCGTTCTATGATGTCTCTTGCCGATTTGCCACTATCGTTCTGGGGATATGCGTTAGAGACAGCTGCATTCACTTTAAATAGGGCTCCATCTAAGTCCGTTGAGACAACACCGTATGAACTATGGTTTGGTAAGAAACCTAAGTTGTCTTTTCTCAAAGTTTGGGGTTGCGATGCTTATGTCAAAAGGCTTCAGCCAGAAAAGCTCGAACCCAAAGCAGACAAATGTGTCTTCATAGGATACCCAAAAGAAACTGTTGGGTACACCTTCTATCTCAGATCCGAAGGCAAAGTGTTTGTCGCTAAGAACGGGTCCTTTCTCGAGAAAGAGTTTCTCTCGAAAGAATTGAGTGGGAGGAAGGTAGAACTTGATGAGGTTATTGAACCTCTGCTTCAACCAGAGAGTTGCGCAGCACAGAAAGATGTTTTTGTGGAGCCTGCAGCGGTTGAAGAGGAAGCCAATGATGATGATCAAGAAACTTCTGATCAAGTTACTACCGAACCTCGTAGGTCGACAAGGGTACGCACTGCACCTGAGTGGATGGTAACCCTGTCTTGGAGGTCATGTTGTTAGACAACAGTGAACCTACGAGCTATGGAGAAGCGATGGTGGGCCCGGATTCCGACAAATGGTTAGAGGCCATGAAATCCGAGATGGGATCCATGTATGAAAACAAAGTATGGACTTTGGAAGTATTACCTGAAGGTCGGAAGGCCATTCAGAATAAATGGATTTTTAAGAGGAAGACGGACGCTGACGGCAATGTCACCGTGTATAAAGCTCGACTTGTGGCAAAGGGTTTTTCACAAGTTCAAGGAATTGACTACGATGAGACTTTCTCACCCGTAGCGATGCTTAAATCCGTCCGAATCATGTTAGCGATAGCTGCATATTTCGATTACGAAATTTGGCAGATGGATGTCAAAACAGCGTTCCTTAACGGTTTTCTTAAGGAAGAGTTGTATATGATACAACCGGAAGGTTTTGTCGATCCAGAGAATGCTGACAAAGTTTGCAAACTCCAGCGTTCCATTTATGGGCTGGTACAAGCATCTCGGAGTTGGAATCTTCGCTTTGATGAGGTGATCAAAGCGTTTGGGTTTGTACAAGTTTACGGTGAAGCTTGTATTTACAAGAAAGTGAGTGGGAGCTCTATAGCGTTTCTAATATTATATGTGGATGACATATTGCTGATTGGAAACAATATAGAATTTTTGGATAGCGTGAAGGGGTATTTGAACAAGAGTTTTTCGATGAAGGATCTCGGTGAAGCTGCTTTCATATTGGGCATCAGGATCTATAGAGATAGATCAAGACGCTTGATAGGACTTTCACAAAGTACGTACCTTGATAAAGTTTTGAAGAAGTTCAAAATGGATCAATCCAAGAAGGGGTTCTTGCCGGTATTGCAAGGTACAAAGTTGAGTAAAACTCAATGCCCAGTGACTGCGGAAGATAGAGAAAAGATGAGTGTCGTCCCCTATGCTTCAGCCATAGGCTCTATCATGTATGCAATGCTGTGCACAAGACCAGATGTCAGCCTTGCCATAAGTATGGCCGGAAGGTTTCAAAGTAATCCTGGTATGGATCACTGGACAGCGGTCAAGAATATCCTAAAGTACCTGAAAAGGACTAAGGAAATGTTTCTCGTTTATGGAGGTGATGAAGAGCTCGTCGTAAAGGGTTACGTCGATGCAAGCTTTGACACTGATCCGGATGACTCTAAGTCTCAAACCGGATACGTATATATTCTCAACGGGGGAGCGGTAAGCTGGTGCAGTTCCAAGCAAAGCGTGGTAGCCGATTCTACATGCGAAGCGGAGTACATAGCTGCCTCGGAGGCGGCAAAGGAAGGTGTCTGGATGAAGGAGTTCATGACAGATCTTGGAGTTGTGCCTAGTGCACTAAACCCAATGACTCTGTTTTGTGACAACACTGGTGCCATTGCTCTAGCCAAGGAACCAAGGTTTCACAAGAGGACCAGACACATAAAGCGACGCTTCAATTCCATCCGCGATTCAGTCAAGGAGGAGGACATAAGCATTTGCAAAGTACACACGGATTTGAATGTTGCAGATCCGTTGACTAAGCCTCTTCCACGGGCTAAGCATGATCAACACCAAGACTCTATGGGTGTTAGATTCATTACCTTGTAATGCTAGATTATTGACTCTAGTGCAAGTGGGAGACTGTTGGAAATATGCCCTAGAGGCAATAATAAAAGAGTTATTATTATATTTCCTTGTTCATGATAATCATTTATTATCCATGCTATAATTGTATTGATTGGAAACTCAAATACATGTGTGGATAAATAAGACAAACTTTGTGTCCCTAGTAAGCCTCTTCAGGACTAGCTCGTTGATCAAAGATGACCGCGGTTTCCAGGTCATAGACATGAGTTGTCATTTGATAACGGGATCACATCATTAGGAGAATGATGTGATGGACGAGACCCAAACGTTAAACATAGCTTTTGATCGTATCAGTTATCGCTATAGTTTTCTGCATGTCAAGTATAAGTTCCTATGACCATGAGATCATGTAACTCACTGACACCGTAGGAGTGCTTTGTGTGTGCCAAATGTCGCAACGTAACTGGGTGACTATAAAGTTACTCTACAGGTATCTCCGAAGGTGTCTGTTGAGTTGACATGGATCGAGACTGGGATTTGTCACTCCGTGTGACGGAGAGGTATCTCCGGGCCCACTCGGTAATACATCATCTCAATGAGCTCAAAGTGACTAAGTAGTTAGTCACGGGATTATGTATTACGGTAACGAGTAAAGAGACTTGCCGGTAACGAGATTGAACTAGGTATAGAGATACCGACGATCGAATCTCGGGGAAGTAACATACCGACGAGACAAAGGGAACTGTATACGGGATTGCCTGAATCCTTGACATCGTGGTTCATCCGATGAGATCATCGAGGAACGTGTGGGAACCAATATGGGTATCCAGATCCCGCTATTGGTTATTGACCTGGGAGTGTCTCGGTCATGTCTGCATAGTTTCCGAACCCGCAGGGTCTACACACTTAAGGTTCGGTGACGCTAGGGTTGTTAGTGAGAATAGTGCATGGTTACCGAAGGTTGTTCGGAGTCCCGGATGAGATCCCGGACGTGATGAGGGTCTCCGGAATGGTCCGGGGACGAAGATTGATATATAGGTTGAGAGTGATCGGAGTCCGGAAGTGTTCCGGGGAGCACCGGGAAGTCGGCGGATGACCGAAAGGGGTTTTTGGGGTCCCGAAAAGAGTTTCGGGCCTAATGGGCCACAAAGGGGAGACGCAACAGCCCTCATAGGGCTGTGCGCCCCCCCTTGGGCCCTCTCCTCATGCGCAAGGGGGGCTGGGCCCCCCTAGGGCTGCTGCACCCCTATGGAGTAGGGGGCAAGGCACTTGGGGGGGAAACCCTAGCCCCTTGGCCGCCGCCCCCTCCCCATCTGCCCTGGCCGCCGCCCCTAGGGGTAAACCCTAGGGCGCCCCCTCCCCTCTCTCCCCCCTATATAAAGAGAGACAGAGGGAGGGCAGCCACACACGTTCGTGCCTCGGCGCTGCCCTCCCTCTCCCACATCCATCTTCGTCAATTCCCGCAGTGCTTGGCGAAACCCTGCTGGAATCCTCCACCACCATCTCCACCACGCCGTTGTGCTGCTGGATTCTCCATCAACCTCTCCTTCCCCCTTGCTGGATCAAGAAGGAGGAGACGTCCCCGAGCTGTACGTGTGAAGAACGCGGAGGCACCGTTGCTTCGGTGCTAGGATCTTCGGCGATCTGAATCGCGGCGAGTACGACTCCATCAACCGCGTTCTTGAACGCTTCCGCTTAGCGATCTACAAGGGTATGTGGATCCAACTCTCCCCTCGTAGATGCATCTCCTAGATTGATCTTGGTGAGCGTAGGAAAAATTTTGTTTCCCATGCAACGTTCCCCTACATCGAGGAGACCCATAAATGAGTTCTCTGGGGATAAATGCTTCTGCCCCATAGACTAGGGAGAAGGGAGTCTGCCCGGTAGCCTGATTTGGTGTTGTTCTAAGGGACCAAAGGACTACCGGGAGCTCATCAATCCATCGCCTGCCGCACTTCTGCGGCTTATCAAAGGTTCTTGTCTTGAGACCACGAAGCACTTCAACGTTCGCCCTCTCAGCTTGTCTATTGCTTTTGGGATGTGCCACAGAATCAAATGAGATCTTGCTTCCGAGGGCATGAACATATTGCATGAAGGCTTGGATCGTGAATTGGGTGCCATTGTCAGTGATGCTCCGTGCCAGGACCCCAAAGCGACACAACAATTCTTTCAAGAACTTGATAGCTGACTAAGCAGTCACCTTTCTGACGGCAGCTACTTCCGACCACTTTGTAAACTTGTCGATGGCAACGAACAAGAATTCAAAGCCCCCAGCATCTCAGGCGAAAGAGCAGAGGATATTGAGCCCCCAGACCGAAAACGGCCATGACAAAGGGATTGTTTGAAGCGCTTGTGCGGGCAGATGGATGTTCTTGGAATGGAACTGACAGGCATCACATTTCGTGACGGGCTCGACCGCATCTTGGAGGTCAGTGGGATAATAGAATCCTGTCTAGAATGCTTTCCCAACTAATGCCCTTGATCCAATGTGGCAGCCGCACATGCCTTTGTGAATCTCTGCCAGCAGTTCCTTTCCTTCTTCCCGACAAATGCACTTCAATTTCTCATTGTTGGGCATTCTTCTGTACAGAGTGTCATCGACAAACTGGTACATACTGGCCCTCTGGGCGACTCCTTCAGACTCATTTTTTTCTTTGGGAAGTTATCATGTTTGCAGGAAATGGACAATGGGCCTTGCCCAAGTTGGAGCCTGGGATCGGCAACAAGGACTAACGGCACCTCCGCATTCACGGGGGCGCGCTCTTCGACTGCGAGGACAAAGGGTCCGACAGCAGGATGCGGCCCGGCAAGTAAATGGGAGTTGTTTCCGGCAGGGTCCCTGCCAGGTGCCCCGGGGAGCTCGACCGACAGAGGCTTACCAGAGTCCAATTTCCTCCTCTTTCTTGCCATTCTTGCTGGGGATACGGAGGGCTGAGTAAGGTGGAGAACAAAAATTCCTGGTCCCACATGAAGCTTTTGCGCGGCACATTTTGATAGATGATCAACAATGCTATTTTCCGCACAGGGTACGTGATCTGTTTGCAATCCATCAAAATGCTCCTCCAACCTTCTCACTTCCTCAATGTATGCCTCCATCAATGGGCTTTGATAATCTTTATTGACTTGCTTCACCACCAACTGTGAATCTCCTCGGATGTTCAGTTTCTTGATTCCCAGTTCGGTGGCAATCATGAGTCCCACAAGGAGCCCTTCATACTCGGTTGTATTGTTGGTAGCCTTCTCCCATGGAAAGTGCATCTGGACGACGTACTTCAAGTGTTCCCAAGTGGGGGCGATGAGAAGCATGCTAGCCCCAGCGCCTTGCAAGGAGAAGGTACCATCAAATTACATAGTCCATTCTTGGGGTGATTCCTTGCCGGGGATATCCATTTCTGGTTTTCTCTCATCAGGGGTTGGTGTCCATTCTTCAATAAACTCTACCAATGCCCTGCTCGGTATAGTGGATGTGCTCTCAAACTTCAAACCAAAGCATGATAACTTCAAAACCCACTCCACTATCCTACCGGTAGCCTATGGGTTCTAGAGTATCGTTTGCAACGGGAAGCGTGTGACAACCATTATCTCATGAGCTTGGAAGTAGTGGCACAGTTTCCTTGAGGCCATGACTAGGCCAAAAATCAATTTTTGCACACCAGAGTACTTGGATCAAGCCCGTTGCAATAGAGAGCTGACAAAGTACACTGTGCGCTACACCACTTTCTTCCTCACCATATCCTTGGGATCGCCACTGCTACCGTGCTCATCCTTATCCTGATCCAGAACTGACTCTACCGGGCGGTGCTCATCTCTATCCCCGGAAGGAACAACAGTTGAGGTTGTTGCTTCCTCTACTTCCGTCTGCGCTACCAAGGCAGCACTGACCACTTGATTAGTTGCCGCTAGATATAGCAGCAAGGGCTCTTGTGGTTTGGGTGCAACCAAGGTAGGTACATAAGACAAGTAGGTCTTCAACTCTTGTAGTGTTGAATCTCCTTCGGGGGTCCATTTCATGGGTCCTGCCTTCTTCATGACCTTAAAGAAAGGCAGGGCACACTCGATAGACTTGGAGATGAATATGCTGGGTGTAAAACTCCTCTGACCAGACCAGATGCTTCAAGTTTCTTAATCTCCTCGGCAATAAACTGTTGCCATTCCAAGGCTTGCTTCCAGACCTTTTGCTTGACGGGTTGGGCATGTGGGCAGACAACAAGGTGGTGCTCGATTACCTCCCTAGGAACACCAGGGATGGCAGATGGTTGCCAGGCAAACACATCGACATTCGCCCGCAGGAAGGCAATGAGCACGCTTTCCTATTTGTCATGGAGGGTGGCACTAATGGTGAAGGTAGCATCAGCAGCATCTAGCCCTGTCGGGACCTTTTCACAGTGGGTGCAACAACCATGGATCTCTTACTGTTGGAGCTCTCCGGCAAATCATTAGCAGGAAGAGTATACCCCGGAAAGGTGGGCTTCTCAGGTCCCTTACCAGGAATCTGAACATTTTCTTTCTTCCTCTTTCTCTCCTTGGCGGGACCAGTGATCTCTGTGGCCTCTGACGCAACTGCATCCTTGTACATCTTATCTATGCAAATGATTGCGTCCTTCTCGTCTGATGGAATGGATAGGTCTCCCATGGGCCCTGACATCTTGAAGATGTTGTAAGCATAGTGGGATGCTGCCATGAACTTAGCCACAGCTGGTCGTCCAATGATTCCATTGTATGGCAGGGGGGGGGTCTACCACATGAAACACAACCTTTTCTGTTGTGTAGTTCAATTCTCTCCCGAACTTTATCGGCAACGTAATCTTTCCCTTGGGACAGCTCCTACCAGGATTAACTCCTTGAAACATGCCGGTAATCTCAAGCTCTTCCTCTGATATTTGGAGTCTGCTGATAACCTTTGGGGAAATCAGATTCAACCCGACCCCACCATCAACCAACATCTTTGTCACTTTGAGGTTGTGAAATGTTGGTGAGACCAACAAAGGCAAGCACCCTACGAGGGTAGTGCGGCTTGGGTGATCCTCCTCGTCAAAGATGATGGGCGTGCGGGACCACTTGAACGGCTTCCAAACCTCTGTTGCCGGCTCCATGACATTGAATTCACGGGCCCACTGCTTGAGTTGGTGGTGAGAGGAATGCAGAGATGCACCCTTGTCAATGCATAGGGTGCCAGTGGCCTTTTGGAACTCCTGCTCACTGGTTTCCTCTTCATCCCCTTCATTACTTTCCTCATTGCAATTCTCCTTCTCACGGCCCCTGGCGGGTTTCCCTTTATTCCTAAAACCCTTGCCGAGGCGGTTTGCTTCACCGCTCCAGCCCTTTCCGCCAGTGCCATTCCGACCTTTCTCCTTATCTCTTTTCTCATATTCCGCTCTCTGCCTCTTGAGAAGCTATTCAACTTGATGGCATTCTTGCAGATCATGGCCCTTAGTCCGGTGGATTTTGCAGTAAGGGACATCACTCTTCCCGGCCTTGTCGGTGGCTGCGGCCTCCCGGCAATCATTGCATCAAGCAACCTCCTTGCCGAGGGCCTCAGTTTTTGCCTTATTACAGGTACTAGGCGTGCTTGATCCTTCAACTATCATTACTGCCTTATCTTTATGCTTCTTACTACACTTCTTGTTCTGCTTCTTTTGACTGGTGGTCTTGTCGTCATCCTCTGAGTCGAGGCCGACACCATCCTCTTCTCCAGGGAGTTTCCTCCCCTCCTCCACCCGAGCACACTTGTCCACCAAGGTGTGAAGCTCCTTCACAGTCTTGGGCAGCTGGATATTCATCTTCGAACGTATCCGGCGATTGCGCACGTTGGACTGAAAAGCTGCTATCACTACTGTCGGGTGGATGTCTGGTATGTTTTTGTGGACTCTGCTAAACCTCTGCATGTACTTCCGTAGAGTCTCTCCTTCTTTCCGTGGCAGCAACTGCAAATCGCTGGGCCGCCCTAGTTCTTGGTGGTCGTTAGTGAAGGCACCAACAAACTCATGGCACATGTCAGCCCAAGATGAGATGGAGTTCTCCGGCAGATGCATCAACCGAGCTCTCACATTAGGCTTAAGTGGTAATGGAAAAAAGTTGGAAAATACCTTTTGATCTCTTCCTCCAGCGGCTTGAACAACAATGTTGTAGATGCTCAAGAACTCTGCCGGGTTTAGTTTCCCATCGTACTTATCTGGGATCTTAGGCTTGAACGTGCGAGCGGACGGCCAACGGCCTTGCCATAGCTCGTGGGTGAATGTGGGGCACCCCGGGCAAGTACCCGCCCCCGCCGAGTGCGGGGTCGTCGATGTTGGAGCCGCCGCGGCGCTGGTCAATGGTGACACACGTGCACTCCCTCTGCCTGCCCTCCGGGGCTCTCTGTTGGCCTTGATGCGCTCGTGGATCCAACAAAGCCATTGAGACATCGTCAGGCTCCTGGGTGCGTAGCCCCTGCACCGGTGGTCGTGGCGAGGACTGCACCATGGGAGTGGCACCCTCGACATGGCAAGCAGCGTGGGCCGTTGTTATCGCTTGGGGAGGCCGTGGCGGGCTAGCTTGCCGTGATCTTTCCGCGTCGGTGAAACCAATCATACTTTGGACGGTGGCTCGCCACTCATCCATCTGATCAGTTGCCGGCGGAAAGTTCAACAGTAGCTGGGCCCACGCCATATCCTTCGATGCAGTGCTTGGGAGTTATGATGATGTGGACCATAAGGTCGCTTGGCTCCTGGCAGTGCCAGCAGCCGCCTCACCGAGCCCTCATCGCCGGGAGCGAGTCGCTTGGACGGTGTGATGACGAGGTGGAGGCTATGCCATTGGGCGCAGCGGCCGGGTCTACCCGCCCTGGAAATGGCGGATGCTCCAAGGTTGCACCCGCAACGGGGCAGCCGAGGAGTTACGATTCGCCCCAGAACCAGAAGCGCCTTCGATGTTGTGCCCGTCGGTTGGACGAGTGTGCCCATAAGGTAGGACCTCTCCACCCGTACCTCGCGGGACATCGCCACTGGGGCGTAGCTGATGATGTTCTTCTCCGACGTTTCTAGCTTCCACTTCGCCCGCGGGAGAGGCGGTGACGACACCACCTGCGTCGAGCGCGTCTCCCACCGCATACATGTTTCCGTGCTCCTTCTCACGCCCCGCAGCGTTAGCGGACGTGGGTGGCGGGACCTATGAGGAGGATGGACGGGCCGCAACGCCGGATTTCTTCTTGGGTGCTACGGTTGATGGAGCCGAAGAAGACAAAATTGGCTATGAAGATGACGCGCTGTTGATGCTCTCAGGTTCACGCAAGTGACCCCCCTGCCTGGCGCACCAAAGATTTTGGGGTACAATCATGGCCACCTATGGGACAGAGGTCCCTTTTGATTCGGCAAGGGGATGAGCACGTTGCACAAAGAGCATAGAAGCGTCGAGCAGCACGTCGGGGATCACACAGGGCAATTTTACCCAGGTTTGAGCCACCGCGAGGCGTTAAACCCTTCTCCTGCTTTGGTGGATTGATTGTAGAAATAGTGGAAAATGGACATGCCACTCTTCCCCAGCAAGGTTGCCTCGGGATGAGAGTGGTCGTGCGTATGGGTGTATGCGGGTTTGAATGGCCGAATCCTTTCTACGGTTGCCATGGGCCTCCTTTTATAGGTTAAGGGGTCACCACAGTGCAAAATAAGTCTTTTTAGGCTGATTAGATAGCAAACAGTGCTATCATACCTAACTTTGTAGCTCACAGAGTGCATTAAATGCACCACTTAGTGTCACGTCACAGCTCGTCCGGCAAGCCTTGTCGGGCTCGTCTTTCCAGCTACGCTGTTGTTTGCTTGACACGACTCTGAACGGGTGTCATTTGGTGGTTCTTATGGTAGGAGATGGCTGCCATGTATCCAAAGGTGGCCACTAAGCCAACTTAAAGCTTGACACCGCACTGATTGGTGATTGATGATGCTGTGCGGTGGAGTTTCACCTCCGCGTGCCCCGGCAAGCCTGCCGGGGTGGTCCTCGTGACTTGCTGCCGGGCGAATCCGGCTCCCCAACAGGTGCGCATGCCCGGCAAGGGTGGTTTCCCTTCTGGTGGCGTTCGCACCTTGCTTGTCTTGATCTCCTCGACCAGCCTGCTGATTCATCAAAGGGTTGACCTCTTCGTGTCTTGGTCTGGCACCTGGTGTTGCAAACTTACCCTCGATCATGTGCACAGTTTGGTGCAACGGGCCCAGGGTCGGTTGCACCGACAGGGAGGCACCATCAACATCTATCAGGTTCCTAATCACAAATCTTATCTCCTTGCAATTTATATTATTTTCCATTTGCCTCTCATTTTCATCTCCCCTACTTCACAAAAAAATTGTCATTTTATTTGCCTTCTTCCCTTTTGCCTTTTTCGTTTGCCCATATGTCTTACTTGGTTACTTTGCTTGGTTGTTTGGTATAACTGTGTGTTTATTGGAAATTAGAAGGAAAATGTTTATGGATCCTCATCCAATTACTAATATATTTTTTTAAGATCCAATTATGATGAACCAATTGCTAGTGACTTGAGTGCACTAGATTATCTTTATGAAGTTTTGCTTAAGATTCATGAATCTGAAAATTGTTATGAAGTGATAAAAGAAGATATTTATGAAGTGATTCATGATAGCTGCTTGAATGAAAAGTATGGTTGCAATGGTGTTATAATAAATTCTATTAATGTCAATTATGCTAGTAATATGCAAAACCCCAAGCTTAGGGATGCTAATTTTTCTATGTCCTCTACTTATTGCAATGAACATGATTGGGGTGATTCTTCTTACGATAATGAAAATTTATTTAAGCCTCATGATGAATATGTGTGCAATAATATTGAAAGTGGCTATGGAACAGTTTCAACTTTAGGTAATAATGATCCCAATACTTTGTAGAATGATCAATCTTATGATTTGTTTTATAAATTTGGGTTTGGAGAGGTCTTGACTTTATTTGATGATAATCCCACTATTTGAAAGAGTGTCAACTTTGCATGCATGTGGATCATATAAAGAATATGTTATGTGATAGCTATATTGTTGAATTGGAGTATGATCCTACACACAATTATTACGAGAGAAGAAAATATGGTTGTAGAAATTTTCATGTTACTAATTTACCTCTCGTTATGTTGAGATTGTCAGTGTTTTATTCTTCTCCCTTGCATATGCTAGTTTTTGCTTGCCTTGATAATTTGTTTGCTTATAAAATGCCTATGCATAGGAAGTATGTTAGACTTAGATGTGTTTTTCACGTGTTTTATGATGCTCTCTTTGTGCTTCAATTCTTGTCTTTCATGTGAGCATCAATAAAATTAGCAATGCCTAGCTAAAAGGCTTTAAAGAAAAGCCCTTGTTGGGAGGCAACCCAACGAATGAAATATTGTTTTGCATTTTATTTATGTTCTTGTGTGTTTACACAAATATGTCTCTCGTTAGATGTGTTTTTGTGGTTTAAATTAGTGTTTGTGCCAAGCAAAGCCTTTGGGGTGATTTTCTTGATAGTTGATTTGTTGGTTTAAATCGGAAACTTTTTATGTCTGTGGCACAATTGTTGACGTCTAATAGAGCATGATCAATTCTTGCAATTTTTATGCATTATCAATACATAAATTTCCCACGATGTCCTAATGTTTCAGAAGTTTTATAGTTACATAATTATGACTATTTTTTGTCTTTATAGACTGTTCTGTTTTTGACAAATTCTATTCTCGTTGTGTTATGTGCATGTTTTAATGAATCTATTGTTTCTTTTAAAGAGTTTAAGCCATGGAAAATTTAGTAGTATAATAACAAAATATGAATTGGTATGCTAAAGTACTTAAAGTAAAGATTGGTTTTGTTAAACTAACAAATCTCACGAAGTTTTGTTGGGTTTTGTGTTATTGAAGTTTCAAGTTTTGGGTGAGATCACGATGGATGAAGAAATAAGGAGTAGCAAAAGGCTAAGCATGGGGATGCCCGAGGCACCCCAAGATTATATTCAAGAAGCGTCAAGCAACTAAGCTTGCGGATGCCCCCGAGTGGCATCCCCTCTTTCTTCTAATGACCATCGGTATTTTAATTGGAGCTATATTTTTATTCGTCACATATTATGAGTTTTGCTTGGAGCGTCTTGTATGGTATTAGTCTTTGCTTGTTTTATTTTTAGTTTGTGTCATCTATCCTTGCTGAACACACTTACTTGAGAAGCCAATTGTTGCTATGTTTACTCTTTCTGCTTCACTTAATTTTTTTGAGAGCAATGGAACTGCTCTAGTGCTTCACTTATTTCTTTTTGAGCATGGTGTGCTTTAATGTTCTTGAAGTAATGCTTCATGCTTCACTAAGATTTATTTGACAGTTGGTAAATTTTTAAAAGAAGCTCTCTCATGCTTCACTTTGATTATTTTGAGAGAAAGAAAATGTTATGCTCATATTCTTCACTTAGATTTGTTTGAGCTTGTCAAAAGCAACATACGAAACTAGTCTGAAAGTGATAGATATTTAAGAGGGATGTAATAAAAAAATCATGAAGATCATTGGACAAAATAAACTTGATTCTTTGTAATAGTTTTGGGATATGATGATAGTGATATGTGAGTGATGTTAATGAGTAATTATGTTTTAGTAAGAATATTGATGTTAAGGTTCGTGCTTGCCTATGCAAGCACAAAAGTCAATAGTTATGCAATGAAATTACATGCTACTTGTGGTGCATTATTCGGTGTTAGTTATGCTCAATGCTCTCTTATGTGATTTTTTGTTTATTTGTTGGTCGCTTCTCAATCTATTTGCTGGCCTCCACTTGTACTAAGTAGAAATACTACTCGTGCATCCAAAAAATTTAAACCCAGTTTTGCCATATGAATCCACCATACCTACCTATATGCGATATTTCCATGCTGTTCCAAAGAAATTTGTATGTGCCATCTCTAAAATTCAAAATAAACTTCTCTTTTGCATGTCGTGTCGGAGCAACGAACATTTGCGTTCTCTACCCATACAGTACAAAGGCGTGACAGCCTTCCATGCTTGACAACAACATGTGTGGCAAGGCCAAGCTGGAAGAGCAGCTCTTTGAGAGATCAAAGTGTGGACCAAGAATACCAAGACAAGTCAAGATAACAAGTTTTAATCTTGGGGAAGCCTCCCTTGTCGGGTAGGAGAGCCTGGCAAGGTCGAGACCAGCCCAAGAGCAAGACTGAGTTTTCCTTGGCAGGCTTGCCGGGACCATCGAAGGGCGGGTTTTTCTTGCCAAGACACCACCGCTCCACCGCATTGTGGCACAGGTCAACCATCTGTGCGGTGTCGAGCCCTCAGATGATTAAGTGGCTTCCGCTAGGTAGGTGGCAGCAACCTGGAAGACAAATTACCTCTAAATGATACCTATCCAGAGGCGTATCCAGCTTATAATCAAAGTGATGGATAAGCGGCACGGCTATCTTGCCAGGCTGTATCCTCAGTGTGACACCTAGCAGTGCATTTAATTCACTTTGTCCTAACTGCCTAAGTTAGGTAGGATAGCACTGTTAGCTATTTAATCAACAAAAGTGAATGTTTGCCATTGTGAATGCCCCTTGAACGATAAATGGAGGCCCGAGGCGAACTAGCAAAGGATTCACACCCTCCCGTACTTGTACGCGCGTAGCTGATCTCCTTGAGGTCTCCTTGCTGGGCATGAGCGTTGCGTTTCCTTTGGATCCTCCCATTAATCCCACCAAAGCAAGAGTAGGGTTTTACGCCTCACGGTGGCCAAAACCTGGGTAAAAACTGCCAGTGTCACCATCGCCGCCCTTTTCCACGGCTTCTTCTCTTTGTGCAACGTGATTCCCCTCAGCTGAACCACAAAGGGGCCAATGGCCGCATAGGTGATCATGTTTCCCCATGACATCTTTGGCTTGCCAGGTAGGGGGGGTCACTTGTGTGAACCTGAAGTTGCAAGCAACGCACTGATCTTCGTCATCGTCTCATTCGCCACAGGTTTCGTCATCCATGGCGCCCAAAAAGAAGCCCGGAGTGACATCTCACCCATCAACATCGAAGGCCCCTTCGCACACATCTTGTGATGCTGCGGGCGCTGCTGCCACGTTGGGGGAAATAGGTTCTGCAGGAGATACAACCAGCACAGGCGGCACTGTCATTATGTCGGTCGAAGTTGGAGATTAAGCCGCCGTGGAGGGCAACATTAACAACATCCACATGGCCGTCACCCGCAAGCCATGGACAGAGAAAACCTTCTGCCTCCACCACCTCACCGTGCTAGAGGGCGCTGCTGCAATGACAACGCCTGTTTGGGGGCAAGCCGTGATCCTCCAGCGGCGCCAGTAATTTGTGTGGTTGTCAAACATGCGCCTTACCCAGAACAAGGCGAGCAAGACAAGGTGCCGAACGGCGCCACCAATTCTTGAGCACGCCCTACCCATTGCCCTACCACCTTGACAAATGGTTCACGACGACAAGACCACAACAATGCTCCTTCTGGTGTCAGCAGGGGTTGAGCGGTGTTGCAGTCCGCCTTGACAACCATACAGAGCTCCTCCACAGAAGCCATGGTGTGGGCCCAACTCCTACTGAGATTCCCGCCAGCTCCCGGTCAAATGGATGAATGGATAGCCACCATCCAGAGTCTGATCAGCTTCGCCGAGGTTGAGAGATCCCAGTAGGCAGGGCCGTCGCGACGCCTGCAAACCACAACAACGGCACGAGCAGCTGGCCACGCTGGGGGAGCTGCACCTGAGGTACAGTCCCCTCCGTGGCAGCAGGCCCAAGGGAAACAACGAGACCAACCCAGCCACGATGCGGACGAGGAATCGATGGCCTCATCAGATCCACGAGCCTGTCAAGATCAATGGCAAGTTCTGGAAGACCAGCGACGGGAAGATGTGCGTATCACCATAGAGCGCCGACGGGAAACCCGCTGCCAATCGTACAGGCGCAACGGCCCAGACGTCGACGGAGCCACACCCATTTATAGCGGGTACCTACCCTTTGAGGTTGGATGCCCTGCCTTCACTCACAAGCTGCGACAAGTCCGCTGGCTATCCTCCCGCGTCTTGAAGCCAGATCATCCCGAGAAATATGATGGAAAGCTAAACTCGGCAGAGTTTTTGAGCATCTACACGATTGTTGTTCTAGCTGCCGGAGCGAGGGATGGAAGGGTGTTCGCCAACTACTTCCCTTTGGCGCTCAAGCCAAATGTGATGTCATAGCTGATGCACCTACCCGAGAACTCCATTTCATCTTGGGCTAACTTGTGTAACGAGTTTGTTAGTGCCTTCACGGGTGTCCATCAAGAGCCTGCAAGGCCCAGCGACTTGCATGTTCTTGCCTAGAAGGAAGGATAAAGTTTGAGAAAGTATATGGAGAGGTTCAGCAAAGTGCACCACAACATTCCAGATATACACGCGGTAGTTGTGATTGCCACGTTCCAGTCGAACGCGCGCAACAAAAGGATACGTTCCAAGATGAACATCCGACTGCCCAAGACTGTCAATGAGCTGTATACATTGGCTGGAAAATCGCTTGAGCTGAACATGGAAGGCGACTTCTCGGAGAGGAGGACGTTGTCAAAGTCGATACAGACGATAACGACGGGGCTGCGGGCTCAATGAAGAAGGGCCTGAAGCGCAATAAGAAACACAAGGAGAAATTAGTACTGGCCGTCGAAGGTTCCAGCAACCCTAGTACCGGCAAGAAGGCCAAAACAGAAGCCCCCGACAAGGAAGACGCTCCGTGCACTGATTGCCGGGAGGCTGCGGCAGCAGAGAAGGCTGTGAAATCTGATGGGCCGTACTGCAAGATCCACCGCACTAAGGGTCATGATCTCCAAGAATGTCACCAGGTCGAGCAACTTGTCAAGAAGCAGAACACTGAGTACAAGAAGTGCGACAAAGAGAGAGACCAGGAAGGTGCTGCCAGAAAGGGCCGTGGTGGCAGAGGAGGCTGTCGCAGCAAGGCCCCGCGGCATAAGGAAAAGCCCGTCGGAGGCCAAGAGAAGAATGAAGGGGACAAGGATAGTGATGAGGGGGATGCAAAAGAGACTAGTGAGCAGGAGTTCCAGAAGGCAACTGAAGCCTTGTGCATTGACGGGGGTGCATCCATGCACTCGTCCAATTGTCAGCTCAAGCAGTTGGCACGAGAGCTCAATTCCGTGGAACCGGCTGGAGATTCTCGGAAGCCACTCAAATGGTTTGGCATGCCTATCATCTTTGAAGAAGAGTACCACCCCGACCGCACCACCGCGACGGCGTGTCTGCCGTTGTTTGTCTCACCAACAATACGCAACCTCAAGGTCAAAAAGATGCTAGTTGACTGCGGGGTCAGGTTGAATCTGATCTCCCCTAAAGTGGTTAGTAAGCTATAGATCCCCAAAGAAGGTCTCAAGGTTACCAGCAGGTTCCAAGGGTTCAACCTCGGTAGGAGCCGGCCTAAAGGAAAGATTAAGTTTACAGACACATTTGGTGGAGAACTGAATTACCAAACTAAGAGGGTTGTTTTCGAAGTTGTCGATCTCCCTCTGCCTTATAATTGAATCCTTGGTGCCCAGCTCTGGAGAAGTTCCTGGCAGCATCCCACTATGCCTACAATGTTCTGAACATGCCAGGGCCGATCGGCGTCATTTCCATTCCATCAGACAAGAAGCTGTTGAAGCTGCGACTCCTGCCATCAAAATAGATGAGAAAAATAAAACTAGCATAGATACCGGCAAGGCGTCCAGGAAGCGCGCCTCTCCGGAGTGCACTGCTCATGTCGATGACCTGCCAGAGAGATCCACTTGCAATATATCCAAGGTTGCTTCGCCCGCTGTAAAGGAGGTCCATGCAAGGTAGGATGGCGCTGACGGTACGTTCACTATCAGTGCCACCCTTGATGACAAATAGGAAAGCGCGCTCCTTGCCTTCCTGTGGGCGAATGCCGATGTGTTTGCCTGGCAACCATCCGACATCCTCGGCTTTCCCAGGGAGGTAATCGAACACCACCTTGCTATTTGCCCTCATGCCTGGACCATCAAGCAGAAGGTCAGGAAGCAGGCTTTGGATCGACAACCGTTTATTGCCGAAGTGATCAAGAAACTTGAGGCAGCTAGTTTGGTCAGAGGAGTGTTGCATCCAACATGGTTGGCAAACCCATTGGTAGTGCACAAGGCAAATGGGAAATGGAGGCTTTGCATAGATTTTACAGATCTAAATAAAGCATGCCTGAAGGACTTGTTCCCTTGCCGTGCATCAATCAGATTGTGGACTCCACTTCAGGGTATGATTTTCTTTCCTTTCTGGAGGCATAATCCGGGTACCACCAGATATCCATGTCCAAGGAAGATGAAGAGAAGACCGCGTTCATAACTCCATGTGGAACGTACTGCTTCGTGCGGATGTCCTTCGGGTTGAAGAGCGCGGGATCCACCTTTGGGAGAGCAGTGCAGATCAGTTTTGAACCCCAATTGCATAGGAATGTTGAAGCTTACATGGAAGCCATCGTGGTCAAGACCAAGGAGAGATCAACAATCATTCAAGACTTAGAAGATACATTTGCTAACCTGCTCAAGATGAACCTCAAGTTAAACCCTGAGAAGTGTGAGTTTGGTGTCCCTTCCGGCAAGCTACTTGGTTTCTTTGTGTCCTACCAAGGGATAAAAGCCAACCTAGACAAGATCCGAGCGATTGAGAAGATTCAAGCACCCAGAACTATCAAGATGTGATGTGCCTAACTAGATGCGTTGCCGCGCAAAGCAGCTTCATTTCCAAGTCCGACGAGCGGACCTTGCCTTTCTATAAATTCTTGAAGAAGGAGGGGCCGATGAAGTGGACCCTAGAAGCAGAAGCAGCGCTACGAGAGCTAAAGACATACCTTTCCTCCATTCTAACCTTGGTCGCTCCTAAACCCCAAGAGACGTTGCTACTATACTTAGTGGCAATGAATCAAGTGGTTAGTGCAGCGCTTGTGGCACAAAGGGAAGTGGATGAAGAGGCAGCTGCAGCTGCAGCTTCTATTCCTTCCGGGAGGAGGACCGAGTTGGTCACGGCAGGCTCAAGCACTGATCAGGAGAAAGAAGGGAAAGTTGGCGAAGGCAATTCCAAGATCCCGTCAAGGAAGAAAGTGGTGCAACGACCAATATACTTTGTCAGCTCCCTATTACATGGTGCTAGGTTGAGGTACTCTGGGGTACAAAAGTTGATCTTCGGCCTTGCTATGGCCTCGAGGAAGTTGTGCCACTTCTTCCAAGCCCACAAGATCACGGTGGTCACTCGTTTTCCGCTGCAGCATATACTAAGGAACCCCGAAGCTAGTGGAAGAATAGTCGAGTGGGCACTGGAGTTTTCAACCTTCGGCATAAGATATAAAAGCACCTCAACCATTCAAAGCAGAGCATTGGCAGAACTCATTGTAGAATGGATGCCAAACCCAGACGAAGAAATTCCAGAGACGGCGATCCCCGGCACGGAAGGGCCTCGGGAATGGATCATGTATTTTGACGGTGCCATCTCGCTGGAAGGCGATCTAGCTGGAGTGCTCCTTGTTGCACCCATCGGAGAGCACCTCAAATACGTGATTCAGATGCACTCCCCTTAGAGAAAGCTACCAACAACACTGCCTAGTACGAGGGGCTCCTTGCCGGGCTCAGGATCACGATGGAGTTGGGGACCAGGAAGTTGATTGTCCGTGAGGACTCGCAGCTCATGGTGAGGAAAGTAAGTAAGGATTACCAGAGCACATTGATGGAAGCATACGCAGAGGAAGTGAGAAAGATGGAGGTGCCTTTCAACGGATTACAAATGGAGCACAGGCCGCGTGCGGTAAACAACATTGCTGATCATTTGTCGAAATGCGCTGCACAAAAGCGTCGTGTGGAACCAGGAACCTTTGTCCTCCACCTGACTCAACCATATGTATCCCCTTCGATGATGGCCAGAAATAGGAGGAAGATGGTCTGCGGCAAACATCTCCCGGCAGCCTCCTGAAGCCCCGGTAGAGAGGTTGCCGGGAATGACCTTACTTCACTTGGTGAGCAGCATCCTCCCGCCGGATCAACTGTTCTGGCTGTCAAGGTAAGCGCTCCCATGAACAAGGAAGTGTTGTTTGTCCTTGTTGTCGAACCCCATGCTCCAACTTGGGCATGGCACATTTTCCACTACCTCCAAAAAGGAGAACTTCTCGAAGAGCAATAAGAAGCCAAAAGAGTAGACCGGAGGGCCAATATGTATCAATTTGTTGATGACACATTATACAAAAGGAGGCCCAACGGTGTGAAATTAAGGTGCATATGCCGGGAAGAGGGGCATGAACTTTTGGCAGAAATACACAAAGGTGTGTGCGACTCTCACATTGGATCAAGAGCCTTGGTAGGAAAAGCTTTCGGCAAGGTTTCTACTGGCCCACGACCCTCCAAGATGCGATCGATCTAGTCATTAAATGTGAAACCTGCCAGTTCCACTCCAAGAACATTCATCAACCAACTCAAGCTCTCTAGATGATTCCTTTGTCCTAGCCCTTCTCGGTCTAGGGGCTCGACATCTTGGGCCCCTTCCCCCACTCGGTCAGGGGCTTTGAATTGTTGTACGTTGCTATCGACAAGTTTGTAAAGTTGCCAGAAGTGGAACCAGTGAGGAAGGTGACCACACGGTCAGCTACCAAGTTCTTGAAGGGATTGGTGTGCCAATTTGGAATCCCCGCCAAGGTGATCACTGACAACAGGACCCAGTTCACAAGTCGTGCCTTCGTGAAATACGTTCAAGCCCTCGGAAGCAAGGTCTCATTCTCCTCAATTGCCCATCCTCGGAGCAATGGACAAGCTGAGAGGATAAATGCTAAAGTGCTTCATGGACTCAAGACAAGAACTTTTGATAAGCTACAAAAGTGCGGCAGGCGCTGGATCGACGAGCTGGTGGTGGTTCCTTGGTCCCTCCATACGACACCAAATCGAGCTACCGACCAGATGCCCTTCTCCCTAGTCTATGGGGCAGAAGTAGTGATCCCCACGGGACACATATACGGGTCACCTCGAGTACTTGCCTCTGATGAAGTAGCACAGGAGCAGCACCGACATGACGATGTTGTGCTCCTCGAGGAGGATCGTCTCCGGTCTGCTCTACGTGTTGCATGCTACCAGCAAGCCTTGCGCTACTATCATAGCCGCAAGGTTCACGCCCGGAGCCTTGAGGATGGCGACCTTGTACTTAGGCGTGCTCAATCCGCCAGGGGTTCCAACAAGTTGAAGCCGAAGTGGGAAGGCCCTTACCGGGTAGTACGAGTCACCAGACCTGAAATAGCTTGTCTAGAGACCGAAGATTGCATCAAAGTGCAACACTCATGGAATATTGAGCATCTTTGTAAGTTCTACCCACAAGGCACGGTTGCCGGGCTCAGCACCGGCATCCAGCCTTTTGTACAAGCCTTGCCAATGCGCATGTAACCCTTTGTACAAAGCCAGGCGCGGACCCTGTGCAAAGATAATGAAGCACTGGTGTGACACCTTGGATTTTGGATTTTTTTTCCTTTTCCTTTGTTTTTCCCTAGATTATTGCTATGTGGTCTCAAAACTTGGGTTCCATAGTGGCTTGTCATCCTCCAAATCAACCCAAGACCCTTTAATTCATCATCTTCAACCAATCCCAATATTCTTTTTATTGGGAATATTACTTGTTCTATTAAAGGAATAACCCTGTTTGCTCTAGGTTGTAAAGCAACCTATATTTCTTTCCCTCCAAAAATTCCCAAATAATTCTCACAAATTGTTTGGGTCATATCTTCCACAAATATGGCAAAACTTTTCCTTGCCATGTTAAAAAATGATACACCAATATTCCTTTTCCTTTTTTACCATAAATGTCACTTTGTTAAACAAGTGCTATTTATCTTTGCTTGCTTGACCCCAAACTTTTTGGACACCTTTTCCTATCCATATCGTTGCCTCATACCAAATTTAAACTTCAATTTCCTAGTAAATGCTTCTTAGCAATTTTCCAAAGTTTATGTCCAGGAAGAAATTTTGTGATGGAGGTACAAGCTAGGCATACCCAAATGAGTTGAAACTTTGCCACATCCTTCATTATACCATATCATAGCTATCATCCAAATTTGAGAACATTACATCCATCCATGTGAGCTCACCATCAAATATTGTTTTCTGGTCAAATTTTTAGATTGTGAATTTAGCAGAACCTACTATTGCTTCAATATTTTCTATCGCTTCATTATTGCTGTCAATTTAGCAGAACCTACTCCTATCATTATACTCCTCTATGCACAATTTGGGCTCATTTTATTTGGCCAATTTGTCTTAGGAATTATTCTAAGATTCTGTCCAGAGAGATGCTTTGTGAAGCAAGTATCACTTTGGTGTATCCAAATGGTATGCAACTTTTACAGCATCTTCATATGGCCAAATGATGCACAGTCTCCAAAATTCAGCTCAATCAAATTTGTCATGTTGGTGCCACTTCATTGTTTGCAATTATGTGCAATAAGATGAGTTGTACAGCAAGTGTCAGGTATCTTCATCCAAAGGAGCTGCAAATTTGCAGAGATACTCATCTTAGTAGTTGATCACAACCTGCCAAATCTTAATATAATCCGCCCGACCAACCTTCTCCAGAAAGCATTAAACACCTTGTTCTTGATCTGATTTGGAGCCGAGTGAATTTCTCTTCTTTGCCTTTGGCCTTGGTTGTTTCTTCGTTGGCACTCGGGGTAGAATGGTATATCTCCTAGACATAGTTTAGCAGACTAGAGCACGTGTCACCACCGTGTCCATGCGGTGACCACGAGACAGACAGGCCAAAACACGCGCTCTCCAGCCCACAACCTCTGTTATCATCGATTTCCTCTGCCTCTCGGGTCCCTTTCATGTCCTGGAGCTCGCGCGTGCTCATGCGGTCCTTCTGCCCTGCTCCCACGCCCTGCCTCGCTATGGTTACATCACCGTCGTGCCGCCAATGCAACAAACTTCTCTGCCTCGCCATTGGTAGCGAGCTATATCCCTCCCGAGGCTTCCCGAGCCCCCCTAGACTATATATAGCTCTCCCCGATGTAACACCCCTGATGTCAAGCTACAGTAAACCCATGCTAAAGGTGTCGTCACACCATAATTAGCTAAGCCAAATTTCAACTTGGTAAAATTAAAGCCATTTTCAAACTTAAAATAAAGTCGAAATAATTATTTCTTCAATAAGTAAAACTAAATTGTTTGAATAATTCTATAAGTTCCCCTGACCGTCTTCATGCTGAAACCAACTTCGTTGGACTCACATATAAATTCCTAGGAATTTAATAAGTGGTCTAACACGAAAATAAAATGACCTTTTCATTTAAACAAATGTATAAACCTTCCAAGATAAAATGGAACCTTGTGTGTAGCATCCAAAATGTTGTATTTGAATTATAGGAGCAGTGTCTTGTAGAACTAATATCATTTAGTGCCAAAATAAATAGAAAGTTGAGGAAAAAGGTTAGACAGAAAAATAAAGTGAGAAAGTGTTCCAGTGCACTTTGGCCCGTATGAGCAGTGCAGCCCAAGCCCACCACAGGCCTCTCCCCTACCTCTGTACTGTACAGAGGGGAGGTAACATGGCCGTGGCGGCCATCCGCCGATCGCGGTCATTTGCGTGGCGGCCATCCGACCCCTCCCATTGCCCTACCTATCCCCGAGCACTCCCCTTGCACAAACCCTAGGCCACACTCGCTCTCCTCTCGCTCGATCTCCTCCTCTGTTCGACGACGAGCGCTTCCATCGTCGTCACCGCGTCGATCCCGCGGACACTAGCCAGGCCGCACCGTCCCGGCATGTCCACGAGCTCCACCTCACTCCTCTACTTCGACTACACCAAATGCCTCAAGCCGGGCGCCTCTACATCGTCGTGATCGACCGCTCCTTTCTCTTCGATCGCTGGCGCGCCACCGCCCAACTACCCTGCCCCGACCACCCCGGTCTTCCCCAAACACGCCTACGACTCCGCGGTAAGCTCCTCTCCCAGCTCCCCCGGTTTCCCCATTGAATCCATCACCGTAGATGTCGTTCCCCACACGCCGTCGCTCACCATGGCCGGAGCTCCATGTACGCGCACGAACTGCTGCTATCTGCGTACCGTCACGCCGGCGCCCTGGCCACCCCGTGTGTGCCCTGGCCGTGAGCCTCACGTGCTCCCACCTCGGCCAGTCGACGCACCACACTGGCCCTCGCCCTGCACCTCCTCTGGCCACGCTCGGCCATGGCTAAGTCGAGCGTGCATCCGCCCAGTGATGGCCCAAGGCCACTTCACGTACGGGTCGTGCCCTTCTGCCCCCTCCCGTGGTTGCGCCCCACCTCTGGTCGCCCCGTCCTGCTCCTCCTGCATACCACCGTGGCTCGCCGTTCATCGCCGCCGAGCTATAGCCGCCCTTGCCGCTGGGCGCCGCTCCGCGCCGCCGGCCGCTACCGCCTCCTTCCTCCCTCTGCTCCGCTACGCCCGCTGCCCGCCGCAGGCCCCGGTCGCGCTCGCCTCGCCTGCTACACCCCACCACTCCTCGTGCACTGCCACCGCCGCCGCAGCTTCCCCCGTCGCCGCCTCGCACCTCCAACTGCCGCTGCTCGTCCCCTCCTCGCCGCGACACCAAGGACGCGCCCGCTCGCCGCCCTTGTCGCGTGCCGGCCCGGCACCTCCGCTCGCCGGCGCTGGCCGGCCCTTCTCCCCCTGGCCGGCGCCCCGCCGCGCCACGGTGGCCATCGCCGGTCATGGCCTCGCTCGACGCTCGGGCGGGCAGCGCTGCGACGGGTGCGTCCCGGTGGACGCCCAGCGCCCTGCCCATTAAAGCCCGCCCCGTTAGGCCCCCTGGCCTATGACGCACGGGCCCCACGGCCCAGGGTTAAAAAAGCTTTTTAAAAATATATAAAAATATTAATTAATTAATTAGTTAAAAGAATTAATTAACTTAATTAATCCTATTAATTAATCTCATAAACCTGTTAGTTAACCTTAATTATCTATTTAGACAAATAGTCAATGACGGTAGGACCCACACGTCAGTTGACTAAGTCAACTGACTGCTGACATCACTCTGATGTCATGCTTGCGTCATCGTTCACTATTCTGGATAATGTTAGACTTAAATAATTAAATAAATTTTAGAAGATCATTTAAACTTTAGAAAATCATATAAAATAATCCGTAACTCGGATGAAAAAGTTTTATATATGAAAATCGCTGAGAATGACGAGACGAATCCGAATACGCGGTCCGTTCTTTTGCCACACGTCCCTAGCATAGTGAACCTGCAACTTTCCCCTCTCTGATTCATCTGTCCGAAAACACATAACACCGAGAAGACTTTCCAGGATGTTTCCCTCTTCGCCAGTATCGTGTAGCACTGCGTTAGAGCACCCTAGCACTGTGTGTTGACTTGTCGTGCTTCTTTGTTGCAACTGTTTTCTTTGTATTTATTGTTTCTTCCCCCTCTTCTCTCCGGTAGACCGCGAGACTAATGCTACCTTGGTGCTGGACTGCCTAGACGACGACCCCTCTTTCTTGCCAGAGCAACCAGGCAAGCCAACCCCCTTTGATCATTCCAATATCGCCCATTCTCTTCTCTCTTATGCTTGCATTAGAACTGATACTGCTTTTTGTATTATCCTATTCTTATGCATAGCCTGTTGTTGATACTGCTTTCATACCTTACATGTTTATACTAAACTGCTTAGTATAGGCTGGTTAGAGATCCACCAATGACCCCCTACCTTGTCCCGACTGCCCCGCTGGATTATCAAAAGACCCGATCAACGGGATCGAAGACCAGGACCCGGCACCGCACATCACTTTCCCCTTAGTTGCTCGACACTACTGGTTTACTATCGAGTGCCGAGGGTGAGACCTTATCAGCACTTCTAATGTTAACCTTGTAGGTTAGTTCATCGGTTGTGGTCATCCAGGGTGATTCCTCTTTCTCCACTCGCGATAATGACACTGTCGTGCAACTCCTCAAGAGTGGACCTCGAGGGTGACTCCTCTTTCGTTCACCTTGATGATAAACATCAGGTGGAAATCCATCGAGGGTGATTTCCTCAGGTTTTCCTTTGGTGTCAGACACACAGTTACTATGGTTACTATGACTTTACACTGAACCTGGTTACTAAAGACGGGTCGACCCTGAGGGGTACCCGCGCGAGCTTAATTGCGAGTGATGTGTAGTCGGGTTGACCTGGAAGGTGCCCGCGAGATAATTACGAGTCGTGGCCGGGCACTCGCCCTTGCCGCAAGTTCTCGAGACGGGGCGATGGGGTCACATGTTCGTGAGTCTTTGCTCGTTACCGCGCGTTCCCAAGACACTAAACGGTTTATATATTTGATCCATGGGGCCTCTGGCCTGATAGCGCTAAACATCACGTGGGCATAGTATGGGCGTTCTACGTCGTATGCATCAGTCGAAGCTTAACTGACATCATTGCGACTGAGCGGCGCGCGCCGGGTTGGACTGGTTAGGCTCCTACCTTTTTAAAGGAGGTTGCTAGGTCTGCTCACCGGCCGCCCACGCAACGTGCAGGAGTTCCCGGGGCGATTGGCCCATGACCCCTGGGGGCATAGGGTTTAGTCCGGCGTGCATGACCTCTCTATTAAGCCTAGGTCGGGTTGCGGCGTATTGTTTGGCCGAGGGCGGGCATGACCTGATGGTGTGTCCGGCCGGAGTTAAGTAAGCGTGTTGGGTAAGTTGGTGCGACCCTGCAGGGAAGAAAACATCTATCGATGGCCTGTCCTACGGTAACGGACACTTGGAGTTGTATCCCGATCGCTATAACTAGAACTGGATGTTGAGGCATTGTTTGGATATGTTACTTCGGGAGTCAAGAAAAATATCCCGGAGCATTGGAACAACAACATAAATATGACTTATGATATACTACTCTACTCCCCCTTGTTGCTGCAAGACGATGACTTCCAGAAGATGCTAGTCTTTGATAGGGCTAGCTTCTCCCCCTCTTATTCTGGCATTCTGCAGCTTAGTCCATAGATACTACCCTTTTCATTGATACCGATGCATATGTAGTGTAGATCCTTGCTTGCGAGTACTTTGGATGAGTACTCACGGTTGCTTTGCTCCCCCCTTTCCCCCTGCTTTCTTCTTGCTGGTTGATGCAACCAGATGGTGGAGTCCAGGAGCCAGATGCCACACTTGACGACTGCTACTACCCCGACGGAGCCTACTACTACGTGGAGACAGCTGACGACCAGGAGTAGTTAGGAGGTCCCAGACAGGAGTCTTGCCTTTTCGATCGTGATGTTTGTGTGCTAGCCTTCTTAAGGCAAACTTGTTTAACTTATGTCTGTACTCAGATATTATTGCTTCCGCTGACTCTTGTGTATTCGAGCTTATGTATTCGAGCCCTCGAGGCCCCTGGCTTGTAATATAAAGCTTGTATTATTTTTATTTGTGTCTAGAGTTGTGTTGTGATATCTTCTAGTGAGTCCCTGATCTTGGTCGTACACATTTGCATGCATGATTAGTGTACGGTCAAATCCGAGGCGTCACAAGTTGGTATCAGAGCTGACTGCCTGTAGGAACCCCATTTCCAACTCCTTGGCCGAAGTTGAGTCTAGTCTTTGAAAACTTTTTTTACTAACTTGGCTGTGCGGCTGACGGGCCCATGTCGCCAATTGGGTGGTATTAGGATCTTTTATTCCTCGTCTTTACTCTGGGATTCTGATCTCTCTTCTATTCGGGTTAAATGATGTTGCTAAAATCTAACTTTAGGTTCTCATAAATACTTCTCGCGGAGAGCCTTTCATTCCAGATGATCGCCTGCTGCACCAGAAGATTCTGAAGATACTCTCCGATGTTCTCTTGAGACTTTGTGCCCAATGCTTTTGCGATTCCTTACCACCGAAATATCCCCATGGATAAATAATTACACTTGTCATTCTTACAATCAATTCTCCATTGTTATTGTTATTACAAGATCCCTGAAACATCTTCCGGGATTTCCGTATATCGATGGTGCCACTGCTTTGCAGTTCTTTTCCACATGAATACCCCTATAAATAATTCCTCATGCTCATCGAGGATTCGTTCATCCCCTGTTGTTCATGTGTTTCACAAAATTCTTTGAAATACTATCTGGCCTTTTGCAACCGTGCTTCCGACCATGCTCTCCTTTAAATACCATTTCTCGGACAAGTTAAACCACTTGTCCTCTGTAGGTCAATGCACCTGTCCAACCTCTATTATGATCTACCTTCAAGTATTACCTCGTGGTATCTCGATAATGTCACAGAACCATATTACTTCTTATGAGTTCTTCAAGTATTACTTCTCACCGATTCCAATTTTCCCCGGGTTCTGAGTTGTTAGACACTCAAGGACACCGATAAGTGAATCAATTCCGCATTGCGATTTAATAACTCTAAGTAATCTCCATTGCTTATGAGTTTATTAATTCTTCAAGTCATATCTAGCCTAATCGGCTATATCATTATCGTGCATCTTTTTAATTGTGCTACCTGGTCCTTCTTCCCGGAGCACAAATTCGGCAATGAGCTAAGCTTACGCCGATCTTCCTCGGCATATCTTTTCGCCTTGAACAACTAGCTTGATTTCAAGTTTGTATTGTACTAGTGGTTTCAATAACCTTTCGCTCCATCATTATTTTGACTTGATGTCATCGCTGATTGATTACATTCTAATGAAATCTCTTAACAAATATGTCATGATCATCATCAACAACGATTTGCCTTCTTCCAAGTTGTGAATCGAATTCATGATGGGAAATACCATCCTTTCCCCTCGATGATTTGTATTAACATCGACAACATTCTTGCATTCCCTCCAACACAAACTTGTTCTTGTTTTGTGTTATACCTTGAGTTCATTGTTATCCGACTTATGATATGCTCTACCTTGGAGTACTACCATCATTAATGTCAAGAATGTCGTGAGAATTTCAACACCCCTTATGAACTCTTGATACAAGTAATACTTCTCGCCATCTTCATCCGTTCCCGACTCCCCATGTGGTTTCTAATCGGAAACCCAACAATTGAAGTATGACGTGCGAATTCAAAACTTCTAGCAAGCCGAATGCTTTGAAGTGAATGGTCGATAGTTTCATTCCAACTCTTCTGGTTATTAAACCTCCATACTAACATCGATCTTGCTACTTGGTACATATTTCCAGGTGCATTTCTTTCAGTACTTCATTGTGGAGGTTCTCCACAAACACACTTCATTATATACCCTAGTGTGTCCAATGCTATCGCCTTGTTCACTTAATTGTGAAAATTCATGTCTAGGGAAATCTCAAGGAATTGTTTCTGAGCCCGTCGGCCTCATCCTCATCTTCCCTTGCTGAAATTGTATGACTTATTTTATAAGTTGTTTCCGACGGATCCTGGAGTATCCAAAGTCTGACCTTTGCCTGAAGACCATGTCGGAGCTAAATCGAAGCATGTCTGTAGTACTCCGAAGATCCACAAGAACATTGTAAGCGCAATGCTAAATGTTCTTGATCAACTATCAAACATAGTTGTGTGGGTACATATCATAATTCTTCTACCCCTTTTATCTATATGGTCTTGATCTCCTGACATGTATATCATGCCCTGCTTAATCTTGGGGATGATTTACTCCTATTCATTGTGCTTAAGCACATTTTCCTTTCCAGTTGTTTGTTTAACCTTTCTTTGATCTACATATAATCTAAGCAGTAATAATTTCTGCCTATGTAAACACCTTGGTGTACAACTCTATCAAAAGGACCCTGTTACTATTGTTGATAACATTTTGGTAACCACCGATGGACGAGAACTTTGCCTTGGTCCGCCTCGTTTCAACGAGCAGGAAAAATGGTTCTCTTCGTCCCTCGCCCTTGGTACCGATGTTGTTACCGGCACCGGCATGACTGACATGCTATCCTTTGACATGCCTTGCTTACATGATCGTGTAAGACGTCACCGTCCTTCCTACTTTCAACCCACATCGTGGGCCCATAACCCACAGTTCCTCATGATCGAAACCTGACTCTCCTATAGAACCTTGATTCCGAAATATTCTTTGCACTTGGCTTCGTATGTAATTCGCGAGCTAACCTCCTCAGCATGTTTCATTTCGGTATCAGAGGCAACATTATTCTTCTTTGCTTTGAACCCCTTCACACCTGTTTTAGGCATCAGCTGGATGCCTACCTGGTTGAAACTTGTTGGACCTCCTTATAGCACTCTCGGTACATTTCCTGGTACTTCTAAAATCTCCCTCCTTGAGATAACTACGGGATGCCGATCCTTTCAGACATCCGTCCTTATAACCTCCCCCCTGTTTTCACCCCTCAAATCTCGGGACGAGATTTCTTGTAGTGGAGGAGATTTGTAACACCCCTCATGTCAAGCTATAGTAAACCCATGCTAATGGTGCCGTGACACCATAATTAGCTAAGCCAAATTTCAACTTGGTAAAATCAAAGCCATTTTCTAACTTAAAATAAAGTCGAAATAATTATTTCTTCAAGAAGTAAAACTAATTTTTTTTTTGAATAATTCTATAAGTTCCCCTGACCCTCTTCATGCTGAAACCAACTTTGTTGGACTCACATATAAATTCCTAAGAATTTAATAAGTGGTCTAACACAAAAATAAAATGACCTTTTCATTTAAACAAATGTATAAACCTTCCAAGATAAAATGGAACCTTGTGTGTAGCATCCAAAATGTTGTATTTGAATTATAGGAGCAGTGTCTTGTAGAACTAATATCATTTAGTGCCAAAATAAATAGAAAGTTGAGGCAAAAGGTTAGACAGAAAAATAAAGTGAGAAAGTGTTCCAGTGCACTTTGGCCCGTATGAGCAGTGCAGCCCAAGCCCACCACAGGCCTCTCCCCTACCTCTGTACTGTACAGAGGGGAGGTAACATGGCCGTGGCGGCCATCCGCCGGCCGCGGTCATTTGCGTGGCGGCCATCCGACCCCTCCCATTGCCCTACCTATCCCCGAGCACTCCCCTTGCACAAACCCTAGGCCACACTCGCTCTCCTCTCGCTCGATCTCCTCCTCTGTTCGACGACGAGCGCTTCCATCACCGTCACCGGGTCGATCCCGCGGCCACTAGCCAGGCCGCACCGTCCCGGCATGTCCACGAACTCCGCCTTGCTCCTCTACTTCGACTACACCGAATGTATTGAGCCGAGCGCCTCTACATCGTCGAGATCGACCGCTCCTTTCTCTTCGGTCGTCGGCGCGCCACCGCCCAACTACCCTGCCCCGACCACCCCGGCCTTCCCCGAACATGCCTACGACTCCGCGGTGAGCTCCTCTCCCAGCTCCCCCGGTTTCCCCATTGAATCCATCACCGTAGATGTCGTTCCCCACACGTCGTCGCTCACCGTGGCCAGAGCTCCATGTATGCGCACTAACTGCTGCTATCTGCGTATCGTCACGTGGTCGCCCTGGCCGCCCCATGTGTGCCCTGGCCGTGAGCCTCACTTGCTCCCACCTCGGCCAGTCGGCACACCACACTAGCCCTCGCCCTGCACCTCCTCTGGCCACACTCGGCCGTGGCTAAGTCGAGCGTGCATCCGCCCAGCGATGGCCCAAGGCCACTTCACGTACGGGTCCTGCCCTCCTGCCCCCTCCCGTGGCTGCGCCCCGCCTCTGGCCGCCTCATCCTGCTCCTCTTGCATACCACCGTGGCTCGTCGTTCGTCGCCGCCGTGCTAAAGCCACCCTTGCCGTTGGGCGTCGCTCCGCGCCGCCGGCCGCTGCCGCCTCCTTCCTCCCTCTGCTCCGCTGCGTCTGTTGCCCGCCGCAGGCCCCGGTCGCGCTCGCCTCGCCTGCTACAGCCCGCCACTCCTCGCGCACTGCCACCGCCGCCGCAGCTTCCCCGTCGCCGCCTCGCACCTCCAACTGCCGCTGCTCGTCCCCTCCTCGCCGCGACACCAAGGCCGCGCCCGCTCGCCGCCCCTGTCGCGTGCCGGCCCGGCCCCTCCGCTCGCCGGCGCTGGCCGGCCCTCCTCTCCCTGGCCGGCTCCCCGCCACGCCCCGGTGGCCATCGCCGGTCATGGCCTCGCTCGACGCTCGGGTGGGCAGCGCTGCGACGGGTGCGTCCCGGTGGACGCCCATCGCCCCGCCCGTTAACACTCGCCCCGTTAGGCCCCCTGGCCTATGACGCACGGGCCCCACGCCCCAGGGTTAAAAAAGGCTTTTAAAAAAATATAAAAATATTAATTAATTAATTAATTAAAAGAATTAATTAACTTAATTAATCTCATAACCCTGTTAGTTAACCTTAATTATCTGTTTAGACAAATAGTCAATGACGATAGGACCCACACGTCAGTTGACTAAGTCAACTGACTGCTGGCATCACTCTGATGTCATGCTTGCGTCATCGTTCACTATTCTGGTTAATGTTAGACTTAAATAACTAAATAAATTTTAGAAAATCATTTAAACTTTAGAAAATCATATAAAATAATCCGTAACTCGGATGAAAAAGTTCTATATATGAAAATCGCTCAGAACGATGAGACAAATCCGAATACGCGGTCCGTTCGTTTGACACACGTCCCTAGCATAGTGAACC